>OX402532.1:8219522-8565234 GCA_948098885.1 Drepanosiphum platanoidis
AAAGGAAATTGTTTTAGGTGAAAAGGCCTCAATAAAAGTAATTGCCCCCCTTAAATTATGACCATAATCCGGCCCTGCATATTTATATTACGAGCAGTAGAAAAACAATATTTAACTACAAGACTTTATTGATAAAATGTCGTCTTATAACAGTTTACGGTTTTTGTTTGATTTCGGCCGGTGGATTATGTGCGGGCGCCCGAAATCGCCGTCTCAAATTATTTTTATGAAAACGTCATTAAAATCGGGGTCGGACTAATCGTATTCGGCCCGAGTAAACAAAACTCGATCGCCCGCGATATACGCGCGGCAATTTAAGTACGGAAGACACGGCCCGATATGCAACGACGACGACGCATTAGTATTGTAATAACGACTCGACTGTTGAACGTCGGCCTAATCGGCTTATATCAACAGGTCCGAAGATGTTAATGCGATAATGACGTACGTTTACGAGCAACAATATTATTCGGTAAAATCGCGGACGGCCACAACACATTCTTAAAACACGCCCCCGTAAACCGATACGTCCCACCGCGTATCCGTAAAAGGCAAAAAGAGCGAAAAACTAAACGACTGTTTCGAAATCTGATTCGCCGATACCTAATTCACAAACACGATGCGTTTTCATACAAATGAACAGCCCCGACGCGACGGCGAATCGTATCAATATCACGTGTTAATATCGCGCGACGACGTGATATGGAAAATGCAATTTACAAGACATATTCGTGGTAAATACTACTCCTCGGTAAAGGTGGGTTTACATTAGAGCCCGAACACGAACGAACGCAAGCGAATGCTACCGAACGAACCAATGTAAACGGTGCGGCCGAACGCGAACGAACGCATTCGTTCGCGTTCGTTCGCCTTCGCTCCAAGAGCGGTAAGATCAAAGAAACTCTCCGTTCAGTTTAAACGGCATTCGGCCCATATCGCGTATGACCGAACGATTGATTAATAAAAAGTATATATTTTATAGCTTTGTCGATACTAAATGTGTATTTAGGTATTTGGGAGCGAAGACTGGCGAACACGAACGAGCGAACAATGTAAACGGTCGCGGGCGAATGTCTAGCGAATATGAGTTCGTATTCGTTCGGTAGCATTCGCTTGCGTTCGTTCGTGTTCGGGCTCTAATGTAAACCCACCTTAACACGAGGAATGAGCGATTGTTACAAAAAGATATTGAAATTTAAGTAGTTTAATGTCCCTAAAACATTGCAGGTAATATTACAAACCTATGCGCGAGTGGGTAGAATTTAATTTTCGTTCCCTAAAGACGTATTAAATTCAAATTTTATGGAAATGTTTGTTCTCAACGAATCATAAAACAACGATTTCGCATAATTTACAAGCTATAGGTCGTTTATTTTCGAAAATTCCGCTAGATCGTAGTTATTGCACCTCGTTACGGCGCGTTGTTATTAAAGCGGTAACCATCTTTTATTTATTTTTTCAATCCGTAGATTGGTCGAATATTTCACCATTCGACCGTCGTTCCTCTATTCTTCTCTATCCAAAGTGACTTCCTCCGATTCTCTGTACGATCCTTATTTTCCCGATATCGTACGTGATTTATTTTATGTACGACTTCGCGGTTTCCCTCGCATGTTTCCCTCGACCTCACGGTTGTTATCCTGCACGTCTTGTTTTTTATACGATCCACTTTTTCCTTCTCTCCGCGGTCGTCATCCATACCTGACCTTCGTTCTTCTATTCCCCGATACATTATATAGTCCGTTCGTCACTCGTTCCGTTCCCCCCTCCGCGCGTTACGGAAGCCTCAAACCGTATACCGATGCAGTGACGATAAATAATTCGGTTCGTCGAACGGAGAAAATAAAAACACGTGTGGAAAATAATTCACGTGTAAATCGTTATTCGGCATTGAATGTTTATGTTTCGTATCGTTTGAAATCCAGACCGCTCTTTGATTAGCGTCCGCGGGGAACGTGCCCCCCGGGGGTCACTCGCTCTCCTCTATAGATCGGGCGCGCGTAGTTTTATGGTTCTCGGCGAGAAGACGCCGAGGTTTACTTACGCTAGGTATCCCGAAGAGTCGGTAAAATGGCTTTTGTGTTAACACAAACGAGATTGTCGAGTTTCCGAGGGATCAATAAAACCGGGGGGAAAAAAAGAAAGAAAGAAACCCTCGGGACGAAAATGAGCTCGTAATCAACCGAACTGAAGACGCGATCGTAAAACCCGAACGCGACTATATTCTCAACAGTGTTATTAGACCGGGGCGACTGCCATACCGGCGAAATTTATTGCCGCCGCCGAGTTTATGTGCTAGGGAAAAACGTGTTTTTTTTTTCTTTTTTCCTACGTCTTAATTTCGCATTTTCGATAGACCGCGCGAACGGTTCAGATTATTAAGGAACGCGTCGGACGAATCGAAACCAATAACAATAATAACGTCGTGTTTTACCGCGCTCGATATGGAATTGCGCGGTCGATATCAATATAACGCTAATACTTGTTTTTTTTTTACGACGGACGTGTCTTCTAAGTCGAAAGTGGTTAAAACCGTAAGCCGTGGAAGTAAGAACCCGGTAAAAACTGTTTTTTTCTCCCGAAAACTTTCACCCTCGGAAACACACACGAACGTCCAATTATCAAGTACTATATATCATATCATACGATTGTCTTAATCGTTGAATTCGACGAATCGATTTGAAGTGACGCGCGCGAAGTTCGCGAAAGATACTTTGATTTTGGGATTGACAGGGACCGGAAACGTTGACTTTAATATTTTTTTGGTTTCTTTTTCCTATGACGATTTCCTAACTACAATCGCGTATCGATGAGACGTGAGAATATAACATGGCAAGTAATTTATAGTCAATGAATTATTTGTATTTCGCGGTTTTCGGTTCTTTTTTTTAAATTTTTTCAAGGGCATTTTTTTTTTAAGATCGTTTTCAATCGTTTTCGACTACCTTCCACACTAATCGGAAAAGAGATCGAAAACTTTTACAACTCCGAATGCTAATATAATGCGTTGCACGACGAATCGCCCCGCCACCGTACCGTTAAGACGGAAAAAGAAATCACCTCCACGTCAAAAGAAATTATAAGAATTCGTAGTGTTTAAATTATCTGCTTTAGCTGTTTATCTGTGTATATATATTTCTTCTGTCAGTATGATTGCGACGAAACGCTATGGCCGAAAAGATAAGTAATATTTATTTTTTTCTCTAGACGCTAAAATTATAAGAACGTAATAATTCATAATCGATCACTTTTTTTTTGCCCCACGTCGGAGGGTTTCTAAAACGAAAACGCTTGTGCTCAGATAGTTTTTTAAGTTCGCCACACCACTTCACGAGGTACGATCGGCTAACGCTATTATTATTATTATTATTTTTCTCGATATTATATATTTTCACGGTGTACATCGCGATCGCGCTGTCGTTTCATCATTATAGATGGGCTTATATTATTTACCCGGAAACGTCGCGACTGGGAAATTGTATTTCGTTATCGCGATTTAACGGCCACCGATTGAGAGGTCAAATCGCGAAGGATGAACTCGCATGTGACGTCCATTCATACACGTCAAACGTGTATCGTCCGGTCCGCGAGCTCGAAAACAAACGCGCGTATATTATGATGATTTCTTTGCAATTAAGGAAATCGTTTAGAAAACGTGACGAAAGCGTCGAAAAAATAAAACCGTATTGGACGCGTATATTTTATTCGGTCGTTCTCGTCATGTTAAACGTGGCGTTCGTAAAATTAGAAAAAATAACGGTTATCAAAAATGAAAAAAACATCGCGTCATTATTCTCTTTCGTCGGACTGCTCGTCTAAAATGGCAAATTTAAAACTTGAATTCGAGACGTAAAACATTTTCAATTATTTAAAAACGCGTCGAATTTTTATCGTGCCTAAATAGTATGCGGTAAAATAATATTATCATCCCGAACGAAAAGCTCGAATTAATCAGGTGAGTTTTGTCTGAAAAAAAAAAAATATAATAAAAAAAATACCGATTCTCGTTTTACTCGGAAAATTTATAAAAATAAAAAGACAGTCGCGGGGAAGTACCAACAATAGTCGCACGTAAAACGGCCGCCGTCGAATGTGCGCGACTATAAAACGAGTGGAAATTTACATGCAATCATATCACACGAGTGATAAAAGTTTGAACGTAAAAAGTATAATAACAATGATGATAATTTCGAAAAAAATTATACCGTCGTGAAATAAAACGAGAAACGTAACTGGGAGATATGACATTTTAACGAAACAATACGATCAACGATTTCGGTGTCGTGTGCGAGAGCCAATTATTGCAAAGCAGCTGGAAATGTCGACTATCCGATTCCAAACGGTATGTGCTGAACTCGAGAAGTCTTTGCTCTTAAAATCGTTCCGTGAAAACTGATTCGAATCGACAAACGAGGGAAAAAACGATGGTCAAATGAATCGCGTAGAAACGAGAGTCGGATTGAGTCGATTTCACTACGTGAAACCTAAACCCACTACAATAATAATAATATATATTTCGTGTGTAATAACGCGAGTATTTATTATTTCTGGAGGGGGGGGGGGGTGTTGTTGGACGACCGTCGTTGTCGAGCGACCGCCACGGCTTCTGTTAGCTATAAAGAACATCGTAACGAAACGAAATAAATACTCGGTATTCTTTTCATTTCGAGGGGGATGATGATTACTTAAGCTCGTAACTCATTTCAAATTGTATTCGTTCTCGCGAAATACTCGGAAAACGGACAGAAATTTTCAAAATATGCAAAATACATGACGAAAAAAAAGTGCTACGAAATTAAAGTTTCGTTTTCGTGTTTTCTTTTGATGTGTAAAACGAATCCTATGCTCGGAAAGCAATGTTTTAGGGCATATGAAATTTGCATTTAAATATACGCTGCACCCGGAGTTATTAACGTTTTTTTTTCTCGACCGCGCGTGCGAAAATTTATCACGTTTTCGACGTCATACCTTCGACGACGGTTTAGTTTTCGCACTTTTAATCGAACGCGTTCGAAATTATTTCGAGTGGTCTCGCACACGAACGCGCACACAGCAGCACTGGGAACAATTTTAAAGTGTAATATTTACTCCGGCGGCGGACCGATAAAACGGTCGAAATACGTATATATACATTTATTTAGTTTATTTTTTTTCACGACTAAATTACCGCACGCACTAAATTAGCGCGCGCAGATGTGACAAGGCGTTTTAATTTTTTCGCAGCGTATTTTTTTTGGTTTTGTTTCGATATTAAACGCACTGCACAAATTCCAAAAGTTAAATGGAGTTTGGACATAAAAATCCATATTTTCACTCGACTTACGCAACACCGTGCAAACATCAACGCGTTTTACCAGAAAACGTCACTCGAACGAGAACACCTGTTCGATGTTAATTATTATTTGTCGCCGAGTGTTGTTAATTAATTTATATCGAATATAAACGGGATATAGGAGTAGGCACCATCGAAAATATACTACAAGTGACACAATTACGTATTGTTATTATCATAATAACGCAAACGGCTGAGATAACGTCATATTATTATAATTGCGCGTCAATAGAGACAGAAAACAGAAATTTACGACGAAATAAAACTGTCGACTGAAGTACAGTAAAACCTATGAATAGCGAACACCCACGGAACTGTTAGAAGTGTCCGTTAAAGAGAGGTATATTGTGTTACATGATTATAGGACAGGGCGAGATGAGGTTCTATACTCGTACGCGGAGTCGGCTCCGTCCGAATGGAATTCTCTAAAAAAAAATATAATCTCGAGAAAACTTCGAGTGCGATTTCGCACGACCGCCGTTTGCTAAATTCTTACGAGTAAATTTTGAAATTTAAAGTAGGCGTGGTCGACGTGACGCCGCGGCGTCTGGTACAGTTTTTTAGTTTTGCCTATTTTTGTTTGACAAGTGCCAAAACTTAGTTCCCGATTCGTACGACGGTCCAAAAATATTTTGTTCTTTTTATTAGGTTTGCAGGGTGATTTTTTTTATGTTTCGTTAAAAAATAAATACTTAAACGGACGTGTCCGCATAAATTCGCACATATAAATCGAGTACTAAACTATGGCACGTGTAAATTTTTGGAAAATGAGAAGAAAAACACAGGCGGAGCTGCCGTAAAAAATAAACCGAACCCGAGGGGAAAAGGTAAGTGTTAGCATTTTTCGGACAGCCACACAAATCTGTACGGATCGAGCACTAAAATTTGGCACGAAAACTAAAATTTGCATGTAATCGGGATGCCAGTGGAAACGACGTGACGTTAACATTGCTCGTATAAAATTTTTAAATTCGATGCAAACCATTACATGGGTTTATATGCAAAAATGTATGTGCTTTCGAAAATGATAAAATATGCATGTGTTTTTAACGTGCGTTGAAGTGTAAACTAAAAATTCACAAACTTAAATAGAGATGAATCCTTTTTGAATTTAAACTTAAAATGTGCACTTTAAATTTGGAATAAAATCATAGTCGGCTCGTTGTTTCTTCACCAATAACACACTTATTCCATAATAATAACGCGTTTAATCAATAACTACGACTCGCTGTTTTAGAAATACTATTATTTTTTAAACTTGTGGTTTTACGCGTATTTTATACAGAAAATATTGAGTAAAAAATTTAATGCATAGTAAGATTGTTACTATTTTAATAACGGTCAAAATCACGGAAATTATTTCTTATCAGATTTCTAAACCCAGCCGATTCTAATAAATATATTAAGTATAGGACTTTGATGCCCAAGAAAGTGTTTTTATGACCTAAAAAACTCAAAAACTACCTCGAAATACTAAAAAAATGTACTTAAAAAAATAATTTATATCCAGAAACCAACGTCGCGACGTAACGTGAAAAATAAATGCATTAAAAATAAAAAAAGCCAACAGCACAAAATAAATTTAGTTATTTAGATTCATGACGTGCCAATGGAAAACGATGAGTTAAGAAAAAAATGCATTCAAGTCCGAATCATAATAATAAATTTGCATATAATTAATCGGTTTCCTATACTCACTACGGGCGAAAAATATATACTGCCCTACTAAGCCTAATGGCAGTATATGCCAAAAATTGAAAAATATGTTTTTTATATTGAAATTTTCTAAATTTAAATTCAATTTTTTTTTTTTGTGATTAGCAAAATCGTCGTATGAGCCATTAATTGCATGATAAACGGGGAAATGCACTTACGGTTTTTTAAAAAGTATAAAGTTAAATAAGCTATTTTCTTAAGTAAACAACATTCAAGATTATATTATTTTACTAAGCAAAAGAGCCGTAAGTTAATTTAAGTCAGTTCTTGACATTTAAGAGTTAAAAAAAAATAATTTTTTAGATTCTACATAAAAATAATTTAAGTTAGTCTCTTTTCATTATTAGTTTAATTCAATAACTATATAAATAGTACAAGGCAATTAAGAAAAAGCTATTTTTCTCGAAACTTTGATAATGGTGTACTGCTTATCAGGCTTAGTAGGGCAGTATACGCTCATTTTTTTTGTTTTTAGAAAAATTCCTATCGGTCGAGATGACCGGTGTCTCGTGAACTCCACGTCGGTATAAAATATTCAACTGCGTCCCCCCCCCGTGAAAATATCAATGCGCCGGGTGACGATAATAATAACAATCGATACGACAGACGAAAGTCTCCGCAAACAAAAAAAAAAAACGTATAGAAAAACAAAAGTTTGACGAACTCACCCCGCCCCAGCCGTTGGGTAGAAATCCTTCGTTCTTGGTCCAATTATCGAGATTGACGTAGAACAAACCGGCGCTCACGAGAAACACCCACGCCGCCAAGTTTATGGCGTTCATCAGATGGTTGAATATCAAACTTTTCTTCACGCCAGCCGCCAGAAGGATCATCATCAGCAGAGTGATGCCCGCGGCCAACAGATCAGGTTTTCCTGTAACACACGTCGATGATATTGTATTAAATTAATTAATTAACTATGAGCGCGTTTTATTGAAAATGCGAACGAAACACAGACGATAAAAGGCTCATTCGTCTACTTTTTATACATATTTACTCGTATTCTTTTTTTTTTGGGCGGGGAAACTATTTATAGAACTTTTTTTCTTTTATTCGGGGGAGGGACTCTACTGTCAACCGTCCTCTTGTAAAAAGGATTTATTTTCAAAGAAAGTACGGGTTTTTTTTTTATGTATATGAAGTATGAAATTACCATTCGATACGTTTAGTAACAATGCTGTTATAATACTGAAATATAACTAAAAAAATAACAAAAATTGACGATAATTTTAATTTAACATTATAATAACATTACTTATAGTTTGACGGTTAAAAAAAAAATATCATACTCGATTTTGCATTCGATAAACAAAGGGAAACGTTAAAGATTAATTTTTTTATTCTAAAGAAATAACGTTTCGGCCTTCTTTTTTTTTAACGCGTAGACGACTACAACATATAATCGACAGGCATATGTGTGTGTGTTTTTTTTTAACAACGAGCGGAATGTTAATATTCGATTAGGCGTATAAATAAACCCCAAATTCAATAGTAAAATAGTATAATTAAGCGCGGCAAACGGTGAAAAACGTAGTGCGTGCAATCGATGTTATATTACAGTCACATGATTACGTCCGATTCGGTATGTAAAATTAATGTTTCTTATAATAAAATTATTTGACTCCGAAGTTGCAGCGCTACCGCCGATCGATAAAAAATAAAATCCGAGAAGAAAAAAGCGGCGACCGTTCCCGGGGAATGTTCAAAAACGTTCCGTTATGAATATATATAAATAATTTATCCGACTAAGAGCGATATTCTGTTAATGTATTTTATTTTTATTTTTTGTCGCAGACGGCGCACGGGTAGAAAAAGCGAGTTTCAATTACCTACGTCGTCGGATTAAGATTTTTCCTATTCGATCCTTCGGCAGTAGATTCCTTCGGCGTCGTCGCCGTGAAAATTGTACGACCCGGCCCGGTCGATTCGTATCTGCGACGACGACGGCGAAGGTCTCGACTAGATCGATCGCAGACGTTTTTAGCGTAGGCGCGCGGCGGTTTAAACGCTCTCTTGTATTAACGCGAATATTGAAAACGCGCAAAACGGTTTTTGCTCGTACAACGGTCGCTCGATCAATCATTCGGCCGGCGAATAATAATAATAATATCACGACGGTCCGCGACATCGCGAGCGTTTTCCTCTCGGTAACCGCGAGACCTGCTCACAGCAATCGCTGTAATAATATCGGCTATAATAATTTACGACTAACCTAACCTTCGGGATTCATACGGTGAAAATATTTTTACGAGTCGAATAATAATTTCCTTTCGCGAGACGTGTACCTCGATATAGAAGTTTTAATTTTTCAAGTGGACATGTCGCTTTTACCGAGATAAAAATCTGATTTACCATTTTTTCCCGCTCCCTTCGGAATCGAGTTTTTATTTCGATGCCGTATTTTCTTCTCGGTCGTTTCGATAAGAACAGGGTAATAAGTTTGCAACACACGTTTAAATCGACCCGAAGTTGTGTATCTAAACGTGTACCCGACCAATCACTATATTACCTATTCTAAAATCCGATGGAAAAAAAATTAAAAATTTATAAAATCGCTTTTTCCAAACGACGACTGAATTATCGTCACCTATTTCTACTTCGAACAATGCGATTTTGCCGCCGTAAACGTGCAAACAAATTGAATAATGTAACAGTGATTTTTACGACGATTTTCGCCGCTCAGATTTCATGACTCGCGGTTTCCACGACGACACGAATCGCCGTCACATGACGTAATCGGGTCGTGTAGGTAAATACCGGCTCTCAAAGCACACGCGTCTCTCCGAGAATCGTCGGGAAACCGTACGGAATGTGTACGGCAAACAATAACGTGATTGTGTCCCCGTGAATAGTAATTCGTATTTGACGTCCCACTCGTGTGTTTGACTGTTGAAATCACGCGCTCCGATGCCAGAAAATCGCGATTTTTTCGTACCGAACACTAAATGTTTAGTGTCACTGACGTATTTGGTAGGGTAGGCTTACGTATCTAGCGGAAAGTGATGCCTTAAATCGAGTAAATTTTTTTTTGATTTGAAAAACGAACTGATTCCACCACGAGGGTTTTCTTCTTTCGAAACAAAATGCAAAACTATACGTATTGATAAACCGTTACGAAGATATTATTCTACTGTTTTTAACGATCGGATGGGCACGTCGCGCGTCGATACGAAATCAGTAACACACGTTTCAAAATATCACAAGTGGCAAATTATCATAGTCAAACTTTTCTAGAAATTTACGAAACTTCGATGAAGTTATGAAATATAAATTACGTTAAAGAAATAATAATAGTATACTATAACTTTTATGTGTCTAAAAACGACGTTATAAGGGGAAAAATACGATAACCTTAACGGTCGAATAAAAATAATAATCCTTGATTTTAGTATTAATATTGTGCTCAGTCACACGAAAGACAAGCATACAGCCAATGTTTTTTTTAAAACAATTAATATTTATTTTTTTCCCATCAAACGAAATGATATTAAGTAAATAATGTACACAGCCGACGTCTTTTGGTTTCTATTTTTAAGTGACTATTTTGATATCAGCGTTACTTTATTAAAAAAAAATAAAAAGCGCATTTTACCGTCGCACATTGGATACGTAAATAAATATCGATCGTTTTGTGTTCGCCGTTCGCTTTGAAACCGTACTGCTTTTTAGCATATAACACACGTTTGTATATTTACATTGATGAAAAAAAAAAGAAAAAAATAATGTTTTATTTTGTCGGAGCGGCGCAGAAATTACAACGGCCGTAAGCTTCGAATAGCGACTGATTTTGCGCAAACATTAAGCCTCGTATATCGGAACGCGCTGTAACTACTCCTCTCGCTGTTTAGCACAGTATTAGTACGCCGCCATGAGCTTTCCGACCGCAAACATAAGCCAAAACAGCCCTGTAACCCATATCATTGTTATACTGATGCGTTTCTCTTTGTCTCTCTGTCTCTCTGTCTCTACCTTTATCTCTCTCTCTCTCTCTCTTTTCGTCTCTTTTTTGTTTTCATGAAATGTAGTTAACGCGAAAAGCTACGCCGAATTACGTTCAATACTGGAAAGACCGAAATAAAACGCAGTTCGCGTAATGTTATTATAATATGAAACAAAAAAAAATAAAAAAAATAAACAAACGGAAAGAAATATAATTCGAGACACAAAAAACTCGACGGTAAGATTCTCGGTCGGGAGACGGCTGTTGTTTATTCAGGATCGAAGAAAATATAAAACGTACATACCGAAGAAAATCGACGTCTAAGACGGAGGTCTGACAAATGCGATAACTTCAGTCCTACCTAATCTATACGTTTTGGGTTTTCTTCTTTTATCGAAATAAAATGTTGTTTTAAAATTACACTGTCACTCTTATAATAAACTTATTTTCTCAAACGGATTTGAATTATTACGAACAACTCGAAGTAAAAAATGCGAAATTGTAATCCGATTTAAGAGGAGGGAAAACCCGTTTAAAATCGTAATGCGCGCAGTTTTTAGAAAAATCTCGGCGTTCAAAACTTTTAATTGAGTTACGTCGCTAATTGTTAAACAATTTTTCGAAGCTTATTAAAATTTTAATAATATTCTTCTCGCCATCATCACGGTGTTATCATTCGCGAACAAATTGAAATTTTTAATATAAAACGCCGTAATTATTATTATTATTATCACAAACTCAATTCATACTTCATTTCGTCTGATAAATTAACAACAATATTTCTCAAGAGAAAGTGTTTAATATATTATATACTTTTGTTGAATACTATTTAATAAAATATAATATCTTTATTTACTTATTGATTACAAAAACCTTTAAGTCACTGAGAATCGTGTTAGAACTCAAGAAATAAATATTAACTTTATTTATATCGGTTTGACGGCGCAAAGGCTGGTTGGTATAGAAACACTAGTTATCTGATCCTTAACTGAAAAGGATTAGGTATAAATATCGACTGACCTTTTTAACTGTTTAGAAGGAAGGAGGCGAACGTTGCGAACGCCAATCGCTTATAACATTAAAAATCCGAGGAACGAGGCTAACGCCCGTTATTTCGCCTGCTTTTGCGGGCAGCAAATTATTGTTGTTTTTTTTTTTTCTTCACTAAGTGTCTATTAGAATTATTATTGTTTACGAGTATAAAAAAAAAATATCGACACTAACTAGTACACGACTCGCCGACTCCGCGAACGCGAAAATACGAGAAAACCTCTTTTATTTTATGGTTACGACCCATTTTCCTTTTCATTGCGCGCGATTAATTAAAATCCGTAGAGCGAGTTATCGTGTCGCGGCCGTTGCGGTCGTAAACGGGCTCAGTACTTCGAAAAGTAAAAAGGGCGGACCCGGCCTAGATAAACCGTCAGCCGTCGAGGTAATCGCAGACGAAATTCAAAACGATCATCTTCAACGCACATAATACAACGGGTTTGCTCGAGAAATAATCGATTATTTAACTGACAAAGATAGTCTCCCAATCTTGGGCGTCGTTTTGTTTTTCGATTGTGAGCGAACTCTCAAGCAGGTTAATAATTAAAATTAACGTTTCATCGGGAGAAAGTTTAAATTAATTAAACACGTGTACGTACATACGTATAATCCGAGATCGGTTTCATATCGAGTAAATGTAATCTTCAAATGTCAAACGAATTAAAGTCGATCGTATTAATTATATCACATAAAATACACAGCGTCTCTTTTATTCTATTATTAGCGGAAGGTTTTTTATTATTAATTTCTATCTCGAAAAGCCCTTAAGCCGTTTCAATAGTTTTAAATGTTGACGCAGCGTTCTACATAAGAATTATTCGCAACGAAAATGGCGATTTTTTATCATCACGATGCGAAGTAAGCGAGAGTCGACGTATAAAAAAGAAAAAAATTAATAATCGAGCATATCTTAAATTAGATTTCATTAAGCACTTTCCTTGAATTATTCGGAAAAAAAAAGCGTTTACGTTTCGTGGGATCCCAGAGTGATCTCAACGCGACCCTAGATGGTTCCGCGAAAGACAGTTTATGAAACGCAGTATGATGCGTACAAATATAACTGAGTAACGAAAATATATGCACGAAAACTATTCGAGATATTGTATTATATTTTAAAGACTAGCAGATACTGCGAAAAAAATCGTTGTAAATAGACGAAACAAATGGTAAAAATGTCTTTGAAATTTAATAGAATTATAATTCGCGCTTTGTTTCTTTTTATAATTATCGATAGCATTACTAATTGAATAATACTAGATTGAACAAATTATCGTAATTATTCGTTGGTTTTTATTGTGGGCCGCCGAGTGTCTCTTGTTATGTTGTTATTAGCGATTTCAAAAAAGTTTTTACTCAAAAAAAAAAAGGTAATTCGATGAGACTGTATTAACAGAATAAGCTTAAAACAGATATAATTCTTTAGAAAGAAAAAAAAAGCGAACATGTTAAATAAAACTCGTGTGATTTTGATTATAAGAACGACATAAAATCGTGCACATTTCAGGCAGATAATAAGCTTTATGCACAAACATAATGTAAATCCTACATTCCTGTTTATATAACGTACAAAAGGCAATGTCAAAGTGTGTGGTAGTTTAAAAACTAAAAAAACTACTCGATTGATTCCGACGAAAATTTTAGAGACTCGGGGATACCAAAAAGGTTTAAAAAATAGTTTGAACCACGTCCGATGTAAGCGCCGAACAATTATGAATGTATAATTAAAAACTGGCAACTATCTGCTCGACGATGAAGGCTCGATCACGTTGGGATTTAGATTCTTTGAATTGTTCAAAAACGCTTTCAACTTCATTTGACGAGAACACGGACCGCGGACGGTAAAGTTGGAAACAATTAGTAATCGATTAACAAAACTTTGAGGTACACCCGTCGGTCAGTCGGCCCGGCTGCACAAATTTCAATCAAAACTATTCGTCTGACTTTTATCATTGTTAAATTGACGATCGTAAAACGGTAATTAAATAACACGACACGTGGATTTTACTTTTTCGTTGATTTTTGTACCGACGACCGTACGCACTTAATATGACGCGTAGCACAAATTTAATTTGAAATGACCAAACGAGTGGGCACAATAAAATCACTTTCGAGACCAGACGAACGAAAACCTGGTAATTAAACTAGAAACAATTTAAAGGTACTCGTTGAGTATAACTACGCCGTAAACCGATTTCTTCGAGTCCTTTTTAGTTTTTTATTCGTACAATAAATACCATCACTATACTGCGTTTATCATAAAATTTGTAGGGAAATTCGCCAACACTTAACGTATTATTATTTCCATTAGATATCGCTCCGTCTGTAATTTCATAGACGTCATTTCGCGTATCGCGCCGCCGGTTTAATGCCTCGGAGACATATCGGTCGAATTGATTGACCGCCGTCGTTACTCCTCGAGCTGCCGCTGTTGAAGTATACAGACTTGTTGCTCGCCTTTTGTCCTCGTCCACCAATACGTCGGTAAAAAAATATCAACACTTACGTTTCGCGCAAAAAGAAAGTGCCCCGGAGTGAGAAGCACTAAGTAGAAAGGAGTAGAAAGGGTACCCTTTTCGCGCATCTGCTACTACGCTCTCGTGGCGATCACCTATCATAAAACTGAGAACGATAAAAAAAAATAAAAAAATCCCGCGCACGAATACGACATAAAATATAAATGCGACGCAGTAAAAAAATTTATAATACGGTTTCTTTTTTTTTCTTTTTACTTGTTACTCTGATTAAGTCGAATTCCTATGAGAAAGAGAGAAAGGCGAAGAGAAGCGAATGAAAAATTTGAATTAATAATAATAATTTTATTTATCTATCTTTTTAGTGATTAAAACGCATTCGTTACTGTCGCGCAAAAGCGGCAAAAAAGAACGAGAAAAAAATAACAATAAAGAAAGAATTAAAATTCTAATTTCGTTCTTTTCGAATAAACATAATATTTTAATTACGAACTCGCAGTTGTTGTTTTTTTTTTCTACGTTTCAAACCTTGTAAAAATAATTAATTTTTGATTAAAATATCGACTTAGATCGACTACTGCGGAATACTAATTTCCCCGTTAACGCGTGTGCGCCGTTTACGTTGTTGATTATTATTATTATTATTATCGAGTCGATTTCATAGATAACATTTGATTAAAAAATAGATTTGTCGACGGAGAGAAACGGAAAAATAAAAATGATAATAATAAAATAACAAACGGTCAGAGTGCTAAACGTATTTTATGTGTACTAAAAAAATAAAAAGCACTAACGAGTAATAACACTGCAGACCGTAAAAATAAAAATAAAAACATTTCTATTGACCAAATTACTTAATGCAGAGACTAAACGTCCGATCGCGCTAATTTCCGAAACACCGTATATAACAACTTTTAAAGTTTTATGTCGGGTTGATGTAAGCCGGTTTAGAAAAATCCAGCGAGATTTCTAGACCAATATAATAACTAATCATTGACTATAGTGCCTTGAGGTTGACGAGTTTTAGACGATATTTTTCTAGCAAAAAATACGTTTTTTTTTAATTATTATTTTGCGCTTTCTTATTTAATTTATTTTCATATTTTTGTTTTTGAATAATATCGTCTGATTAAATCATACGTGTGATGAATGTCCATTTAATAATATTTTAAACAGTTTAATTTGAGTGCGAATTTTATGTTTCAGCTTGTAAATTAAAGCATTTTAAGGGTATTTCTATGGGGCTTTTAAGTTACTTTTCGTGTTCGTTTTAAATCTAAAACATGTATAATTTTTTTTTTCGACGGAGGAAAAGAGAGTCATTTATTCAGAGCGTTTTTAAGGCATCGACATTTGGGTCTTGGTAATAATTTATAATACTTTCTTTTTTTTTTTTTAAACTATCGTATCGATCGTAATTAATAATTTATAATACTTTTTTAAGACTATCGCGTATCGATCGTAATTATAAATTTATAATAGTGTTCGATTATTACTTTCGAGTGTAAACAATAATACCTACGCCGAAATCGACGCGAGTAGATAACTCTAGACGTCGGCGTACACCACTCATATGCCGTTGGAAAGAAATCGGAAAACATGGAAATTTAACGAAAACAAAGGGTAAAACTTTAAACGGCCACGTGAAATCGGGGAAAAACGTTCTGAAAAAATGCAATAAATAATGCTAAAAGAGAGCGTCTCGTGGTTGAGAAATAACGAAAACGTAATTAAAACCGTTCGCTACGGTATCGACGCCGTACGTGTAAATCGTTTAGACAGTGCACAGAGAGTTAATGTTATTAATATTCGTCCGGGAATCTAAAACGATAAATATTTTAATTTCGCAGCGCGACGCGAAAAAGTTTTCCTCGTTATTTATCGTTATTTTCAAAAAAAAAAAAAAAAACCGACCGATGATAGTAATAATAAAAAACCTTTTCTATTTTTGAAACGTATCGATTCGCCGATATGTTTTTGTTCGAAACTTTCTCTATAAATTCAAAACGGGCTCGTGGGGAACACGTAAAATAAACAACAATGATTCCCCGACACGGTGGAAAGAACTTTTTTCCTAGTTTCAATATAAATGTAAACACATATAATAAATATATAAAGTGTTTTCGTCCCCTTCGCTCGAAACTATAATGATTGTAATAGTAAATAAACATCGCGACGATATAAAAATTTTGTTTACACTCGTATACGCTTACAAAACGTACTACGATTTCCGCACGATATTTTGGCGGCGAAATATGTGTAATGCGTCCTGTATATTAAGTTTGAACTGTTATTGTTAAAAGCTCGGATGTTTACGTATAAAAAAATAACTCTACTGTGCAGCATGTAACTGTGCTCTAGAAAAATACCAAATACGCGTTAAAAATTATAAAACAAGCATTTTCAACTGAATGAAAATCGTCGAAAAAATAAATGTTTTACCTTTCGGTATGAAAATATGAAATAGATATAAAAGCAATTACGTTTTTCAATAAAATAAATATCTATAAATAATTAATTAACAATTAAATCAAGAGGTTTTTTTCATTGAAAATATAGAATATTTAAAAAAAAGTAATGAGTTAATAGGGACTGCAAAAAAAATGAAAAAAAAATTGCGAATTCCAATTAATAGATGCATTAGAGACATTCCGTTAATTTATAAATCATTTTAGAAAAAAAATTCACGTATGAACTACTAAATATGCGTTTATATTCTTATCATCCCGAAATATGCATTTAAAATCCAAAACCGTAAATCATATGCAAATTAAAAAATAGCATTATTTTATCCAGTAGAATCGTTTTGTATCTAGGTCAGCATTAAATTGGATTAACAGAGAGAAAAAAATACGCGATTTCATAAATATCCGAGCTCCAATTATCATTGTTATTATTATAATATTTATAATATTTTGGGTAGTTTTTTTTACAAACACACGTTGAAGTCATACGATAAAATTGATTTTCAGAAAAAAAATAATCAAATCGATTTAAGGTGGAAAAAGCGGTGACATTTAAAAAAACGTCAAAACGCAAGACGGCTGATCGACGGATCAACGATTATTGTATATTTTTTATAAATTCACTCACGATTCTCAACTGAATTCGAAGTCAGCGATTTCGAAAACAAGAAGTTAACAAGTGAAAACAAAAAGCGTAAAGCGATCGTCTTTTCAAACCAAATGCGGTGGTCGATGGTAATCGATCGAACGAGAACACGGTTTTAATCTGCGGCATAAATGTTTAGGACCCACTCTCGTTTCCTCCGCGGATTTCCGAGTGGAGTAATTTTTATACTGCTCTTTGTCGGAGTCGTCATCAATACCGTATGGATTAATCATAATAATTAGTCGACGATAAACACGTCACCGACGGTTTCGTTTTTTAAATAATTGCTCGAATAATCACCCTCGGCGCGGCGCGCGTCGTCGAAACGAATATTAAAGGTTTCGGTAAAAAAAAAAAAAAAGCGACGATTTTAAATCGTTTCGTCGGGTAATTTCCAAGGGTTTATTCCGGCTGCGCTGTTAAACGTATTCTCTTTATATACTTTTAGAGTGCCTACCTACGTAGCATTGTGTTTAAATAAATTTCAATTTTTACTATCAAACGGACGGACGGACGAGTGCCTAATCTGTTTGTGCCCGGTGCCATATTATATTCCTCGAACGGGGAGTCCGTTTTCGTTTGATATATATTTCATAATAATATCATCTCCGAGCGCAAAAGCGCCCGCGCAGATCGTCAAATAAAATATAGATTACGACTCCCGTAGATCGTTTTATTCTCTAAATTCGATTGAATTCGAAGCGAGACTCTCGGAGGTTTACAAAAAAAAACAAACAGTCTTCGTTTTTTATTCGGCGAAAACGATATACAGTGCGCATAGACTCTAGACAATTCGAGCATCGATAATTATTTTAAAAAAATTCCGTTTGATTTTGTGAAAATCTTTAAAATTTGAAAATACTCATGTATTCGAACGCTCCAAAAATCAAAGTGTGGCGCGTGGTGGAAAACAATTCGAATTTTTTTGATACGTTTGATAAGTATGAGACGCAAATACGATTCGTATTTTTAGTGTTTATTTTTGGATTGAAATTCGTGTGTTATTAGCGTGACCCGAATACAGGTTTTGCCCGTGTAAATTTTGAACTTTTACTAATCCGCGAAAAATATAACCGAGGTAAAACGGTTCTTTGATCAAAACATAATATTATAGTTTATTCGTATGCATGTGGTATATTATTTCGTTATTTATAATTTAAGCAATGCGCAGTTACAACGGTCGTTTGATGTTTCATTTTTTATCCGTCGAGGTTGGACGAGGTAAAAGTCGGTTGGTGTTTGAAAATAAAACATTTCTCTCTCTCTCTCTCTCTCTCTCTCTGAACAAACTCCGATTAAAATACATTTATTATTAAAAATAGACTCGATAAATAAATATGAAAAAACGCATCCCCCGCTGAAATTGTTAAAATATCTTATCAAATACCACGTGAATATTCATAGAAATTGAAAAAACGATACTCGCAATGTAAATAATAACAATTTTTAGCAATAAAAAGATAGAACACACGTTCGATTTCGAGTATCGAATTACGAATAGGTGTTCTATACACGGTTACTATTTCATGAAAGCGCTTATACCTATTTAGACGCGTTGAAAATCGCGTAAAACTTGGAATATTATTCGAAACTATATTTTTCAACACGATCTCGAGACAAAACACGCAAGTCCTATAATAGCATGTCCTTCCCCAACGTCCAGAAACGAAAAAATCATATTTACATCAACAATTAGGCGATCAATCGAAGAGTAATTCAAAATCAAACTATACCCCGATTGTTCGTGCCCGACGAAATCACACATAGACGCATCGTCGTCGTCATAGAAAAATAAACCCCCCGGTGTCGCAACACCCAATTCCAGTATAGACAACAAAGGATTTTCCAATAATTCTCAGACGACGAAACTATTTAGCAACAGTAACCTACCGATTTCATTGCGCGAAATATTATAATCTCATTGTGAATTTAAATTAATTCGTATGACGTACCCGATAGACGGGTATTTAGTCGGGATTTTTTTTTCGAAAAAATTATCCTCGTATAAAAATTATAATTTTTTTAATTTTTTTATAGTACCTAACAAATAGTAATAATTGTTAAAGCGATTTTTATAGATCAAAAACGTTTAGGCCTTTCACGTCCAATCGTATGACAAGTCGTAGACAACTCGGAAAATTATTTAATAATATTCGGCGCAAAATATTTTTACATCGCAACGTAACAGAATTATTTAATTATAGCGCGTTTAATTAGAGAGTGTTTTATTTCAATTCCCGTTATCAGGTATTACAATATTCTACTTAGAAATTTGCCCGTAAATTTCATACGTTTCCGTACCCCGTGGGACCCCTCTCCCTGAATACGTTCCTGTCGGAGTAATATTTTCCCATCAAAACATTTTTTTTTGCAAGCGAAATAACACGCACTAGCGTCGAACATATAATATGTCATCCTTTAAAACTGATAAAATAAACACTATTGTTTCATAGGAATCGGTTAGCTTTGAAAATCACACTGCCGTAATACCGACATTATAGTTTTCGGCGAAGTTCATAATTTATGTTCAACACGAACATTTTGTTAATTATAAATTAAAAAGCCTTAATAATCAGGCTTTGTATTCGATTCACTACAACCCTTGAAATCATTAGTGACGCACTTAAACCTCAAAAATCCACTCGAAATCGAAATTTTAAAACGTATGAAAACGCGGTTTATAGATTCTATAATGACTGTATGCGCATAATCCATAATTATATTATAAGTATGCCATCGAGACGTAACAAATATATATTTGTATAGTGACTGTAGGTTTCGGTTTTTTTTTAATAGCTATTGTTAATTTAATGAGAATAAAAATTTAAAATACTTGAAAAATAAAGCGAAACGTGCGTAAAAAATGTCGATAGACGGAAATAATTATTAAGACTGCCGTAAAAATGCAACGAGAGAGGAAACAAACGAAATTACTAGTGAAAAGTGTCGGAAAAGTCGAAAAAAAACCGCGTCAAAACGATCGTTAGCACGACGGGCACCTAATTCAAACTTTGTGCGTAACAGCTGTGCGTTCCACAACAATATACGTATATTAGCTAAAATTATCGCGTTTTCCTAAAACTTTGCGCTCATAATAAGTAAAAAATAAAATAAAAAATAATCAAATTATATTTCGATCAAATACTCGGATCAGTAATAATCGTTTTTTAAACGAGAGTTGAGAAAATAGACGCGCGCGCTTCAATTATTCGGATAAAGTCGATTAATAATATTTAGTAATAATATATTTTACGCGCACTGCGCGTGTATCGATAACGTCCGGATAATTGTTTTTATTTTTTTTTAACAACTCGCTGTACATCGACGCTAAAATATTAGCGAATCGAATTAATTGTTAATTTAGTGCGTTTCCGACCAATCATCCAAAATAAAGCGAAAAAGTTTTATGAAAAAAATCCAAATAACTGTAAATTTTTCATACAATTACACGACGACGTGGGAAAAAAAGAAAGATATTCAGACGTAATAATACGTATATAATACTACGCGGCCGTTGTTTTCTTTGACACCGAACGACAACAACACGCGCGACGAGACGGGCTAATTTTTTTTTATCGGTACGTATTGGAAATTTAATTTCAAAATGTTTTTTTTCATTTCACATATTTAATTGCGTAGGCTCGAAACTGCGTACGGGACTCGTCGGCAAAAGGTTTATAATTCAATTCGATATCGATCGACGGCGCCTCGACGCCGCGCCGTCGTCGTCGGCAAACAGTTGATTTAATACGCAAACAAAATATTATTTGCTAAAAACACGTGAAATATTTTATAAACACCGCGCGCAGTCGTCCACGTCCGTCCGTCGCGCGGAATTTCCGAACCCGCACAACTGTTTTCTATACAAATTATGGAGATGGAATCGGACGGTTTTTTTTTGTTTCAGAGCCAAACACTGCGAAAGCGAAAGGGTTGCGAAAAAAATGCATTATTTACGAGGCGAAAATCGTCAATTTCGACCTAATCCAACACGCACGAACACGCTAACGATCCTAATTTTAGATTCTGTGCCGCCGAGCGAGCATGTTTATTGGTTTTAAAAACGTGTTTACGCCACCACTCGCGTCGTCCCCCGCCCGTTCGGAAAACTCGTCGAGAAGCACTTAGAAATATCTAGGTGGACACTTTATTTTTTTTTTTGAAACATTTGCCCAAGGTAAAAATCGAAAGTCTGCAAACGCGAGCGGAATTTTTCTCCTTTAATGTTGCGTTTATTCGCGCGGGGCCGTAGGTGGTATGCGAATAATTATTATTTGTATTATTATTATAACATCGTCTTCGCGTCTCGAGAAAAAAATATTTATCGCGCGGGGTTTGTTTTTTTTTTTTGAAAGCGTGTTTTTATAAATTTCCACCGAACACAATAATAACAAAACAATACGAAATCGTTTTGTTTTTCAAAAAAGAATACGAATTTCTATATTTGTTTTCTTTTTCTTTCTTTTTTGTCGACTTTTACGAGAAGAAGACGTCCGCTAAAAGCTAAAACAATCGGATACGCAGTTAAACGTTGTTTAAATAAACAACGGCTTTTTTTTTTTTTATCAGTTTTGCCGATTTTGGCGGTAACTACCTTTACTTCTACTACAAACATCTATTGCGCCGCGCCGCGCCGGTGCGAAAAAGGTTTACCGAAAAGATATACGTCAGCCGTGCGCCGGAGCAAAAAAGGCACACTAAAAATATATACATCAAACCGCGCCGGCTCCGACGACCGCGACGTCGAGGTGTTTTATTTGAACGCGGTTTTTCACAATAAATCGAGGGTTGTTTTTTGATTGAAGTCAGACTTTGAATCACTAACTCATTCAGGCACGGATAGAGGGGTCGTCGCGTGCCGACCAGTATCGAGGTTTAAAGTAGATTTTCGGACAGAGGCCTTCCTCTAAGGGCAGAGCTGGCCGACATGACGAACGACGACATCTACACCAGATACTAGTAAAAACGTTCTCCGACAATGGTGATCGACAAAAGAGATCCCATTAGGTAAAAACAATTTTCTCGGTGAGTCGAGAAGAGGATTTGAATTTTTTTGAGTATACGTATTAAGTGTAAGCATATTTTAAACATATTTAATTAGGTTTTTTTTTTTTTTTAATATTGTCAGACATTAGATTGACAACTTGATCATTGACGACAAGCAAAAGCAAAATAAGAAATATCAATTTGTATTTTATTTTATATATTATGTGACATTTTCAAATAAACGTGTATAAATTTTATTTTAATAATTTTTAGGTATTTAATAACTTAACGGGCCGTCGCCAAAGTCTTGGTAAAATATACTATACGCGTGAGTGCGTAATATGTATTTAGAAATCGGATATCGGATGAGAAATATTAGAAATAGTCGCAACACTTAATTGACGAGTATCTTTTTTTTATCCAGTAATTTTTCTATTCAACCTACGATTTTCGGCGCAGACGATAAACATCCAAACGATATTGAAGTCTCGAAACGTTCGGGAAAATTACGTTGTATTTCCACGAGCAGCAAAAACGAATTACAACTCGACGTACTAATAACAATTACGCGAAATTATTACGTTATTGTCGGTGAATTTTATCCGATTATCGCGAAAACCGAAGTCAGCATTACATTGTTTCGCTACGACTTACGTCCGATGCTAAATCCGAACCGCATCGATCGTGCGTTTCAATATGCATACGAGTAAATATTTAGATATATTTTATTTTATGAACGTTTCTCGAGACACTCGAGACGTACTACTCCAGAGAAGTCTGCCGACTGTACAGAGCGGAGTTCCTCCGCGGATGTATGACTAATGGATTTTTGTATTTGTAGTGATAATATTACAAGTACTTTAGATTAGATCGTATTTTTTTAAACTTTAAGTTAAAAAATCAGTTTTTTTTTAATCAAAATCCTTCATCGATAGCTTTTTTATAATAATTATGAAATTGAAAATAATCATTTCGGTAATGGAAATATCAAATTGGTCGTTAATTTTAATTTCCTATACTACATTTAACTATGTGACATTTGGAGTTAACGAAAATTCCAATCTCATTCACGGCAACTCGTCGGCGGCAATCGATAACGTAATATTATGATAATAATACATCGAGGTGGAGAATTTCGAAACTTAACGCTCTCGCGCGCAACGTTTTTAGCCAACCTTTAACTAATTTTAAATTTAATAAAAAAATCGTCGCTCTATTCTATAATATTGTTCATATAAATTCTATATACGATAAATTATCGATGAAAAAAAAAACCAACTCGAAAAACAAATGTTATACGAAAATATTATTGAGTTTTCGAGTATTCGCGAGCAACGTGAAACACGAAAATTGATAAATTCAAATATCAAACAACTAAATCTCAATTTTCGCACATCGATGCATTTAATGTAAAATAATGAAAAAAATAAGTTTTTCGACAAATTTGTTGTCCCGAAGCGCATAGTTTGCATTTCTCATAGTGCGTCGTAATAAATACAACGATTACTGAGAAAAGTATTCGGAATTTTAACAAACTTTGTTTGTTTAAAAGCGAACCGAGTGATTTACACGAACGAGTTTTAAACGGCCGAAAATCGTTCTAAAATAGTAATCGTAACACAAAATGGCTGCCGCGGAAAAAGGAAAAAAACGAAACGAAATTTTACATTTTTATTCAGTTTTTTATGAGATTAAAATCCGTATGAAAAATTCAACATTTATTGCGCTGTTCGCGTTGACCTCCGCGAGACGCCCTGTATACGCAAATGTCTGTCTAGAAAAAAAAAAATCGAAACTACTAGACGAGTTCGCGACGACGACGTCTCGTCTCCGCGTAATGTCACGCGCGCACTCGGAGGACTTTCATCAATAATAACACTCAAAGTACTTTAAAACACGATATTATCACGCGTTTATCCGGGGATTATTTGAACGCGAATTCGTTTTGCGCGTGTTTCTCGGTGCAAATCACCGGCAGCGACGACGCGATCCGAGCTTTTATATCCGTACTAGAACTATCGTTTCGGCGGCGCTACGATCGTGTCTCGCACTCGCTGCCGCTACGCGCAGAGTATTGTTTTTTTTTTTTTTTAAATTAAAAATTGAAAAATCGTTCCGAAGACGTGCGTTTCGCTCCGAGATCCGAATCGCCCTAGTGGTGACGGTGAAATATTTTACGACGTCGCGAGAAAAATAAAAACAAACGGCCAGGTAAAAATATACGATGTAGAATGTGTTTTTGCCAATTGATTATTATTATTATCATCGTTAAAACAGCGACAGGTTCGTACACCGAACAAAAAATAAAACACGGTTTTTATTAACGCGATAAAAAAGCCCAAGAGAAAATAAAAAGTACCCAATAATAGTCCGAAGAAAACGATTTTTTTTCCTACGATATTTTAAATCCTCGACGCCGGGACTCGCGAGTTGTTAAACCAAAGGTTTTAGGCGCTACAGTATATCCCGACGACACCCATCTAGTCTCAACCCCGATCAAGATTTATTTGTACAAATATGATTCGCGCGAGTTGCTCGTCGCAGTAGACTGGATTTTTTCGAAGAAAATCGACAAATGTCGTGTTTTATACAAAGGGTGCCGGGTAAAAGTGTACGGTAGAGTTTAATATTATACGCGATGATCTCGGACCAACGAAAAAAAGTAATAAATTCTAATTTTTTTCACTATTTTTTCAAACGCAATTGTTTAAAGCCCGAATGATTCCGAAAGTATTGGTTCGAATTTCACGCGTAACACGCATTAGAATTCGCGAAATATCAAACGACGGAACAACAGACTACACACTTTAACACTGTCCGGGCATTGAGGTTCAAAGAGATGATTACAGTGTTTGCCGTAGACACGTTTACTGCATAGAGACGATAATTTAGACAAATCTGCGGGCGCGTCGCATGCACAACAATATTATTAATCGCGACCGTTTGACGCGGTCAGTGGCGCGGGTTCCGACCGCATTTTCGGACGAAGTGACGCGTGCAGTGGCAGCGTGCTCGTGTGCGTAGGAGAATTATCGACCGTTCTACCATTCGTCCGTAAATATATTATAATATAATGTATATTATATTTATTTGCGATGAAAAAAAAATTGATATGATATTCGTATGCTATTTAGGTTTTTAACGAAAAGGATATTACATTATTTCTAAAACTGTTCGATAATCGGCACTGTAACTATTTTTCAATAATCTAATATTCGACCACTACGAATCGACACTGTTTTACCGAAAATCGACATAAAAATAAATTTTGATTATTTTATTTTCCAATAGTTTTGGTACGATTAATTCGTGTTTAAGTGTATTTAGGCAGAGATAGAGGAGAAAATGGTGAATAACTTGGTCCCTAAATTAAAGTGAAAGATATTGCATGAGCTTTTAAAAAAAAAAAACTTATTTCTTTTATATATATTTTTTTTACCTTTTTCGCATTAATTTTATAGCTCATTATGTAATAATATTATTGGCAATAATTACTTTTAATGACGAATTTTTTTTTAAAAATTTTTTATTGATCTTTAAGTTTCGAAAACTATGGTCATTAGCTGTAGGATAGCAATAGTTGGTTTTCGGTACACGTGTATATGGCGCATGACTTTGTCGCTAAAAACTAGGACCCATCCGGAAGCTCGACGCCGCCGGACGATGCTTAATCGCTGATCAGCGACTGCGACTAGCCAATGCGCCAAACATAATGCCCGACCAATTATTATAAAATGTGTTATATTATATAATCACGTTAAAATGTGATATTGGTACTATTAATTTGCTATTATTTTATAAATTACTCGTGTTTAGTACGTTTTTGTAATACGAATTTTTGTCTCCTTTAATTATTGTGAGCTCGAGCAAAAAAAAAAACATTGATCAAGTTTCTACGTATGTCAGAAGACTACCGCCGTTAAATGTCATAATTCGGAGTTAAATAATAACGTCAAAAACATTTGAAAATAATAATCGATTATTTTCACCCGACCAAAAAAAAATAAAAAATAAATTTTATAAATTTTTTGGTATGTCCTCGAAATCGCTTGTTCCGTCCCCAAAAACTAATTGGATTAAAATATGGGTCGAAAAAAAGGCGTCTAAAAATTTAAACTTTAAATATGTTTAAAAAAAAAAAAGTAAAGGCGACGAATATATTCGTATATTATAATAATATAGCGATGGTGACACAAAATCCGACGAGAGACGTAAAGTAAATTGACTAACCTTTAAGCAGTAGATTCGTTTCGATGACTGGCCCGACGACTTTAGGGGCGTTCTGCCGACGAATAATGTGGTTTTCATAATAACGCGACGATTGCGACCAAACTCTGAACTCGATTTATATCGGTAACGAACTCGCGACGATATTATCCGTAAAAAATCGATCGGTCGAATGAGAGGAAAAAAATAAAATAATTATAAAATAATTTTAATAAACGTAATTAAAATAATAACGAACGAAAAGAATAAAATAAAACGATATATTATAATATGAGCGATATGATAATATACGGGAGCGACGACATTCTCGGCGACGGTTCGAACGAAACTAACGCGACGACGACGACGAAACACGACAATTTTCCTCACCCCCTCATTGTTTACCTATTGTATCGATAGTGGGCGCCGTAAACTGGTTCTTTTGTTTGTTCGTACACGGCATTTGAACGCGACCACCGGCGTGTTCCGGTATAGATAACAACGATAAAATTATATAACCTATTACAATATGACGATTACGTAATTTGTTATCAGACAATCTCGGTTTTTATTTTCATTTTAATTGATTATAATTGGATGAAAAATGTTTTGACGTTAAATTCAATAGCAGCTGTTTTTTGTTCGCTCGAACGAATCGAGTTATAAAACGACCGATCGGGATGTTTTACACTAGGTTTTGATTTTAAACGATATAAAATCGACGGTTGAAATATCGGCAATGGCCGTCAAGCCGATGAAGGTCTCTTCGCGTCGTCGGGAAGAAAAAACTCAAAAATGTAAAACACGACTTAACGCGTCGTGTTCGCCGAGTCTCCGCGGTCCGTCTCGCGCGAGTCGTTTCAATACGATCGGACGTAAAAAAACCGACCTGTCGTTCCCTAATAGACCGTCGAAATCGATACGGTTTCGAGCTGCGTGCGAACTCCGCGGACAGAAAGGATAAAAAAGAAACGTCGTACTCACCTAGAAATCCCACAGAGCTTTGGACGGACGCGCTAATGGCCCCGTTGGTCAGCGAATCCAGACTCGCGCTCAGCGCACAGGCGCAAGCCGACGTCCCGATGAGATACTCGAGCACCATGTTCCAGCCGATCAAGAACGCTATGAACTCGCCGACAGTGACGTAGCTGTACATGTACGCGGAACCGGAAGTGTTCGGCACTCGGACTCCGAATTCGGCGTAACAGGCGCCTGAAAAAATCGTCGAAAACACATGGTCAACGAATATTTCAATCGATATTATAATAATACTTTGTAACAATTTTCAACGAATAAAACAATTGTATTTTAGTTTAATTTGCATTTTCTGTCATGCTGTTTGACATTAGTGTATGTAATATAAATGATTGTTATAAACAGTAATGTCAAAAATTTGATATTACCGAATGAATGTATGACGTAAATGATAATTTTATGACCAATGTTGATATTATGTTACGTAATATGTTCAAAGATTTATTTGTTTTTAGTCAATAAAAAGCATAATGTTTATTCAAATTTGTGTCTAATTGATCGTACAATTTAGTTAATCATCTAATCCTTCTTCCTCACTATCTCAACAAAAAAAATTTCCCCTCGCTCGTTCAAATATTTTTCGATCAATCGTTAGGTTACGTCGAGATAACTATAACTTTTTTCCGATTTGTGATTTGCTTTTAAAATATTCATTGTGCTGGCAACAGCAACAGTAACAAATGATTTACAATAATATTAAAGATCCAATGGGTTAGGTTAGGTTAGGTTAGAAGGTTAGAAGGTTAGGTAAAATAACACTGGTTTTATTGTAAACGCTCGCGTCGGTCTAGGACGAAGAATAATGAAATGTGATTATACGTAATACAAAAGTATTCGATCTTATAGCGGGTTCGATTCAATGTCGGTCGAGATTCTATTCGAACGGATTTCCCCTCCCCCCTGTAAAATTTAGTAATACGTCGCTTCGAATGGGAGAAAAACACGGAGGAGAATCGAATTGACGAATGGCATCGTTTTATTATAATATTACTGTCGTAACGCTAAAAATTCATACACATCGTTGTCATATTTGTCTTCTCGTTTAACGCGTTTTAAAATTTAGCTTGATTTTCCCGGAGAAACGTCAACACGCGTATTTTTTTCGTTATTATTTTTCATATTTTTTTTTTTACGTTGAAACGGAAGAGAAACGTTTGAATGAAACCGAACCGTTCGTTATTTTGCCGTCGATGATCGGAGGGGAAAAAAAAAACTTTATTTGACTAAGTCGTCAATAAATAAATCTGAAACCCCGTATAAACCCTTTTCGGACAGCCGATAAATCGTTGCCGACCATTGTTTGTGGTCGCGAGTTTCCGTATAATACGGATTGGTTGTCGAAAACAAATGTATTTGTCGGCTCCGTCATTATGTTGTACTTTGTATGAACGCGCGTACAATATTCAAGAAGAAAAAAACCCCACCCGGACGCGTTTAAAAAGTATATACATGCATACCGAAACAGACCGAGCAATTTATTTCGATATGTCACTGTTGTACATTTCGTTTAATATTAATGTAAAAATCAGAGGTTTCCAAATTCGTCGCGGTACGAACCGTTTTGGAAATGGTTTTTTTTTTTCGTTCGGGCGGCCACACCGCGGTAACGATATTCGGCGACGAATAAAAATCTATCCTGTTCTAACATAAGATGTGGCTGGAAAAAATTGAAAATTAAAAACACATCGACATTTTACTAGACCGACCAAAAGTCCGATCGTGACCCACTTTTTGTTCGGCCTACGAACCACTGGTTTTCAGCTGCACGCCTTTTAATACTACTACGATATAAACATAAAAACAACGCTATATCTTCGAGTCGTTATTTCACACGACGCAGTAATTATTAGTTTTAAACTTGAATAAAGGCTGAAAAAGCAGTTCTTTCGATAAGACCCCGAAATATAGTTTTATGCGCGTACGAAAAGAACAGCGTTTTAGTTATTTAAAACCTACCTCTGCACAATGAAAACACCCCTTAAAGTTGGGCTTGAATAGCAAAAGAAAAATTATAATAACTAACATATATTTATATGTACTTTATTCGATTTATTTTCGAGACACGACGAAACGTTATCGGGCGTATATTTAGTATTTTATTTCTCAGTGTCCAAAATAGTGCTCGCTAGTTATGGGTATCGATCGATATAAGAGTGGATCGATAGACCAACACGCGTTAATGTTTAAAACTCGAAAGCTCGAATCGTACGAAGTAATCGAACGATTGTTTGATGTTTTTCGATCCCGCGAGGCGCTACGTACCCTGTGTTATTCGTTTGAAGTTTACGGGCTGCGAGAATTGTAATACGAAAAATAAATGGTAAATATTTTAACACAATATTATAGTCCTATCAATTCGTAACAACGTTTTTAACAATAGTCCATCGCGGGCCGTATGTGTTTTAATTTTTGAAATCGGAGTAATACCTCAGGACTTAAATAAACATAAGTTTATGAGAATAATCGTTTGAAAGTTTATTTTAAAAAGAAAGTTCGCCGAACGGACTCCGCTCTTTCGAAATTATAATCGATATAAAGGACTACTGGATTCGGTAATACGAGTACAATCGCTTTAAACGTGTACGCGCCGAAGTGAATGGGGAATCGGTGGGTTATACGAAGTAATTTCCCATTGCTTAGAGTTGAAAATCTATAATTTAAACGAAAACAAAACGTGATCCGTGGAATTTCAAAATCATCGAGTCGCTAGCAAAATTATGACCGCGTTCCCGGTAAAGCTTTTCGCCGGTCCCTAAATCTTGGCACGCGGTGCGATTCGAGTGCTTTCTGAAAGCAAATTAATCGCGGGACTAAATATTTTACAAAATAAAAAACGTTTTAATTGCATTCGGAATCACTATTTGCCGTCCGCGAGCAAACATCATATTCATTGATGAAATACCGAAAGTACAAATAATACCGCAAACATTACGATTCCCAATCGATTGTCACGTTTAAATAATTGCAATGTCAAAAATCACACCTTACGTCGGCGAATCGATTAAACTCGTCCGTATAAACGACGCGGATTTATTTTCTTTTATCGTTTCATTATTAAATGGTGTAAATTTGTATTCTTTTATTAGGTTTATTTATGTTTTTTAAATTACATGTTATGTCACACAGTTGACAATTCAAAAGTCTAAATTTATTATTCATTTCTACGTCGCGCGTCGTGTGTAAAACAAAGTGTTTTACATAGCCAGTCCATATAAAAAGTTCCTGCCTACTCGAGAAAAAAAAAGAAAAGAAAATTCTCTCCTTTTTTGTCACTTTTAATAAAATCGTATACATTTTTTTTTGGGTTTCGTCGGGAAAAAAACCATACCAACCTAACCGTACAAAGTAAGTTCAAGTAAGATCGAGTGTAAAAATCAAACCTTTTTTAACTTCAAAAACCTATACGTTTATGCTTTATATACAAAATTATGTATCAGACCTGATCTAACGATTCGTAAACAAATACGTTTCGATTCGACCACGACGAGATTTTACTTCTTAAAAATCACACCCAGTTTTGTTTTCAGTCTCGTACGATACACGCTATACCGAAATACAATGTTATTGTTTTTATTTACTCACCCGAAAAAAGCGACGCTACCGCGGCTATAATGAACGAGATGATAACCGCCGGCCCGGCGAACCTCCTGGCCACCAGTCCGGTGACCACGTACATGCCCGTCCCCAAACAGGAGCCGACACCCAGAGAGGTCAAGTCGACAGTGTTCAGGCATTTCTGTAACAAAAAACAAAAACAAACGTCATAAAAACAATATTATCATGCGTGTAAAATAAGAATAAAAAAATACCGAACGCAAACGAGTGTTTTTGTTGTTTGCCGCTCAAACGTGGTTTTGTAAATGCGATATGAATAAAATCGAGAAAAATAAAACGAGACGATAACTCCTCGGAATAATATCCAAACCACGTGAGTACGATTTTCGAGAGCGACTCGCGTAAAACGGGGTTCACCGTCCGCGGCGCCGGATGGCGGCGGCGGCCGCGGCGCTATTGATTTTCGAGTGTCACGGTGCGTCGTGTAGGCAATTCTGCTTCACGGATGTCTACAATAATAATTATTATTGCTCGCGCATTCGATATTACGCAATAATAACAATATTTATGTCATTATTATAATATGTTTTCGATTTATATTATTATGGTTTAGGCACGTGGCGTCGTGTTTTCGCGACGCACGATTTAGTATTGATCTGATAATTATTATTATTTACTCCACATATATATATATATATATATATACGTAAATATATATTATTCATATCACACTAATAATATTATTATTCTGTTTATAAATCGCCTATTGTTGTTGTTTTAGTATCAATTACCATGTAAAAAGACCACTTTCCCAGTAATATTTATAGACGGGAATAAATAAATAAAATATAATATTATTCACACGGTAGTCCAACAAATATACATTTTAACTACGCGTAACTGTCGACAGTTTCTTTTCTTCTTTTTTTTTGTTCTGTTTAATATCGAATTTCGACTGCGGTCTCGCGATTTTGTGATGACGCAGCGCATTACGACAATAGAATATTATGAATTGTGACATAATAATATATCAGTGGTATATTCGAGAGACCGTCTCCGAGTGAGGTCGAAAACGATCTCGTATAAGTTTAAGATAAGAATATTGTTATTTATTTTCCCCACTACGATCTACTTGATTTCCTCGAAAAGTTACGCACACAATATAATAATGAAACACGATATACGATGGTAAACTATTAAGTATGTCAATAGATAATTTACCATAATTTTGATATTATAAATACGCATCGCGTATGCAGTCTATCATAATTTAATGGGTAATAATGTGACTCGAAGTGAATTTGATAAATGACACAGTCTCAATATTAGTCGTACGCGTCACAACGTCCGTCTCGATATTCGTACGCGTACGGTTGTTGTTAATTGTATAGTGAACGAAAATCAATTTCGATTGTTTGTAAGTCAGTAAATAACGAAAAGAAAAACGAAAATATTTATAAATTGTAAAACGAGATCTATAATTCGACATTTTACGCTGTTAAACTTATGGAAAATCTCTCAGGAGAGGACCGTAGATAAGGTCAACGATTTCGCTTCAAAATACTGAACCGCGATAATTCTTCACTGGATTTTTAAACGTATTACATGAGTCGAAATACAATGGACAATACATTTTAAGAATTCAAATAATAAAAATAAAAAGTGAACATTATAATATCTACGAGATGAGATGAAAAAAAAATTGTTTATCGCAGTCGTTGGATTTAAACGGTAGTCGATAATACATGCGGCCGAATGTTAAATTTAGTCGAGAATAGAATAGTTATTGCCGACGGTATTTATCAGAAGACGTTTTGCGGGAGAATTTCAAATAAAATACATGTCTACTCGTATTACCTTTAATATTATATTATGGCGTAGTTAGGGTGTTATTGTTTGCGGTACGAGCCCTCTGCCAAGGAATTTCGAAACGTAATTTTGACAAATCGTTTATACCGGTTTGTTCTTGACCCACATCTCAGATATCAAACTCTTTAGGTGGAAGATGATAACATTCCCTCCCACCAACGTGGAATTTCAAAATCAAATTCATACTACTTGTTCGTGCTCTAAGTCGTTTCGTTTGTACTCGACTCTCTCTCGAAGTATCTTAATTTTAAGGTAAAAGAGGCAGACTTTCTCCAAGTGAAAAGTTCGATATAAAGCATTCTTTATCGAGCGAAAATGAAGTGATCGAAAGGACGAACCAGTACGATATATCGGTCCAAGTTTGATATTGAAATTTCTTGTTGAACAAAAGGGGGGAGGAGGCAAGGTCGTGGAGCTTTTTCTTCGGCTATAAAAAGCGGTCGAACAATTCTACGCGATATTGTCGGCACGAGCATTGAAAAAATCGACGAAACACATCCTTCGGACGCTGTAGTCGGTACCTGTGGTAATTATTATCCCTAGGAAACCTTTGTCGATCGCAGACGACGGCGGCGGGTGCCGCACATACGCAACAGATGGACGACAGGTGCTTAACGGCGAACGATATTATACCGCTGTGGTATTAATACCAGTTGCGAAAACAACGACCCAGAACGAAAAAAAAAAAAGAAAAAGAAAGTGCGCGCTCGTTTCGTTTAACCGTTTCCATTTCGTGATTACATATAGCGAGTCGTTACCGTTTTCGAGTATATAAGCGGGGCCCTCCATTTGCCGTAAATAACCATCGAAAAATTCGAAATCGATCCAGAGATGATATGCCGAATGCGAGGCACTACTACCGGAAATTATAATCGGTGTGGTGCAAAAAAATAAAATACATTTAAAGTGTTCTCGGCGATTAGAGTTTTAATTCATAAAGTGTTCTCGGCGGCGGTCATATCGGACGTACGTACATTTTCACGTAAAAACATAACACATTCGGTTACGATCGATATTTTAAATTACCATTGAAATTAATTTGTAAATATTTTACGGCGAAAGAAAAAAAAATACCTACGCGTAGGTGTTCGGAGATAATTGATATCTAAAAAGAGAACCTTTTTTTTTTTTTTTTAAATGCAAATTCGGTCCTGTAATAATAGTCGTCGTGCTGCAGAAATGGCTTTCGAATTCGCGAGAATTTCACACATAAAAAAATAAATAAAAATCAAAACAATATTTCTTCGCTGTCGATTTCACACGGTAATTATTACTATAGTTTGTTCGCTCGCGACAAAACGCGTGACACTCGACGCGCGTTTTACAACGTAATAATATCGTTTTCGGAAAGGCGAATAATTCGACGACAAACCGTCGAGGAAAAACGTTTTGGATACAATAGTATTGACGCGATGTGACAAGTTATTTAAACGCGTGTACTTTCTACGCTGGGTTTTTTTATTACTATTGTTTTTGGAAAACGTCAATCATTTTCACGATATAGCACGCGTAACACGTTTACAGATACACACTGTGCCGCGTGTATCGATTGCACGAGAAAATATTATTTTAAAATGTCGTCGAACGTTCGAATTCGCGTTTAGTGAAAAAAAAAAAAAGAACGAGACACGAGGCTTGTAGTATGATGGTGGACGATTTACGATTGGCGAGTTTTTCTTATGAATTTGAAATCGATGTCGCCACGTGAGCGTGAGTTACTCCAGATATTGTTTTCATACAATTTTATATTTACTTTTTTTTTTTACGTCTTTGACCGACGAAATCGTTTGAACTCGACGATAACGTTTCGCGAAACGTCTCTGGAAACAAAAATTAATTTTTCATTTCACTCGATGAATTTTAGAAATCACATTGAGATCGTGTGGATTTAAATTTAAAATTTGAACAGTGTTGATTTGAACATTTTTAGAGATAATTATTTTTTTGACACGGCAAGTCGAACGAAACAAAACGTTGTCGAAAAACTAAAATCGCATACGTATAATGAAAATCCGTTTTTTTCTGTCTTCGTTTAAATAACCGTCAGTTCGTCGGCAATATTTGATTTTCTAACGACAAAAAAAATCGTTTATTATTCACCTCCGAAAATTAGCTTCGAAGTATGCCTTTTATTGTATAAAATTCTTCGTTACTAAAAGTACAAATATTTTTCAACCCAGCCAGTCACAAATTCTTTTTGTGAACGCGCGCGCGAGATTTAAAAAAAAAAAACGTGCCAGCCACACTCCTAAAAACCTAAAATATGACCTAAACCGTATTGCTCTGATGGAAAATAATTAGAACGACCGATGTCATTTCATGACGTTCAATTACAGTGCGTATCATTTCTCGGAAAAACATCAGGCATGCAAATAAACAACATTACACGAACACGTCACGATGTGTGTTTATGTAACGCTTTAAAAAAAAAACCCTAGACCGTGTCCGGGTCACGCGTATTGTATTTTATCAATAAAACAAAACAAAAATTACTGCCCGAAAAAAAAAACCAAAACGTTTGCTCGTCAAACGTATTTTTACGGGCCACCGAATGTTCAGGAAAACAAAATCGCCGGCGTTCGAAACTGCGACAACCGTGCGCGTGTGGCGACGACGACCTTATAACCGCGGCGGCGGTTGTCTTTGACTACCGCGGAATCTCTACCTATTTAAGTTATTCCTTATATGTTTTTACTAACGATATAGTGTTTCGTTCGAAATAACAATTAAAAAAATAATAATTTCCCGGCCCACTGATAATAACAGTACATTGTTATACGATTTTAAAATAATTATATACGACCTAATAATACTTGGCTATAAAGATTTACAATACGGTTAGCACAGTTGTTTTATAATAATTGACTCAAAAAACTATATATAAAATAAATAAACAGACAATTTCACGCTTTTTCATAAATTTTGAAATTATTGACTTTTAATTTATCAACATTTGTTGGAATGTTTATAAAATTCAATTCTAAGACGAAAATAATACAAGTAATAGAAAGTTGTTCAGTTAGACCTATTATCTAAGGCCTGGACTTTCAAATGTAATAGAAAATAGACGATATAAAATAGTTAATAGAAATACGTAATAGATAATAGAAAGGTAGATAGATAGAAATATATAATATATAATTGTTTTATAAAATAATGTCTCGTCAAACGCTTAAATGAAATTTGTATTTTAATCCTAAGTCACTAATCCTAAACAGGGTAAGAAAAATACCTTTAATTTCGTGTTCTCCAATACGAGTTGTTATGGACATTAGAATGTATCCCAATAATTGAAAACCAAATGATTTGTCTCATAATATTAAGCTATTAGAAGTTGTATTGTCGTAATAAATTAGATAACCTTTTCAATGTCAATAACTTTACAACCGTCATTCATTACAGCGAGAGTTTGCACAATATAGATAGTGTGACCATATAAATGCCCAAGTTTAAGATAATCTACCTCCAAACGTTAAATATGTGGTCTAATTAATATTGATTTATTAATCGACCGATATAATTTTCGGTACGTTTAACCCCTCTCCTATAAACTTACTTTTGTAAATATGAAAACAATCATACGATTTTCAATCGTGGCACTATGAGATCTCCATTAGAATCGAATAATGGCTATTATACCTTACAGTGTAAAAATTTAAAATCAAAGGTTTTTTTTGTCAAGACGGTCAAGGGGGGAAATAATATGGAAAGTATTAAGTTTAAGGTAACCCCTGACATTGAATTTGTATCAAAACGAACACGTTAAAAAATAAATAAATAATATTCCCCGAGATATTTCCATCTGAATATTAAGGTGAGGCACCTTGTACCTATCGTTATAAATACATAAATTAATCATTTGATATTATTAGAATAAGAAAAATGGTTTTTATGAAATTAATTGTTGTCTGTAGAATAATATTGATATATGTGTTTGTTTTTTTTTTTTTTCGGTACAAAGAAGAAACACATAATTACGATAAGAATATCTTTAAAGATTTTTTTTTTTTACTATAAATTTAATTAAACTGTCCGACGCAGTGAGTTATTAAATACAACCAAAACGTACACGTCACTGCCAAAAACTATAATATAACATAAACTATAAAATTAAAGTCGGTCGGAACATTGTCGTAAATCTAATAATATGTACGACTACATACTATACGTAATTGTTAAACTTTTTAATTTAAACTACCTCCAGCGGCGAAACGATTAGATCTAAAAAATATGTAATAATGTACGAAAACAAAAACAAACATAAAAATAAACAAGAAAAGGTAGAGTGAAATATTTACAGGTGTTGTTGTAACGTTTAATTATTTAATAATAAGGCAACGTCTATTTAATAACAATTTAAAAAAAATTAACTGATTTCGTAAACAGTAACTCGGCGATTATTGTTTCAGAAAATGCGGTAAAAACAATATTTAGTGGTTTAACGATTTTATATTAAAGCGTCCAGAGCTTGTGGATTATAACGAGACGATAGTTTTTATTTTGAAAAATAAAAATCATTTGTTGTTATTGCTTTTTAATTTTTTTTGGTAAAATATTTAAATATTGTATTTGATTATAGATTCACAATGGTTATAATTATTGTTATTGGAAAGCGGAAAACAAATCAACGCCGAGATAAAAATATTCTTTAGGCTCGAGCGTCAAATAATAGGTTTTTATAATCTTCGTCCGGGAGACGTAATACGTACAGCTTATATCGGATACGTCTACATAGAATTTACAACTTTTTACTTAGTTTGTTAAAAAAGGGAAACAATTACAAATCATATAGTAAATTATTCGTCGCATTGCGCACGCTTTTTATTTAATCAAATATTACCGATCGCGCTTTTTACGTGAAAAACAAAACAGCCTACGATAAAATTTCATAAATTTATTATTAGGCCGACGAAAAATCTCGCGGTTTTGTCTCGTATCGGCCGATACGCGCGGCGGTGTTCGGATTCAACGACCACTGCGAACATTTAATGTTTCAAATAATATATTTACGCGTAATCGCATCGATCGATTTTGAGTTTGTTTTGGATTATTATTATTGTTATTTTTTTTTTTCAACACTTTTCCCGTTGTAATTCCGCCGGTAAGCCTCGACGTCAAACCGCCCGTCGTCGCGCGGTTGTTAGTCATAACCTCGGGATCAAGCGAATCACCGCAAAGCGAGTCGTAAACGCGCGTGCGATAGATAAAAAATAATACAATAGAAATTCCACCGCAGTTAACGTGCGGCGTTGACGTCTTGTAAATTTTCGACTTTTTTTCACCTGCTTTTTTTTTTCGAATATTTTTACAAGTTGACGTAGAATTATTCGACTGCAGATTATACCGTTACTTTTCCCCCCGTTAAATTCGCCACGAGTGTTTAGGTACCGTTCACGTTTACGACCGCTATTATACCGCGTTTTGCACGGTAAACGGATATTATGGCGTTGAATTACCAAGTGTCGCTGTGGTCGCAACGATATATGGCCATTGCGATTGCGATCGATTTTAATCAACGACCGTCCTCTCTCTCGCCTTGAATTTTGATAGTTGAATGAAAAAACCAACATGTTTTTTTATATATTTTTTTGTTTTTATAAAGAGAGAAAATATATAGACGGTTGGACAATTTCATCAGCGCATACATTTTTATTGATTTGTGGCATAAAGAGTTAAACAGCAGAACTGTACTGAAAATACAAATGAACCGTTGACAAAAGTGAGGAGGGCGATAGACGGCGATCGGGAGGGAAACTTCAATAATAATACTCTCACTCTCTCTCTCTCCCAAACAATTTAACGTTTCCGCTTTTGACTTATAATTTAATAACGAAACAGATTTATTCATTTCATGTTTGATTGATTTAAAATAAACAACAATATTTCATAGCGTGATCACGATTTTAAAGTAACGCTAAATATTTTGCGCGATGACCTGCTGTAGAAATGAAAATTCTAGAATGGAGACTTCGGGATTACAAAAACACACCTTTTGTGAAATTTTCAAAGTTTAGGTAATAACAAAAAACTACCGGAAAGTAGTTGGCGAAAACAATTTTGAAAAATTCGTATATTTCGACGAATTTCAGTGTACCGATAAAAAATAGATACCAAATATCGAAGACTCGTAATCGTTATTCTTAAAGTGATAATTTTAGTTGTAACAACAACGATTCATACCGAAATCGATCAAACTTCACAGTATAATATTATAATCTCATCCGAGTCTTATTATAACTATTTCTCTTCTTTTTTTTCTAATCGAAAATTACACTTATCGAATAAAACGTCAACTTCGTGACGATAATACGTATCATACACGTCGTATAATAAATCGTTAAGCGATATTGTTTGTTTGGATTTCACGGTGGTTTTCTGCTACATTGACGACAACGTCGCATGCGAGAGGATTAGGCGACACATTTCGGGGAGAAGGGAGTAGAGAGCAGTGGGTAGAGCCACGAGTCAATTCGTCCTTAAACGCGTTAAAAATCTCGCGCGTGAGTCGCGGTGCTCTCTTCGGCGACGGTCCCCGCGGACTCCGAGTCGCCGGGAGAGATGATCGCGCGAGGAATATAATGTGGAAAACGTCGTCGGCTAGCCGGCAAACGCGTTTCAACAGTTGTCGCGTTAACCGAATGTGACAGACGACGATTTGTCACGGTTTCGCGTAACCTCTCGCGTAATTGGCTCGTCTCTATATTTCTATTTCCCTTTCACTCTCTTCGAATCCATCACTTTCCGCGTCACCCACCTCCGTCGCCGTATAATAATATTTCAATTTTTTTCCTTCAGTTTCGTTGCAGGACATTGACGAGTCGAAAACGTATTACAATAAAAACTTAAAACATCTATTCAACATCGATCCGAGTTGAACGATTCGTCGGACTATTTTTTAGTGAGCTGATTTTATTCATCGAAGATTTTAAATATCGTCAACAACGTGTCCACTCTTGTGTTATACAAAAACAATAATAAAGTCGTCGAGTTTAATTTCGATATGATAAAACGCCGTTGGTTTAGAGTTTTCATTCGGGGGGGCTCATTCGAATCGTCTCGATGAATATAATAATTAGAACGTATCAGTCCGAGACCGTGCGGAAAAATAAATAAAATTCTAAAACTCAATCGATATTACTATCGTTTTAAACTGTTATATTTTTCTCATCGTTACGATTTTTTACGAGCAAGTACTTGACGATTTCGGAAGGGAGTCAGACCCCGAGGATCGCCATCCGAGTACGTGTTTTCTCTCGACGATAGTAATAATATGTTAATGCGTTCGGTTTTCTCTCTTTCAACGCGACCTAACCTTCTCGCCGCCGCCGCCGCCGTTCACGCACGGGGTCGCAGCCGCCGTCGTCTAATCAATATTTTGCCACCGCGTTTGTGTACACGCCACTATCACCTGAGCAGGTGTGCGACGAGTGTCGCGAACAGGCCCGCGCGCCGTACTGAATTATCCTTTTGCACTTTGCTTCCCCACGCGGCTGTGTCGACCGGACTAAAGAGAGACGGACGGACCGTGACGAACGGGGAAAAGACGACGAGACGACCAAAGTTTTCGTACAACTATCTTCCAAGTATTCGGTTCAAACGATTTCGGAACGCATACGATCGGGCTACGAGTTGCCTATACGTATAAAGTAATAATAATTTTTGAACCGATGGAGATAAATAGTCTGAAACTCGCTTTGAACGCGCGTGTACATCACGAGTGTACTCGCGGCGAGTATTTTTTCTAAATATTTTGTCGTACAAAGGTCAACGATTCCGCCGAGATTTTTTAAACGTAAATTGTTTCGCACACCCGAAAACGTACGTTTTAAACTATACCGAACGGGATATAGTGGCCGGTAAGTAGTAGGTAGGTAGCCAGTAAGTAAGTAAGTAACTATACTTTTATTTTTTATTTCACGTCGGTAAGCGAATTTCGTACCGAAAATATAATATGCTACACGGGTACACGTGTTGCAAAGTATTTTTGAATAAAAGTATTCGGAATAAAAGTATTTTCGTACTTTTTCGGCGTTCCTATTGAATACGGTTTGAATTTTTATTTTCAGCACTCGGATAATAGGCACTTTAAACACTTTTCAGAGTATTTTCTTTCGAAAAGTATTCAAAACCCTTTTCTTTTTGATAAGTATAAATGTATTAAATCGGGTAACAGTCGTACGATATATTCATATTTTTACCTCGACGTATTCACAATCGCTATACCATTACTTGGTGACAATGTTTGATTTCAACAGATTTGTTCATCGTGTAATAAACTCAGTAGGTTTTGAGGGCGAAAAAAATTAAACGCGTAAAATTATTTTCTAATGAAATCGAGAATATTATTTAAAGTCATTTTTAATATTTGTATACCGATTATGTATTTGATATTTAGTCATATTGACATAAGATTTGTATTTCAAGTGTTTATTTGGGCCGTACTTTAATGAAGTCTATTCCAGGGTTTCCAAAAAATTAATTTTCGAGGAAATTTAAAACGATCAAAAAAACATACATATCCGGTGAAATTTAAGGATAACTTTATTAGAACTTGATCGATTTTGGTTTTTTGTTTTTTTTTTTGTTGGAAAGAGAAAGTGATATTTTTGTAAAACATAATCAAGAAAAAATGTAATTTTTACCTCAATAGTTAAGATATTTTACAAACGTTTTTGTTAAACCTTTTTGTGACTTTTAACCACGTAGTATAATCATTTGTATTCCAGACGATTTTGTTTTTTGGAATACATTATATCTAGTTAAAACACTACATTAATAAATCATGAATATAAAATATATTCTGAATTTCATATTATTTAATAATTTCAACTTTTCAACACATTTAATCACTGGTATTTTCAAAATTGATTTATATATCTAACGATTCCGTCTTCTGTGATATTAAAATTAAAAAAAAAAATTCTCCACCTTCTAGATTTAAAAAGTATAAAGTTTAAAACGTTAACTATTACTGTGATGTGACATTCGATATTGTTTATAATTATAAAAATATATATATTGTACGATTATTATAATTCATATCTAAAGTTTATTTTAATATGACTTTTAAAGTTTACGAGTTGTCTGTGTACTAAACTTTTCTTTTTTTTTTTAAAAATATACTTAAAAATCAACGTCAAGAATAATATATTTTAGCATTATGACTAGCTTAAATAAATTATAATCGTATTTTGGTTTCTAAATTCACTGGATTTTTAATTATATTATATAGATGGACAATAAATTTACAATAACAACTTAATTGAGTTTGTACAGATATTCTTATCAAAAATTATATTCTAATATAATATTATTCGAATAAAAAGTATAATTGTCTCGATTTATATTATAATTAGTCGTTTGTGACTATGTTATTGATAGTCATAATTGTTTGATTTAACAATTAAGTCAATTTTTACTAACAACTTGCAAACATATTCACTACGAGAAAAGACGACCGAGTGAACAAAATATATGAGTTGAACTCAATTAGCCATATAAACTCATAACCGTTATTCGGTCAACGGATCGGAACCTTTGGTCTATTGTGACTATTTCATCTAAAGTATACGTATCCCTTTGTGATGTATAAAATATACGATAAACGGAAAATCGATATGATAAGGTACGATTCTGAATAATCAAGGGCTCTCCAACAATACGTATAAAATCAGATACGCGCGCGATAACACTCAGAAGGAAAAAAAATAGATACACATTTTGTAAAATAACACTGTAGCAGATAAACTAAACGAAGAATTCAAGAGATACTTGAATTTAAAAAGAAAAAATTGAAGAACAAAAATACTTTCGTCGAGTTTCTAGAGAATATAGAAAAATGATTAATGTTTACATGGTTTGTATATAAGTACATACAACTCGTAGTGAAATTATTCGTTTTTTTTTCTATCATTTATTCATACTGCACTGTACGTACTTGTTAGAATTTTTACGCGTACCTATATATACGTAATATTATTTTGTATTGGTTTTAATCGTCAGTTTTATTTTGAATTCATTTATAGTTTAAACGCGTCTGTTTTCGACAAATCAGTTTGAAATCGAATAAACAAAAAAAAAAAATCCCGAAAAAATACAATTTCCAAGAGTTATCAGAATTTTTCGTTTCTTTTGTTGTAAATTCCATAGAAGCGCCAATCGTATTCTGACAACCTCGTGGTACATATTATTATAATATACTCGCTCGAGTTGTTTATTTCCAAATTCCATTTATTTTAAATGCGGTTTGTAATCGTAACGGTTAATTTATAGTTTACTCTAATAACGTCGCAAGGTTGTGATTATATTGTCGCAGTAAAACATCGATCATCCGAACCACTTGGGACCACGCCTAGTTTGAAAACACAGGCGTCTCTTTTTTATCGCAGAAATGAATGTCATAATTTGTATCGAACGTAATAGCATACGTGCAAAATGGTTTTAAAATATTTATAATGTTTCAATATAAACGTGTCAAATTATTTCGAAATATTAGATTTATAAACATTATCGAGTTGAAAAACGGACAACGGACGAACATTACAAAGTTCAAACTCTCATTTGTTTATTTTTTTTTTTCAATATAGCGGCGGCGTTAGTACACTCCGATCGTGGTGTGGATAAAAAAATAATTCGGATGACCGGTGTTCGGGAATAATCGAGGTTCTACTACGATTTCATTTGAATTATGATTTCGTACAGTAGAAAAAACTATAGGTCTACTTAAAAATACTAAAAATCGAACCGTAAAAAACGTACCTTTAGTTTCGTTTGATGGTGTGGATCAAATCGTCCCGGTGGACTGGCTTCGCCCTGAAGACCGTCCAAGTCTTTTGTTCGGACCATGCGAGTGATCAGGGCTAACCCGTCTCTGCGGAAGTCGGTTGGCAATTTAGGAATCGACATGGTGGTTTTCTTTGTTATGACCGATTCGTTAACTGAAAACCCTAAAAAATAAATGCATACACGTCAAAACACAATTTTTTTCAATGAAACCGTCAGATTTTATTATTATTATTATTACTATTAATAATAACAAAATATTATTAAATATATAAAATAAAAAATAAAAAATAGGTCTTGCCTGGAGTATTGTGTAAATGAATAAAAAAGTGCTTAAATATTTACGACCGGTTTCAAATAAAATTCATCGTCAAGTAGAAAAACCTGATAGACCAAACGCTACACAATCGGCTTCCTTATGCGTAAGGAAACATACATTCCTAAAATCTACGCCACTGATACGGCTGTGTTTAGAAATTGTTTCAATGAAATGGCTGTCGTTGTTGCTCGTGATCGCGAGACATGTAAATCGCGTTGAAATATTATAACTAGTGCGAAATTGATACGAATCGGAACGGTTTCGAAAGAATCGTCTAAATCTCGATTTTAATCAAAAAACGTATATTTCATTCGGTATTTAATGGTTTAAATAAACCATTTCGTTATGATGATAAATATAGAGCGAGCGATAGACGTCAATAGATCCCGTACGCTTTTAGCGTGTTAAATGATGATCTATTATATCACATAATAAAATGATATATATTTGTATTGTAACGAGTTGCTAAATAATAACGTCGTATGATCGAGTAGCGTTGTAATAAAAACAATATACTACTCGTATTCTTCGAAAACTATAGTATGGTTCGCGCGGCATTCGTTGTAAACTTCAAAAGCTACAGACGCCGTAAATTCTTGTCGATATTTCGGAGTCGTTTGAGAAATAGGTTCGGTGGTAATAATTTAACGTTGCATAGAAAACGCGAAAATTGAAAAAAAAAAAATCATAAAGAAAGTAAAACTTGAAAAGATTTTAACAATAAAATACCCATCTCTATACTGGGAAAAATACGCCCGAGGGGAAAAACTGTAGGCGTTCGTGTACAAACACATAACGTGTTCCACAGAGATCTGACAAACGTTTCAACTTTGGTTGAGTATTTTCCATTTTAGAACTACTGTCTTCTTTATTTTTTTCAAATAATTAACATTTTTTTTGTTGCTTTGTACTCGTAAATCTAGACATACGCGTTTCATTTTTGAAGATTGATTTAAAATATTTTATTACGTTCTGGTTAATAGTGTTTTTTGAAAAGAAATTGTGATTATTAAAATTTAAATATTTTTGTTCGCTTATCAATGTTTTTCCCGTTGTTATAGAAAAAAATTAATGCAATTTTCGTAAACTAAGTGAGAAAATTGCAAATTGTGATTTTTAAAACAAATTTATCAAATTAAATTGAATATTTTTTTAATTTTCGTTTAATAAATAATAATAGAACTTCAGTAACGTTGTATTCTAGTAATTATTGTTAGGGAAAACTTAAAATAAATTCTAAAAAATATATTGAACAAGCCTTAAGTTATTTCATAAAACGTCGGATCTCCCCGGGACACATCGTATAACACAATCTACAGAATAATCTATCGTCGTCGGTCTATAACGCCTTTGTTACGCGGACGACAATCGTCGAAATTAAATATTAATAGACCTAAGAACAAATTACCGTGTGCTCGAATAATAAATATTGGTTTTCGCCGCGCTAAAAGACGAAAAAACGACGCGAAGTGGACGCGAACAATGAGCTATTGTGCTATCGCGCAGTTATGATATCAGATAACAAATTTTCGCTCGTGCAAACGACGCGGACTTTGAATATTGTTATTTCGTTTTACAAAAAAAAAAACACAAAGTAACGCGGAACGAGTGTACCACACGCCCACGAGAAATGGAATTAATCAATCGTAATGGTTTTTTATTTTTTTTTTCGACATTAAACAGGGAATTTTTGCCAAATCGATATTTTTTTTAGACGAGTCGCATGGTAGAAAAAAAATAATGTCATGCGGACGAGACCCGTTTTCCTCGAATGTTGAGCTACCGTTTTATCCGGAAATGAAAATTAGTACGTCTCTATTTCCTCGGCACATTAAAATCTTGTACCTTTTCCCCTCAAAATATTGAACTAATTTTTATTTAGATGAAGAATTAAGAAAAAAACATGTACATCAATTGTAAAAAAAAAATGTTTTTTCATAAGTCGGCCTCATTGTATACCTCATTTGAACTTCAGTAAAAATATGTTACATACTAAATTTTTTTTCTTTCATCGGGTGTTCATAAATTCAGAGCGTATACATTTATTCCCCATTCTTTGTTTATTGACGTCATATTTTTATTTTTTAAAAAGATAATTTATTTTTATTTTTATTCATTGCAGATCTCACTTTTTGTATTTCAGGTTTAAAAGAACATGTTTACATTTTTAAGAATTCTATCGTCATTTTAAATTTAAGGGTTTAAATTGTTGTGGTTGGTTATAGACTTACAACGTACGAGTGAATACTCGTGTGCTATGCTAATAATATTGAATTAAATCGCACACGAGTCCATATAAATAAGCCAAAATGGACATTGGCAAGCGATTCGACATTTGAATACACGACAATATTGTTCGAGGATAAAAGTGTTCAAAAAAAATTATTATGATTGGAAATAATGTTGAAGTCATTTTTCTAGATTTTTTAGTTCGTCTGTTGATTTTTAATCATTATTGGTGCCTTTTGATCGATCCTATCTCTAATTATCACACGTCAGGTGTAAGAGATGACGAGAGTATTATCTGAGACTCTTCTGTAATAATATTGAAATCTATATCGAACGGTTTTACTCTTTTCCGTGTGTTTAACATGCGACCAAACGTTAAATATTCATACGTTTTCATTCAGAGGCAAAGTCAAAATTTAAAACGATTCATAACGACAACGAAAAATAGAAGAAATATCATACAGACATGGACGTCCATTCATACGTTTAAGGCGTTTCTACGTGATATATATATATATATATATAGTAAGTACGTGTGTTTTGCTTATTCTGACGTCACGGTGTTCATTGATCCGACTTGGTCGAGCTGGCGGGACGTAAATAGCCATAATAAAAAAACAACGACCATATCGCAGCGACCTACAAATTCATTATTTAAGCTCTAAGCACGACTATTCCGAAAATATAATATTATTTTCATTTTCAACGTACGTATGTATAATCAACAAGACTAGGATTCGTATACGTTTGCATATTATTTTTACAAATCGAAAAGTCGCTAAAGGTAAGATATTATAAATTTGAATCCGAGCCAAATGGGCTAGCGGACAATATTCAACATAGCAGATTTTAGATGCATTTATAATTTTTCAAATTTATAAAACGCACGTGATATTTTTAACATTCTTGTGCGTATTATTCAATAGCACTCGTTACCGATATACTATATTCGTGTATCCAGGTAATACATTAAACCTTTATATTTTAGACAATACTAAATTATGATACAATCGATTACAGATATTTGATATAGAAATGAAATCGCAAACTGTTAATGACTTTTAAATTTATTATAATTCTTCTCGATTTATTGATTTCAGTCGGTTTATTTTAATGGTAAAGAATGGGTGCATATCCGTATACATTTTAAAATATATAATTCTCGAGCTTTAGCGTTTAGAGTCCAAACCGTCTTCAACGTGCACAATACCACAACTCGTTATAATATCACACTCGATGTATTAACATAAAACTATATCATTCGGAATGTTTGAGAGTTTATTTTTTTTTTTACTAACCGTATAATATTATGCGACGTTTAAAACGGAAAATAAAAATTACCTTTCAGAGAAACGAATAAATTACACCTAAGAATTGTTATTAGATTTTAAATTTCTGTGTGTTTGTGCATATTTGTATGTGTGAATATATATTATGTATAATGTATATGTGTAAGTGTGTATTGTTTGAAAAAAAAAAACAAAAGCCTTTTTTAGGGTGTTATTTGAATATTACATTATTATTCCACGTGGTGTAATAAAAAACGACGCTACGATAGTTTTTCGGGACGGTAAAACGCAAAAATAACGCCCAACGTATTACTGTACACGGATGCTCAGAAAAGAGGTAAAAAAAAGGGACATTTGTCCTCTTGGATTGTTAATATTGTAAGCAAATTATATTGACGGAGGAATAATTTATATATTAAACGGTTTCATAATGACTACAGCAACTACAATTTTACAGTTCGGTCGAAAATATGTGGCCGATTTTTTAATTTTCTAATTTTTTACCGAGAGAAACTTTTCGAGGGTATCTAAGTAGTGTGCAATATTGAAAACAATAATCAATACCAATTGAGAGCAGCCAATATGATAATATTACATCATATCGGTAAACGATTTTAGACACTATAATACATTTATACTATTTGTGTATCGTAAAAGATCTGTAAAAAACTAAGGTAAATTATCGAAACGAATGATTTAATAAATAGGTATACGAAAAGACGCGAGCGCTATTAATTTTATTCTATTCAAGCGACCATCGCCAAAAAGACGTTTATTATCATCCAGAGCTCATTGACGACTAAAATTATAAAATCTTATCAAAATAAAATCGTTCGATTCGAGTTTTCGTTATTTCACTCGGTCGATATTTTTGGCAGCGTTTTTTTTTTTTTTTGTGTGTTCTATCAAACGTCTGGTCGTACCGAACTTAACCTAACGGATTCGTCTGCGCGCGAAATAATACACAATAATAATATAGTAAATCAGGATCCGTTTCATAAATCAAGAAGAAAAAAACCCACAAAAATAAAAACTTTAAACGACTTGTTTTTTATTACACTTATCACTATCACTCATTTTCCAAAAGCTCGGCAGCATTTTCTTTTGTTGCGTTAATTCGTGCCATTATTCAAGACTGAAACGGAGGCGTTCGTTTCGAAGTCATGCATATTGTCGCCGCCGCGCCGGTCTAGAGAGCGATGCACAATAGACCAAGGAATTAATCTTGTTCTATCCCTTTATCTTTCTCTCTCTTTTTATTTTCTCTTTTACTTTACTCTGTTTCTCGAGGGTTATTTCATAATACATAAAAAGCTTATTCGGAACGTCTACGTTTTGAATATTTATTTATTCGAGATTCAATCAATAATTTTTTTTTTTTATTATTAATACGCGTGTGCTTTCGGAAAATCTGATTCAAATCTGAATCTCAGTCGGAAAAAAATGATTCGAGTGCATACGTTTATTGTTGATTCCTATTGAACTCTTAACTTAACTACGAGTTGAAATAAATTTCACTTGACATTTCTTGAATTAAAATAAACATTTTTGAATGTGTTCTCGTTATCTTCACTCGGACGAGTTAAAAAAAAAAAAAAATCTTTAATTCACTCAGACCTGCGCGGTGGTCATTAGACGATAACAAACAGTTGTGAAGGAAAAACGTTTTTATAAATGTATATTTTTTATCTACTTTATTGTAAAATTAATATGATTTTCATTCTTTGAAGAATAATACTCGCAGAGATAATATAATTATATTATCTCACGCGCCGCGTTACAGTTACACGTACCTACTACGGCATACGGTTTACCAGGATATTCGTTACCGAAAACCATATTTTACAGCTAACAATGGAAAACGCCAAGTATTTACAGTCACAAAGTCAAAATCGTAGCACTGCTTTTACTAGTTTGTTAGTTAACTAACTACCGTAGTTTACGGAACCAAAGACATTATTTATTAATAAGCATTGGGGTTGTAAAGAATATTTAAAATTTTAAGTATTTAAACACGTTAACTCGAATTTATATACAAAATTATTTAAAAACGCTACTCGAATACTAATTTTGAATTGTATGTGAACACTATTCGAATACTTTTGAAATCTTTTTAAGGCGCGTTTGTTCATCGTCATCATCGCTCGTACACTAATTTCAAATTTCCGCTAAATATAATTTTCATAAAATATATAGTACACCTTTATCAATTAAAACGTCCGAGTTTAGTATACACTTATACCTGAACAAGTAATCAAACGTGAAATATAATATTTCCTAGAGGAAAGTCGCCGTACACATTGCACGTAATGATATTTTATAATAAACTCGAACACGAATTTTGTAGTTTTTCAAAGAATAAACATTCATAAATGCAAATGAGCTTTAAATTTTATAGTGATTTTGCGTCAAATTATATTATTACGTCTGTTAGCTACTTTAATATTAGAAATACAATTTGAATGATAGTACTCATATAGTACATTGCATGCGATTTATATTTTTTAATTATTAAAATGTAATCATTAACGCAAAAAGATTGACCACCGGCCATCAATATTTGCAGTATAACGGACGAATATAATGAACGAAGGACGCGTAGCGTATTAAAACATACAAAAAATATCACATTTCAGACAAATGAAAATCGACTGCAAGTTTTTGAATATCATAGGAGATCAAATATCCGTAGTAAAATAACAACAATAATTAAGTGAACACTTATTATTATATTATGTCGGTAGTACGAGTATAGATTATATTAGAAAAGGGACGTACTCGGCCGACGAGCCACTGCAGGACCACTGCCCGTATTTAGGTCTCGGTCCTCGGGGGCTGGTCCGACGATAAATAAATAAAGCAATTATTTTCAACGTGAATTTTAACAATGTTATTTTTGTCATCGACTAAAAAAAGATAAAACTGTTTGTACAACATTTATTATCTACGTACGGTATCGTCGTATTTTATACCACGTGAACGGTGTTTAAATACCTAATGTGATTGAACCCTTCCGTGTCCCACGGGGACATGCGAGAATAGAAGTATGTAATTCATATTATTAATGTATATGTATGTAATTATAGTGATTTGAGTTATGCGACGATATTATTAGTAATAATAATATGTTTATATATCAATGCGGTAACCGGCCGGGGTTTCTCCGAATTTACGGAAATATGTCCGTCTGACATTTTACGGTGGACCACCCTATATATTTATATATTATTTTATTTTTTTTTAACCCACGAGTTTAAAATTTCATAAAAATTACAGTTATTGTTGACCGCAATATTGGTATCGATGATTCCCAATCGATAAAATGTGAGTGTTTTATAAATACGACGAAACTTTAAGAGTAATTTTTCAGCGCAAACATTGTTTCCCGAAAATAAATAAAGCGCGTGTAAACCGAACTTCTTTTACGATCGCACTCGGAAACTTTTCAAAAATTCCCTTATTATTATTATTATTAGGTAGGTACCTATTGTTAATTTGTTGCTTTGGTTGTAGATATTTTAGAGTAAAGCAATTGCATTGCAGTATAAGCAGAAAGTTACTTACAAACTATTTGAATTGGAAATAATTATTATAGTTGATAAACGGGTACACATATAAGGAGATGGATAATAATAGGCGTACGATTTAGCAGATCCTTATGAAAATCGTGTTCTATTAAAATAAAATTCTATAAAAAAATGTTGCATAAAAATATTAAAATTTATTGTACTGTGCGTTTGTTATTTGTATTTAAATCTTATTAATAATTTCGTAGTTAGTATTATACTTGTATTTTTCCTACCCGTTGTAAAAGTTGTATGATAAAATGATATGACCAATAAATGTTCAAACTATATCAATTGCGTGAACCATTGTAGAGTATTTAATTGCATTTTAAAATGGATATTCAATTTATTCCATCAATTTTCGTAAAACGTGAAATGCTCGACGTAACCTAACCGACGCTCCTACCCTAATCTAAACTAACCTAACCGAAAACGCAATTGTTAGACAGACGGCTACGAATTTGATAGTATTGGCTATGCAAATATTGTGCCAAGTCGAACATGAGTTACCCACGTTAAAATATTATACGTGACTCGAATAATTTGTATATACATTTTTTTTTTTTTTTTTTATTAAACATAATAATAATAGCTAATAGAACTTGATTTTTCGGAACATTCATGAATGGGAATATTGAGAGGTAAGTAAAAGACTTTCACCGAGAGAGATATAAACCATACCGAGGACAGAAATGAGATAAAAAGAATCTCTTTCACCTTGTAAAATGTATTTGACTTCACGTTTACTATGGCGAAAACCCGTCGTGTTTTGTTATTAAAACGCGATAAACGATACGTGATGTCCGCGAAACGAAAGACATTAAACGGTACACGAGTTTTTGACGATTTGCATTTAGTTTCAGGCGTTCGAAATAAATTTTAGACATGCGCTTTAATGTTCATCACAAACAATGTGCTAACATTTCAGATCTTCGGAACGAATACGTAATCGTCCGTCCCTTAAGCTCTCGACGTCAAAATCATATCTGCGCCGGAATCCTTTGAACACATTACGCATAATATCGTACTGTACTCGAAGCACGGCTAGACGTGTATAAGATCGGTTCACGGTTAACGTGCGCGTGTTTCTGGCACTTGCCATGCACCGGCAGAAAAGCTTATGTATTCAAATGTATACAATAGAACAATAGTACGGAGGAACTTGATATCGGTTACACTGCGCTGCTTCAGGTATAATTGGCCGTTTTAACGACCGCAGCATTCCATACCAGTGATAAAAATGAATGGTATTTTTATTTTCGATTACAAGCACTTGCCGACAGAAACGACGGATTGCACGAGTAACGAGAAAAAAGAGTTCGGATCAAAATTAAAAAAACATTTAGAACGAATATTTCACGCCACTAAGACGATTCGAACAAGACTGAATAAAACGCTAACGAACAAAACGCATTGCACATTAGAGAAAACCAACGGTTTTCTTTTGAATCGATTTCATTCCATCCCCAATCACCGGCTCTATATCGGCTTGTAGGTAGTAGGCGGTGTGATAATAATATACGGCTTCATTTTGATTATTTTTTTATTTTTTCAATTTTTACTCGACTGCCCGCCCTCGATACATCTGCATCTATTTTTTCCATCAAAGATATTATTCCCTTCATTTTAAATTACTTTATTCAGTGATGATTATTTATATACTCTTCAGAAAGTCGAATTTAAAAACAAAATTAATAACAACGTAAACAAAATTGATAATTCTAAATATATCTCTGCAATACATCTACAATAGCCCGAGGCTTGTTACGAATCATATTATATTCCGTTTTTTAATAAAGCAACGAGTAAGCAGCCAGCATTCCTTCTATACAGTAACTACGACTTGGAATACAATAATTCTAAAAATAAATTAAGGATATTCTCAAGGTTTTATCATTTTACATATTTTACGTTCGTCCAACACGGGACCTCTCCTCCAGAGAGGCGTACGGTGTACTATTTTCCGAGTGCACCGGAACGCCAAATTTCTAAATACGTTCCTGTTGTCAACGCGTTAATAACATGTTTGCCAGAGGATGTATACTTCATATACCACATTATAATCGATAGACGACTATATGGAATTATTGTTTATATATAAATATATTACATGACCATACCAGGCATTCTATCTCAAATCACGTGATCCTTTGTGATCCTGACCTCTTTAGATTAGTGTGAAAATCATATTAGTATTAATATTTGAATAATTTAAATAATTATATATTAAAATTAGTACCCCATCCTCACACCGCGAAAGTAGAATTTCAGTCTATTTGCGCCTATTGAGGGGCACATATTGTTTCTCGTGAGATGAGTCAACACCGTTGCACACCTATGAGTTATTAATTGTTATAGTTATTGGAACCTGCGCGGTAGTACGTTGTATGTAACGTGGGCACGTAATATCCTGTGCGCCTATATATATCCCGGGGTAAAGAAACGATTCGAACATAATTAATCGGAAGCCGGTCTCGATTTAAGGTGTAACAGGAAGTCTCGTTCGTTTCGAAAGGCGCTTACCTACACGCGGAGGTGATGGCGGCTAACGCGTGAAGCGGAAATATTGGTTTTTCTTTTGTGTGCACGACAACTACACTGTAATATCGGTTCGTTTGAACACGTGTGGCGCGTATAGGTAAACGCACAAAATCGTACAGCCGAATTAAAAACATTATAATCATATATTCTCAATGGGAAAAACGTACCCAAATCGATATCATTTTTAATGTTTCGTGATGCTAATTTCCAGTCCGTTGAATAAAACATTTTCATAGAGTACCTTCAGTGATAGTTCACACGTTGAAAACAAATGTGAAAAATAATTAATTCATAGTCATAAAATGTTTTTCCCACGAAAAGCCTCCTCGGGTCACCGAAACGTTCTTTTATATTATATCCAGTATTGTAAAAGAGACTTTTAAAACTTCAATAACAAATTACTTTAAAAAGATATATGTTTATAAATACTTAATTGTTTTTTACATACGGTTTTTTTGTAAAATTTACATTAAACACATTTTAATAATCAATAATTAATCGGACGAAGTTTTTCAATATGTTCATTTTATTGTATATTAATAAAATTAACTTTATGGAGAATTTCACATCGAATTTTTGAAGTTTGGAATATTACGAATTACAAATATACGAATTGTCCTTCTAAAAATATCAATCTAAAATGTTCTATCGGTGTTCATATGAATATGAAACTTTTAAAAACATGTTTGATTAGATTATATCTTATGACATGTTCAAACATTAATTTATCAGTTAATTTAATTCGATGTACTCAATTGAAAATAATAAACGTACTAATATTGGGTTGATTAAATTCAATGATATTAGCATTGTGTTTTAAACTTTTAAGAGCTTTAATATCCACTCTTGAAAAATATCGATCAACCACACAGTATATAAACGTTGTCAGATTTTATTGCCATCACGTAAATAAAATATGCGCATTAACGTTACATTATTTAGAAGACGTTATATCGTATCTGTTATAAGAATGCTTTTTAATTAATTTCCAAAATAAATATTAACTCGTTAATATTATTATATTATATAATCAGGTATAGATTATTTCTACTCGAAGCTCTATATTTAATCATTTCAACCCATGTCGAAACAATAATTCGATGTCGGAATACGAAGCGCGCGTGTTTTAAGAGACGCGGTTAAATACTATTGTGGAAAATACGAAAATATAACGTAAAACCGTTTGGAAAAAATATAATTATATTATAACACAATTCTCTACCCTCCAGTGAGCTTTAATCAACAAAATGTATTGAATTAAACTTCTAATGAATTAGTTCGTCCGAAGTAATCACCAAAAGTGACATAGAGATAAATAGATTTATACGTCTTTCTTTCGTATTGAATTTTACTCTGTCGTAGATGAATATAGTCCGATAATTTGTATCGTTCGAGAGTAAAACGTGGTTTATTTTTTCACGCCGTTGCGTTCAAACCGTAAGTTTCATAATTTTAAGTAAATATTTCGCGTCAGACAATATTGTTACTTTAATAATATACCTGTTAACGAGCATTATTAAAGCAATATATATTTAACTAAATAAAATCCTACATTCTCGACAGCAAACAAAATCAGTTGAGAGAGCAACTTTTATTTGCATCAGCAGACTTCCTGTCAAACGGTGTTGAATCAGACTTTAACACCGTGTTGTTTTAAATTCAGATAAAGTAATAAAAACTGCGTACCCGGTCGTCGAATTGGCTGATGAACAAATCAGTGTAAATTAGATAATATATAACGTTATATGAGCGTTTTAAGACGATCTTAGACTGGGTAATTTATAGGACTCTGCTGTCTATCTGCTCGTACTACCACAGTACCCAACGGAGGACGACTGTAAAAATACTTTCTTTAAAAGTGTTATGTAATTAATACTAACTTATTAATCAATTTAACTGCTGATGATAGTCGTACGTTTAATTCATTGACCGTGATGATATTTTTATATTTTTAAACAGGTATTTAAAAACTAATCGAAAACCTTGATAATTAATTGAAACAAAAATCTATTTTTATGTGCGATTGAAAAAAACTCTCAATTACAAAACTACATTTATTTTCGAAATGGAATAAATTATATGGCATTAACGATATGAGCGGATAATGAATATCGGGGGGACACTACGACACTATTTAAACTAGAATCGCGTCTTTATGATACTTGTTTTTAAAATACGTTTGATATTTGCCGACTCGAGTGGTGCTTGATGATTTATATTTTAAATATTTTTTTATTATGCTTTTTATTACCTTATTATGGTGGTAGATAGAGGTCAAAGTAAGCATGTCGTAATAGCTATACCATAATAATACATATAATGTACAACATGGGTCTCCGAACATTCGAGAGCGAGGGCCTTAAAGGATTTTAGAACTGTCACGAGAACCGAATGAAAAACGATAACAATATTAATACGTTTTATTATGAAAAGTATAACAATTGCTGTTTTTATTGGCCAAATAGTTAATGTCGTTTAAAGTACAAAGTGAATGTTTAAAATAATAATCATAAAATCCGTCAAATAAACTACGTACGAACGAAATGTATATGTGCATTAGTATGTTGTTGTTTTGTTGAATATAATACGCTTGCACAGTTAAATATGACGACAGTAATAATTAATTTGTGTTAAGTGTTTTTATATTAGTAGTGTTCCGAAATACTAAACGAAAACTACGCCAAAGCTCGTTAAAATCGATTGTAATATAATATTTCTTTTGGTTTTTTTTTTTATTCCCTAATGTTTTTCAAGAGAGTAGTAGATTGATTGATATACAATCGTATACAAAAAAGGACGCAGTACGAATCAATGATAAATCATGAGAAACGAATTTTATTCGAGAAGGGGTAACAAAAACTTGATCATCGATATTCAGTAAAATTCTTACGTCGGAATGGATTTAAAAAAAATTAATAAAATACGAAAAAACCTTCAAAATTTTCTTCTAAAATAATATTAAGTACTTCCGACAACAACATATGTGTGTATTCGTGATAAGAATTTTTTTCAGACCAAACATTTAATATTCTAAACACGCACTTAAAATTTAATATGATTACATTGTTGTTTCTTCAACAACAACATTGGAATTATTATATCTTCATTTAATATTTCAGAATGGGATTTATTTCGAAACTAATTTGACGTAGATAATCGTACCGAAAATACCAACTAAAAACAAAAGTATGCACTGTGCTCGTAAATTTACAAATAAGCAAAATATTTGAAATAAAATCGTTACTAATTCAATTTAAAAAAAAACTATCCTAATCTTGTTTGGTTATTGTCAAATTCCAAATATTTTATTTTAATAAACGCACGCAAATTTAGATATTATAAATCTGTTCCCCAACAATGACTAATCGATAACGATTCGCTTGTATCTGTAAACTAATTGGACGTGTGATGGTTATCTTTTCCCGGAGAATATAATATTGTTTTCTTCTAAAAGTATAGAAGTAAAAATATTAATGATCAACTTTTCGTCATCAGACGCACGGTATAAAAAAATATCTAGTTGTATCGATAAAATAACTGACCAATGGTAGCCGATGGAAAACTCACGTTTAAAAACTAAACGAATAACTTGTAAATGATAAAACAACAACGCTGGGAATAGAACAAAAACAATAATAATAGTAATAATAATAATAACAAGTAAACTCGACGAGTAAACAAATACCAAACCACAGTTGCTATGATATGAAACGGGTGGAAACTGAAAACATCGCCCAAAGACTTCGTGTACCTATACGATTTTTTCATCGTCCTAAACAGTGGATTATTTTTCCCACGGATTTTGATGCAAATAAATAGCACATACGCATGAAACGGAAAGTTTTGAAAAAGGATACCTTTATTCTACACGGGCATTGATAGGCACGGTAGGTCATAACTGAAAATAATGGTTATTGTGTGGTGACCGATGTAGTAAAAATCTTTTTTGAACATTTTATTTTTTACTTTTTAATTACACTCGTCTCGATTAAAGGGGGGTCGAAAAAAGTTTAATTGAAGTACCAAACCCGTTCTCCGCACTACGGCCTAGCAATTATATCAATTCATTTATGCGAAAACAATGAATCTTTTCTCTCGACCCCGAAATAATTCATCGCCGGATCTCAAAAGAGAGTATATTATGGTACGGGAAAATAATCGCGCGACGGGTGATCGATCCTCGTAAGACAAAACAACGTAGTTAACTCGAAAAATTCACTTTTCATTCCGGTAATTGTTTACAACTTCACGACGTAGAATGGATCACAAACAGTGCCCAATGTTCTGTAGTATTACAGAACAAATAACTAAATGAGTGGATAAAAAAAAAGAGGTATAAAACGAATCCTGACAATTCGAGGGCTTTTCGATAACTCAATAATTGGAACCGATTCCGATTATTAGTTAACGTCAAGCCGAGATCAACGGCTATAAAATTATACACTCTCTGTGACATCCCTAGACTCTAGAGCCATAGTGTTGTATATAAATAAAAAATATTTATTATATAATAATAATAATAAGATATAATATTATATAATACTAGCTGACCTGGCAAACGTTGTTTTGTCATATATTTTCAGTGAATTTTGCAGTATAAAAAATAACTGATTTATTGTAAGTGCGTGGCAACGACGGCGTCTACGATTGAAAGAAGAATGGTGCGTGCACGCACGCAAATTCGGTAAAAGTTACGTAATAATATATGACGTTGCGAAATCCATACCTTTTGTATAAACGTCGTCGGGTTTTCTCTTTAAAATTGTATACGCCTATCGAGCCTATCGACCAATGACTATAGATTTGCCTGCGATCGTATTCGACCGCCCAATGAAAAAAGTTCTATTGTTCATCGCACGCACGCAATGTCGATAAAATTTATGTAATAATATGATGTTGCAAAATCAATTCGTTTTTGGTAAAGATCTTCGGGTTTTTTGATGACATAATAATCTATTCATATAAAATGCAAATTACTCGCTGATCATTGCATCTCAAAATCTAGCCCGTGAAAAGTTTACCCCTTCTTTTAAGGGTTGAATTTTGAAAAATTAGTTTGTAGATTTATTTATATACATCCCCCTAGGGGAGGTGCTCAAACGGGGATTTTGTATTATGAAAAATTACTAACCTATTGTAAGTATGTACGTATATGTGAAAAGTATATGAAACACGTATATATATTTTAATTGAAAATGATTCGCAAAAAAATTTATAAACAATGATAATGGTCACTATGGTTACAGTATATAGGTATACGTACATACATATGTATAAATGGGTTATATGATATAAATGGGCTGACTTTTTCCTATAACCAATAGCAACCATTTAAAATTTCAAAAGTACATCACAAAATTCCCGTTTCAGCACCTCCCCTAATTGGGTTTTTTCAAATTTTTTTTTTCGTAAAAACCTTCTCCTGGCAATTACGAACAATTCAAAAAAAAATTTGAGCTAAATCGGCCCAGCCGTTCTCAATTGATGAATTGTTTTATATTTTTGGCTCCATTTATGTATATATATATATATATAACCGTTCCAGAATATTCTCGGCGCTCACCACATATAAATATTGAAAAAAAAACTATTCTATCTTTTAAGTTGGACCATATTATAAATGGTTACCAAATTTTATCAAAATCCGTTCAGTAGTTTCGGAGTTTATCGCGAACACGAAATTTTTATATATATAGATAATAATAAGACATCTAATAGACTAAAAACTATCTGGATAAAGGTATAGATATATCAATATTTGTTTTTTAGATTCTGAGTGAAACGAATTATGTGTGTGTGTGTGTATGTGTGAATGTGTGTGATAGATTTATTTTCTAACCTACACGAAAACAAATTTTCAATTTTCCAGCATAATCTATAAAATATATTTATATTGAGTTTAATTTATTTAGATAAATTTATCTTACATACAAAGTTACCTATCTGGCGTAAAATCAACTATCTATTTCGAATATAGCACGACTAGTACAAGTAATCGAAAATACATCTGGAACGTGAATTCTAGAATAAGTCATAGAACGGCATACGCGTACACAATAATAGTAATATGTTCGAAGACGAATCAAAGCCCATTGAAACGACGGAATTAACGTCATCTTGACAAACACAAAAGCGGTCTAGAGAATAATCCACTTCAGAGAAAAGCTTTATAGCAAAAAAAAAAAAAAAAAGGATTGCCAAAACATCAGAAATTGGCAAAATCACAGACTTCCATAAGCGAGTAAGACCACCTTAGAAAATTCCAAAGGGAGCGCGGACTTAATCAGATCTGGCACGATTTATCTCGATGTACTCTCCACTCGACCGACTTCATAACGATATCGTGTTTTCATTACGCCAGCCAAAATTTTCCATCTCCGTAACGGCTAGATTGACTGCCGAACAGTTAGTCACTGAGTATAATTAATTAGTCACAAATATCAGGTGAATATTTTCAAACGATTTTTGTACGACCGACACATCGCAATGAAATAAGCCACACACACAGTGTAAGTGTAATATATTGTACTAGCTGACCCCGCAAACGTTGTTTTGCCATATATTTCTAGTGAATTTTGTAGTATAAAAAATAACTAACTTATTGTAAGTATGTGGCGTCGGCGTCTATGATTGAAAGAGGAATGGAGCGCGCACGCACGCAATGTCGATAAAAGTTATGTAATAATATGATATTGCAAAATCAATACCTTTTGGTAAAGATCATCGGGATTTTCGATGACATAACAATCTATTTATATAAAATGCAAATTACCACGCTCTCGCCGATCGTTACATCTCAAAATCTAGCCCGTGAAAAACTTTTCCCGGTATGAGGAAGAAATAACGTTCTTCATTATCAACTCCTTTAACCTCCTCAGGGGTTGAATTTTGAAAAAAAAGTTATTAGATTTTTTCATTATTTGATTTACAGAATATGTATGCTAAGTTTCAAAAAAATAATATTTTACATTTTTAACACCTTTAACCCCTTTTAAGGGTTGAATTTTGAAAAATAAGTCAGTAGATTTTTCATTACTATGTATGCTAAGTTTCCAAAAAATCCGATCGAGAAATAACATTTTCGATTTTTAACACATTTTACCCCTTTAACCCCCTTAGGGTTAATTTTTTAAATTTTTTTGCCATAAGATCTTTCTCCTGACAATAACAAACACAACAAAAAAAAAGAATTAGCTAAATTGGTCCAGGACGTTCACGCGTGATGAAGATACCCGGTAAATAGGGATTAATTTTTATATGATATTATTTTTACCGATTTCAACCCTTTAAAAGCAAAATTTTGAAAATCGGGCGACGACGTGGTGACACTCAGGAAGTTATTTGGAACAACTCTGTGCAAAAAAAATTTGAAAAAAGTTAAATAACGTCGTCACAAAATGGGAACATAAAAAAGGCCTGTTCTTTTATACATATATATAAAGGATTATCGTACACACGGTTGCTGTCAATTCGAAATACAAATTTTGTTTTTCAAATGAAAAATGGAAAACACGTCGTAAGACATAATGATATTGGTAATTTTAGAAGAAGAAAACTACACGCTTGAAATAAATTGAAATCGTACGAGAACGCCTTCGCCGCGCCGTCATCGTCGGCAGCGACAACGACGACGAGCAACGTCTGAAAAGACGGGACGAAAAGTAATCCTCCGCCGCCGCCCGCGCGTACGCACATGGCGGAAATGATACAACTCGGAATAATAGATGGCGAAGACAACAAGAGCGGTGGCGTAGAGCGAGTTAATAACATGATAAATATTGGAGTGCAGTAGTAATCATATTTCGTGGAGATTACAATTTATATTTAAATCGTACAGAATTATCCTTTATAACGATTTCAGGGCATCGAGAAACACACACGCGGCGTTTTAAATGACGAGACTGCGCAACCCTATCCACTCAGATCGTGGATTACTAGAGAAACGAAATTTTCGAATTTCACCGTCCGATAGAATTGAGATAGCGATCGTAATATATCATTTAAAAGTTTCTTTGTCGTGGATATCGGTCATAAATAAATTGTAGGTTTGGTTCTTTTTTCTTTTGTTGGATGGAATAAAATAGCTGTCGAATCTTCTATATTTGTAATACACTCGTACATTTGACAAAAATTAGAGAAAGGAACGCGAATGACGATTTCGTTAAAAATGTCAAAACATTTCTTTCGAGACGAAAAAAATGCCTATTTATGGCATACCAAACACGTTCCAAATCGTTGAATTAGTATAGTATCGGGCGGCAGCGGAACTACCGCGGTAGTAACTCGAACGAAATATCATTACGTGGACGCGCGCGACCGTTGTCGACCGGTATGATTTATGACCGAGAGACTTTTTTAAATTTTATTTGAATGACCCCCACCCCCTCTTGATTGATTTCTGAATATACCCCTGCTCTATTGCAAACGATCCTGTTAATGATTTAGTAACTTTATTTAAGTAAACAGTTAATAGTAACTTATTTGATTATGAAAAGGATCAAATGCATTCAATTTAAACTCGTATTATTGATTAAAAAAAAAATTTGAAATTTAAATGAGTTTAGAACATAAGGATTGAAAAAAATTTTACAATTTTTTTCACTTAAAATCTTATGAAAAAAAAACAGTTGTTTTCAAATTTTCCGAAAGTTTTAGTTTTTGGAGGAAGTCCTTTTCATAAATAATCGATTCGTATGAGATAAACTCGTATAATTTTGCTATAGAAAAATATTTATATGCCGCCAAAACGAAATATTTTCGAAACGACGGCGTCTCATTCCATAAATATCTAGACTTGGGCCAGCGATCACGAGGACTGTTTAATGAAAAATATTTGAATTTCTCGACGGAATAATCTCGTATTTTCGACCTCGCACTGTTGAACGACGAGATAATATAACGTCTACTCGGCGGAATATTATAGTGACGTGCCCTACACAGTCGCATACCACAACGTTTTCATATTATACCAGCTATAGTTGTCGTATTGTGTTATGAAATAATATATTTTTAAACGTTTATTTTACAAGGAAACGAATTCAAGAGACGTCGCGCTTTACACCGACGTTTTTCGATCGAGGAATAATATTTTACTCGTATTTTATTTTTATAGTACAATAAAAAATGTCGCGTCGCTTCGATTTCGCATAAACCGTCGGCGGTTCGTCACCCTGGACGAATTTTACTGTAATAATGTACGCGAATTAAAACACGTTTCAGACCGAGACGAATAAACCTCGAACTCTCCACGATAGCTCGGAATAATAATTTTATCCGTCCATCGCACTTTTTTAGAGTAAGAATGTTTCGTTGAGATATAAGAAAACGAGTTCCTTAGTCGATAAATATTTAAATTAAAGAGGTAAAGGAATGTACTATGAGTCTAAATAATAAATCCTAATTTAACATTATATGAAATAAAAATATGAGAATCATCAATATTTTTCATGATAAAAAAATGAAAATTAGTTTTGTAGTATTGTAATAAATGCAATACAAACACATTAATTACATTTGTAAAAGGACATACCTAACTAAATATTGAAATTATATTTTTCAAATAAGGAAAACAATAAAAATAAATAAATCGATTTTGGATACAAAAGAAGCTAACATAATACTATTGCTATGCATTGATAATATTTTTATGTGTTAAAAAATAAATTCATAAATACTATGCAACAAGCATTTAAGACATACGTCTAAATAATGTTTAACCATCCGTTGTCATTTATTCTGATCGTTTGATCGTTACATCAAATATATTTAAAGGACAGAAATGTATTGATATTTATTCAAATTGAATGGAATTTATTTATACTTTGTGGATTAAAGTCCAGACGGTTTTTCAATGAACTTAAACAGCCAACGGTCCAGTCCATCACTGGATATTACCGGTGGTTGAAAATAAAGATGCATCAATTTTAAAACCAAAAAATGAAAATAATAACGATAAAAATATATATCAAGCATATAAGTTATGAATGGACTGAATTTCAAAGTTGGATATTCAAGTTAATAGTTAACCGATGCCGGTGATATTTGTACAATACGATTGCAATATAACCGCTAATATTTTATTACTAATAGTTCAATACTTGTAAATATGTATTCGTAATAAACTATGTTTATATAATAACTATGTTGTGTTGGTTTAGTATCAAAGGCACGATGTGGCATTTTATATGGTGATGTGAAGAACATAATATAGTATGTTTTCAATGAATTTCAATGACCTATACTTTAAAATATAAACGCAATCTAACAAAGTAACAACAACGACAACAAAATACTGTTTTTAAATAGGAAAAAAACCATAAGAGAAACGTACACTTTATAACACAACTAAAATAAATATACGGTTAAAAACATAAAATTTATAGTAAGCTTTAGTATAAACCGGTAGGTACATTCGTTAGTAATTTTTAAAAATAAAGTTTTTATTAAAAACATTCATATTTATATAGGTACGTTCGCGCAGGTATATCGCCGTGTTTTCAGACTTTCCCATTAAATATTATTTTATATTTGTTTTGTACGTTTTTCAAAACCACAGTGCAGTCGAAACGTTTGAAAAATATTCGCCGACCTTATGAAATTAAGAAAACCGTTTTATAAAAAGAGTACATTTTAACTATATTTCATCATTGGTCGTTGCAAAAAAAAAAATAAAAATAATCATAATAATCCATACGAACACACTGACGGTTTTACTTTGAAGCGTATTTGCGGTGTACTTATTAGTTTTGTTTAAATATTTATCGAGTTCAATATTTGCCTGTGCCTCGTAAGTATTAATCAAAAGGCCAAAAACCTATTATTTCTACAGGACGAGAATGCGAGGGGGCGGCTTCCTGTTGCGTGCCGAAAGCATTGTGTTGTTTTCCACCCGTAAGCCTATTCAGGAAATTACTCGGCCCCGTGGCCGACGGCGTGAGGGTTTCAATGTTTCGGGTCAAATGTAGTGTGTATGATGAATTTCTCAAAACGAAAAACAACAATATTCCCTGAGTCACAATAACGTCCCACGCGGTAAACAATAAAATACATAATTGGTCAATGTTTGATTCGGAAATAATACATACACAGTGTGTATTACACACCAACAAAAAAATACATGTATATAAAATGTAGTTTCAATAATGAGTTTACAAAAATTGTAATCAAACGTAATAGGTACACGAATTCGAGTATTACATAGCTGCAGGTGATATTAGAGTATATGTTTTGATTTTTTTTTATTTCTTCGATAGAGTATCTTTTTAATGTTAGGTATACACCGTGTTCTGCTATTTATTAAAAAGTTCTCTATTTATTTAAGTCATATTAAAAATAATTTTACAGTACTTTTGTGTACTTTTTTAAAAATAATATTACAATAAAACGTCATTTTTCCATAATTCTATAGTTTCATATAAGATAACTTTTAAAAAAAATACATATTTTATTTATATTATAAGAATTCTTAAAAAAAAAAAACTTGTACACGACTATTTTAATGTTATTGGATTTTAGACAACACGACTTTTATTAATAGCGAAGCATTTTTTCAACATTAATTTATCATTTGTATTAAATTATATTGTCAACAAAATTATTTATAATTATCTTGTAAAATAAATTTAAATAATAACTCAATAAAAGTAGATACACTGGTTATATTTTGTATTCCTATGTATGTGCCAATGTTCGATGAATGCTTATGAATACATAAGCAAACACAAAATTGGACCAAATAAAAAAAACCCCATTTTGTTTTTGGAATATTGATTAATTTTTTTATATTTCTATTGTTTCAAAACTATGCAAATAAAACAATATAATGCGCTATTCGGAACGATTGACGGGAGCTACATATACGGAGAATATTCATATTATTTTTATACTTTTCGTAGGTACGCTATTTTAAATTTGAATAATTCCGAAAGTAATGGTTCGGATTTAAAACTGAATAACATAGAAAATTCCAAAAAAATTTACTGAACGTGATGATAATAATAATAGAGTTCTCATTTGAAACACAAAAGTTGATTGCATCACATTTTATTTTTTAAATTAAGTATTTATTTTTTGAAGCAGTTCAACAATACGTTTTTCATAAGTCAGAATTGATTTTTGCAAAATTTGAGAAGAAAAATGGAGCGAGCGTGTTTAAGAAAATCACTGTGTATTTAAGACACAGTGCAGGTTATGTAAGACATATCTATGATACTCGATCGTTATTATGTTCTCGGATCGTATTTTATTGTGTAAATCTTGTTTCAAAAATACGAAATGTACATGCCAAACCATACACAATAAGCATTATATACGCGTATAGTTGAAGACAATCTATAAAAAATCACTATCGTCGTCACGTGTATAAGCAACGTAACTCGCACACGTTTTCGCCAAAAGTATAGCGAGAAAAAAAAGCCTAACAATGCGCCGAGCATACAGTAAATAATATTATATTGAATATTTAATGTTGGAAAGAGACATCAAACTTTATTGCTCTGTTTTTCTACGTGATGAAAAACCTCGAAGCCCACGAATCTAGTACTACTGTAGAATACTAGTGAAGGATTTTTTTCTTCTTCAATCCCATCCTAAATTTAAGTATGCGTTAGCGCTAGAATAAAAAAATACTTTTGGCTTTTAAATAACAGAGTTCGCGTCCTCGTTTTAATTAGAATTACGATATAATAAATCTTTTTCTTCGTTGTAATTTATATACTTTATCACGACCATAATTTATTGTTACTGTGAATTCATAGTACATATTAACGTTAGTGTTCACTGACTTTGGAAATAATTGTATAGAAATCGAAAGGTTTAGTCGACAAATGTCAAACATTAAATGATTATCAATTGTTTGTAATTGATAAACTTTAATTGAGTTTTTCAAGAATTGCTTATTAAAAAGAATTGGACTCGTAAACCGTTCGGTTCGAAAAGTAAAACAACTCTTACAGAGGATGATAGTGATTTTGAGACATGATAAATATTAAGTTAATTTGTTATTCACCTAAATCGCGTGCGACAACTTTTTATAAATGTAATAACTTTAATTCCTTGTCTACGGAAACTACTTTCTGTCGTGTCATTTGAGAAACTTAAAACTTAAAACAAGAAAGACTTATTATTGTTGTATGTTATGATAACAGAGAGAATTTTGTTGATCTGAAAAGTAATCAAAATGATTTACAAAAAAAAGAAAAATGCCCTATAAACTCAAAAAAACGACTTTGAAATCAAATAAAATGTCTATGTAAAAAATGAAATTTGAAAACTTATTAAATAAAATTACTAATATTCTCAGTCATAGTAAAACGAAACATGCCTGTTACTTGATTAATATTGTATAGTAATTATCGAAATAAACTTATTTATACGGTATTATATAACGTATTTTTTTTTCTTAGAAGAAATGCTCACAAATATACTATTAAATCACACCGGACGGTTTTATTATTCGAAAATAAATATATTAAGATACTACTCAATTTATATTTTGAACAACATAATTTTATTATTTACGTAGTACGGACATTTTCGATTCGGTTTACGACACCTTACACAATGAAACCCTTATGATCATTCCGAGGGTTAAACGTATAAAAGAGTTACAATGGTTTCGTTTTGTGTAGGAAGAAAATGGAACAAAACATCGGTCGGGTTTTCCGGTCCAACACCATTTTTCCCTCTTTTTTTTTTTTTCCTACCAAACCTCATTCGCGGCTTTGGTTTGACCTTAATATTTATTCTCGCCAGCTATGTAATTTTTGTTAGACTGGACACAAGATTGATTGTAATAAATTACATAATGGTATGGGGCTTCAGACAAAAACACAGACGAATTTATATTTGAATTTCATCTACCACTAAATTCTCTACGGAGACCTTATTTCGTTTAAAAAAAGTATTTCTCGATAAACGAGAAACGCGAATAATAATTACAAAGAATAAACTACGACAACAAAACTGAATAATTAAAACAAATAATCTCCATAGCCAATGTGTGTGGTACAGTATTAGATTGTACATTTTGATCCATATCTTATTTTAAAAAAACACAGAACATTAAAAATTTTCAAAGTTTCGTACGTTTTGAATGGCATGAAGTTTATAGATTTTCGTGATATTTTTGAATTTTATCCAATTTTCATCTTCCAACACAGTTTAAAAATATTATATCAATGAATTTCGATAAATGTATCAATAAGATTTGATGCATAACAATAAGAACAATTTAACAAAATACCAACTAGACTCAAGTCTAAAAACTAAAAGCTAATATTTCAAGACGCCATTTATTAAAAATCAAAAATACACTATTAAATAAAAAAACCCGTAAAAATTCGAGTATGGCATACCGAACTAAAATTGAACTTTGGAATCTATATAGATATTTTATAGATAATGTAATAAAATTCGGTAACTATTGCGTATATGACTCGATTAGGATAGAAAGAAGGCAAATAGAAAACTCACTGTATTGGTAGAAAAAATTAACGAAAATAGACGTAAAGAAGGCTCGTATCGGCCGCCACGAAAAACCTAATAACCTCGTGTAATATGTAAGAAGTAGACAATCGGAATGGTCTGGACGCGTGTGGAAAACGAACGGGAATTTATTAAAGAACGCTGTGACAGAACAAACGTACAAGAAACGACCCTCGCGGTATCCAGATGGAAAATACGCTGCGGAGAAACGAGATACTAGGCTTGTAGACGGCAACGCAACAATAGACTGGGCATTGAGTAGAGAAATATGAAGAAGCTTACCAATGGCAGTGCAGATCCTTAATGGACCGTTAAGCAGTTGAAAGAGAAGAAGATGACGATGTACAAACTCGTATTCTAAAGAATTTTGAAATATTTCAACTATTACGCAGCAAAAAGTACGTTGTGAATTATAATTATTAGTAAAATATATCCCGAACCAAAAGCATTACCAGAAACTAATAAACGTCTAGGTTTCAAAGGATATCTTAGAAATTAAAAAAATAAATATTGCGCTTGAAAATTGTTTAGACATTTTTAAGTTACTACACAACATTTTTAAATTCTGAAATTCCGAAAGCAATTAATTTTCTACTTTTAAATTGTTTTTGAAAGAATATAAAGAAAAAAAAAACATTATTTTGTGTTGATGTTCTCAGAAAGGTGGTTCTAGTCGTTTCATTATTGTTCTTGTTTTAGTTTTAGTCTCGAGTGAACTGCATTGTTCAAAGTAAATTACGTAAATTACTATTTAAAGAAATTTATTATTTTAAAATTAATCTATATAACTACATTTAAGAAAAAAATTCTCTTTAAAAATAATTCAGTTAAATATCTAATAAAGATTTCGATTAAAATTAAACTTTTTTTACAATTAATTATGATTTCTTTGAGAAAAAAAAATAATGGAAAACAACGTTGCCATTGCTTAACGAGACGTTACTTTTCGTCAATACGATAAAATAATTTATTACAATTTTTATTATGTTATACCAAGTAGTATTAACAAAATGAATAAAATATTTTACAACCAACAAATTACGATTTATGCTTTGAAAAAAAAAATCAATTACTATGAAGGAAATCGTTTGCAAGCGTATGGCAAAAATTCAAACTCGAAATAATAATAAAAAGTAAATTATACTTAGTAAAATGAATCCACTATGATAATCACATTAAAATGTATTTAAATCGAAAATTTTTAACAGAAGATAGGATCACATTTTTTATGGTTCAAAGCACAATGTGCACAACAAAAATAAAAGTCACCGTTCGACAATAAGAAAAATAATACAATATGACGTCTCGAAGTACAGCACTTTAGGGATTTCTGAGTATAACAATATTTAATTTTACGCTTTATTAGCGTGTCTAAAAATTACATTTGCTGCAATCGCGTAATATTGGTATTGATAACAACATTGAATTTTAGCTGTTTGTTTTTAATCGAGTACAGAATTAAATAATACAATTATTCACTGTCCTAATTCCAAGGATTAAGGTGACATGGCTTTTAAGGTATTTTATTTTCAAGTGATTTTGTATATTCCATTAAACAGCAAAGTATGGTTTAAAAAATTAGTATTCGAAATTCGTAAGAGATTTATAATCTTACCAAAATTGTTTTTATCGTTTAGTGCTCGAGGGCCGTTTTGCACTCGAAAATAAATAACGAACCGTTTTGTAGATAAACATTTAAAAGCTGGGAGAAAAAAATAATTTAGGCTTATAGCTCGGAATTTTCATAGAAATAAATAATGGAAGATATGATAAATGTTGTTCGTACAAAAACTGAATAAATAATAAATTAAATAACTAGTTGAAAGAAAAATATACAAACGGAAAATATAATTTTCTCGGCAGTCAAATGTACATAAAAATGTGAACGATTTTACCGAACGTTTGAAGTCGAACATCGATGACTACGAAATTGTTCTTTGATTGTTCTTCTTAGAAAAACAACTATTAGCGAAAATAGGCGAGGAGCATAGAGCCTTATGGACACCCAAATTGTATTAGTATTTCAAATTATTGCTACGACCGTCACATAATATCAATTTCGATTTAGCTGGAATTTGAAATAACAAATGGCCCAGTGAAGAGTAAATGCTTGCATAATATTATAGTAAATTTCCAGCTCAATGGCAGAATTAAAATCAATGTGAAAACATGCTATTATAAACCGTCATCGGGTTTCCGGTATTTCAATAGGTATTTATTAATTAGGTAGAACCTATATTTAAATATACGCAAATTGCATAAACCCGATTTCCCGGAAATGGTCAGTTTGATTCGTGAATTTCAAATCATTTACAACACCAGCGTTTAATTTGTGAACGTTTGCAATTAATATACAATATACTGTCCCTCTGACATCTGAAACAAATTTAATTTGGTTCTATTCCATGTTTTAAATTATGGTTTTTTTTAAAAACTATTATTACTTCTTTGTTATAAAAATATATTTTTTTTACGACGACTACGAAAGTTATTTAATTTGTCAGATCTCCACTTATAATATCACGCAGTATTACCTATACAATTTGAGGGATCTAACGCGTTGTCAGACCAACCGCAAGCTTAGGTTAATTATAAAATTGACGTAAATATTATAGAAACAGAAAATTATATAGTACAACCCATATTAACATGTCTAATAATAACGATGTCCTTAGCACTTCAGAGTAGTACTTTGGAGTATTCGGTACGTTTAGATAAACTTGTTTTGGGGTGGACCACAAGCTGATTTTATTATTATACTACATTGAACGGGTAAGCGATTAATACCATGGTAAACATGGTTTTGAGTACAGTGTTATTAAACGGAACTATTTGTTTTTATCAAAAGATATTGATTAACATCAATTTTTTATAAATATATTATAACGGATGCTATATATTTTCTAGGTAAATTTATTTTTGATACATCTACCTAGATGGAAAAATCATTTTTATCCATGGACAACAATGATTAAGTTAAATTTAAAATACAATTTAAGAAAAAAGCTCCACTAAAACGAATTTTAAGACGATTATAATTGTTAAGATTTTTCGACAATTGTACACTGCCAACACACAGAAACTGATAGACTATCAGTAGACTACTGATTAATACTATTAAAATAAACACATTTATGAAACCTTATTTTTAGATATACTGACAAAAATATTTTTGAATAATGAACTACTGAATATCTCCGAGTAAAGCGATGTCGAAGAATCTATTACGAGCACTTGAATTTTCACATTCATATTAGTATGCTGTGAACGCTACAACTACCTACCGTGATTGCATATAAAAGTAAGTAATTAATATTATAAAAAAATATAATACTTAATATTAAGTACTGTACCGTATCCGATATACATTAAGTTAAACAACATTGTTTCACTACCTGCAATGTGGAAATAACTATCTGAATAAAATACTTGTCTGAAACAATAATTTATTTGATATACAACTTAATCTTTCCATTAATACTGTTGACATTTATGAATTTGACTGTGTACTACTGTGTAGTATATAAAAATGATTCAATTTTCGTGAGTTTCAAACTTTGATCAGACCTCGAAAAGTTTAGTGTTTTTGAGTTTTAAAACTAATGACGTCAGTAGTAAAAGTCACTCTATAATTCCTTCGAACCCAACTCGACCGATATATGACGCAATCATAAGCACTGGCGCTACTAAAAGCAACCATTAATTTAAGTCTGTCTGGTGTAAAAAGAATGTTTTCCAGAACGAATGCAAAAAAAAGTAAAACCGTATGAAAAATAAAAAAACCGAGTGTTTTGCGTGCACTGAATTATTGTGATAATAAAGAAAACTTATTTTACATATTATATTACGTCCAAGACACGTAAAACATAAAATGTCTCAATGCAAACAACGAACTATAATAATAGAATGTATTTAAAATTAAAATTATTGTTAATATAGGTATCAAAATTAATTATTATAATCGCAATTGTATACATAATATGTAAAAATAATATATCCAATGGTCGGAGTTAAGGGATACAAACAGTGTCATCTCACCATTTCTTTTAATTTTAATTTTTAAAGCGTATTTGGTGATATTAAAGACATAGCTGCGTATCGGCATGCTTATTTAATAGTTTATTGGGCAAACGGTAATCTACTCTAAACCGTAACATATAAATTAATATAAACACTCGTACCGAACAAATTATCAAGTCTAATCAAGTTGCATACATGTCTATTAACTTTTATGGTAAGCAAATCTTACATTATGTATATGTATATATATGTGTATAATGTATATATATTGAGAGGTGTTAAGTATTAACTTAATATTGCTGGGTCGATAGTAATTAAATCTGAAAGCAAATGGAGTTCAAAAAATCAATCTGAACATTTTGAAGTTTGTATAACTACTTGTAATTCAATTTAAAGTTAAGTCTTAGAAACGACATATTTTATATATATATAATAAAGGTACTTAGTTAAATAAATAATAAAATTAACAAGTTTCGATACTGTTCTAAACTATAAATAACATAAATTATAGACGAAAAGAATTTAAAATCCATACAACTGTAAAGAGAAAATAATTCTCCGTCGTTCAAACGGTATTAAATATTCATAAATAAAAGTTGTTGCTCGAGATTGTCGAAATATTTTTAATACTGTAATATATATACTAGAATATAAATATGGAAAAGACTGAAAGTTCAAAATAGTTAATTAGCCCGTCAGATCATAACACTGCGTGCGTGATCTGAGGATTAACCGTACGATTGTCTCCAATAGACGCGTGTAATGGAATTAATTATCACTGATAGCCGCCGATAGACACATAATAGCAATTCCAAGGTTAATATACACGGCGCGACAATCATTAGTACGGTCGCGTACACTTTTTGATCAGATTAAATCGTCCGCCTGGTTTAAATTTATATTTAATAAAACGGAGCTTAAATTTTAAATAATCATTATTTACATGCGACTGTTTAATTTTTATTAATCAACTGTTATGCATTTACAAAACTCGACATCAATCGCATGTGCAATTTGTTAAAATTGATGTTTTGAACTTCAAAGACCCGAAAACGTATAATAGGTAATACGTTTGCCGAGTGTCTCTAGCGTTTTTAATTATTACCCGCCGCCGCAGGGAAAAACGTGATGATTACAATGTGAAATTAATATTTGTACCTACTGCATTTGTATTAATTACTATTATGTTTTCTTGACGGTTTTATGACTTAACGTTGTAATACGAGATTATTAATTATGTCAGCGGTTTCAACCGGAAGTACGCGTATCATTATAATAGTGATTTGCGGAAACCGAAATAGATATTACACGAAGAAAATCACTTTGTGACAAAAATATAAAATTATTATTAATTTTAAATATAATTAACGTATACGAATAATTAGTTTATAAACACGCTTATGGCTATGTCTTAAATTAAATCGATCAATACTTATCAGTTATCAGTTATCATAGTAATATAATTATCATGTTTTACAATATATTATTTGGTTTCTAATTATTATTAAAATTAAAGGATTTCCTTTCGAGTGCTACGTCAATATCGATGTATACTAGTTACCTCCCAAAATAAACGAATTTCCCATCATCCTTATCGTAAATAAAAAGGTAAATTTACACTAGTTGCCTCCCATAGTCCGATAGTTCAAAATAATATACGAATTGCCTCCCAAATCTGTTTATACTAGTAACTAGTTGCTTCTCGTAAAGGTATATGAAGTGATTCATAAACGTTGCTAAAATATACCGAGTAAATAAATGTACATATAAATATTACTAAATAACAAATAAATAGAAATCAAATTTGACTTTTTTTTGTGTAAATAACGGATTATGTCGTAAGGTAAAATAAATTAAATAAGTCGCAAGGAAAGCGATCGGTTTTATTTTAATACGTAGATAATGCAATTATCTACCAAACATCGTGACCGTCGTTTAATTTTTCCTAAATATTTAACAATCTAATCTATTGATAGCAATGTGTTTTGAAACTGTTTTGTCTAAATAGTCAAATTTTATCGTATTACGAATCGTTAGTTTAATAATACAATCCATGAAAATATTTTGAAAACCTCAGGTCATAGACGGAGCCATGGAATGACTTCCAAATGTAAGCACAAATAAAGTATGAATTAAAAACTTCTCGTTCGTATAAATTAAACATAGCTGTGATGTTTAGGTACTACATTATACATTAGTACATTACCAATTCTCTCGGTGGAAAAATGCTATCTCTCCTCTCGATAAATACTTAATAAGACACGCAATAAAATCTTTCTAGGTAGTCGCGTTTCACGATATGCGGAAATCTTTATATTTAACATGCGGGTTATTTAACGTCACAAATTTTACGCGTCAGATTAGGTTTGTAATCTCCTATCATCATACGTTTTATAATAAAAATAATAATTTGCAATTTGTAATCTAATATTTCACGTGGTAGAAACTACGTTCTCGTAGTATCTAAATTTTTTTTACAATTAGCATAAAATCTGTATCAAAGTCCCAAATAATTACATGCGTGGAAAAAATAAAATTATATCGAAAATAATATAAAATCTAACTTGAAAATGTTGAGAACAATAGCCATATACACTCGTGACGTTCTTGTTTAGATTTTTTTTTTTTTGATTAGCTTATTTATATTTTTTTTTATCTATTAATTTTATTAGATTACGGGTGGGTATTGTCACTTTTCATGTTTGAATTATTTTTTTCTTCTAAGAATAAGGGTTGCTGGGGATTGTGTAACGTGGAGTATCCCAATACCTAAATAGTTTTTAATTTTTAAGATCGATCACTTTTAACACGATACTATAATATCCGCAGGGAATAGAGTAAATGATGTGACTACCTAGGCGTGAAATACATTTATCTTAAAAATACGAAGCCATTAAAAACGTTTAAAAACTCACCGACGCAATTTGGATTGATATTTTACTTAAACGTTGAGTAATATTTAATCAGTATATGCAATCATAAAACGCAATTTACCTGAAAAATAAACAGATTTATTAATAATGATTTATATGAAATTGTAAAACGTAGTATTATTGTTTGTATATATATATATACGTAAATAATCCACACGTAAATAAGCTAATAACAAGACTACAATATAAATATGTCGAGGTTTCCATACATGCTCTCGTACATTATTATAATATAAAATAAATAAAACATTCTTCATTCTACGCGAAAAACCTATTTACTGATAATCGATTTATATCAAGTGAACTCGATATTCTTTTATCCTCTATTTTTCTTCTGCTATATTAAATTTATCATATAAATGTTTTCAAATATTAAACTTGTTATTCTACATACAAAATATAAAACCTACGGCATATAAGTGTAAAATGTAATAAAGATTCACATTCGTAGATAAAAAGGAGTGTAAATTATTATCCCTATCACGAGCAAAGTTCTCATTTACGACTTATCTTTACTATATAGTATATATTATATATGTACATTATACGCATATATTGTGACATATTAATACACACCATCAGAAAATTAAACTTCGTTTGCGTGTCGTTATACATTATTTCATAAAAAAAAAAAAAAACAATAGAAGTCATCAGCAGAAATGTTCGACGTTAAGTTTCTAAAAAGTTCCGTATTTTTAACAAAATGAAATTCTATACAATTTTCATTTTTTCGTAATTATTGTTTATCGACAGTGGTATAATCGATAACAGGAGCCATTAGTTTTGACCAGTGATATTTTATAACTCTTATAATAAACTGTTTTTAATTCTATAGGCGTGAGAATATCATAAACGATAATTATTATTAAGCTATACGTTTTTTTTATCTTTTATCAAAAAAATCTCTCGATAACGGTCAATGTCAAGATGCGGTCGGGTTTAACAAGTTTCGAACACAAAAACGTATCTTAACTATCTTATAGTTTAGGAAAATGCATACGTTTGACGTTTATATAATTGTACGAAAGGGTTTATCAGAATAAAACACTTGGTTCCGGGACATTGACGTCTGTATACACACATTATTAAACAGTAATATTATGTTGTTCAATAGCAAACCGAAAATATAAAACACGAGAGCATTATAATAATATACGATGAAAATAAAACACATAATGTAACCATTATCATTAATCAAACTTGGGAAGACAAAGGAAAGAGATGGCTCTTATAGTATACGCTCTCTAGTCTGGGTGAACTGAATCAAAATATAGTCAAGGGTAGGTCACTAGTCGTCGAGTCACATTTAAACCGCCCTTGTCCGTGCCATTTCAAGCTCTTATTTTTACACCAGCGCCGAGAAAAAATACTCTAATAGTACACGGCGGTTTCTAAACACAACGTGGCCTGTGCAAACAAAACGGCATCGATATTGAGTGTTTCCCGAAACACTTTTTTTTTTAGAATTCTCTTTTGTACATAGATTAATTTATGTTTTCGTAACACTAATGTCACAACCAATTTCTTTATATTTCACAACTCGTCGCCGCAGTCATTTGTTGCTCGTTGTCAACAGCAATCGGCGTAAAAGATAAAAGCCTGAACTTCCAAGTTCACCTCCAAAGTTTTTAGAACTCCTAGACACTTTTAATAGACGGGAATAATAACCGTCGAAATCTATACTTAGTTTAATACATTATTATTCTACCTCGTTTAGCACGAATGACTTCGAACAGATATGAAAGCCTAACCGTATTTTTTTCTTTGACATTGTTTCTTTTTCTCGCTCCACTGCCCATAAATAATCGTTAATAAATAGCATTTTCATGTTTAAAAACAAGAAAAATACAAGTTGGTTAGGGCATTGATTTTATAATATAGTATGTTTTAAAAGCAATGGTATAAAATATATCCACGCATTTCATAGTGTAATCCATTACTTAATATCTAATTTATATTTGTATTTTTTTAATCTAGGAATTCCCAAACTATGCACTAGGATTCGCTTTAAAAGCATCTATTCCATGAGTATTCTACGGACATATTGTTAAGTTTTAAATTATGCTTTTCATCAACGTCAGCCAACCGAATAGACATACCACAGCTGAGTTTTGCTCAAAAAAGGGCACCGCTTGTCAAACAATTTATGAAACCCCGATTTCATTATTTACCTCGTAAAAGGTCGATATTAAAATATAAACGGTATATTGATATAATAATATGAGTGTAATACAAATGTAGTTTTACATGAAATATAATATAATATGATGTTGGTAAAAAGAATAGCAAAAAGTTAATAATATGTTAACACACGTTTTGCGGAGTCAAAGGCTAAATTAGATTTTAGGGTCGAAATTACTTTCGAAGTAGTTTCTGGCCGTTTGAAGTACACCGAGGAACGTTTATTGATACTGCAGTATACGATCAAACGGCAGCGTCGAATACAAAAGTCAAGTTTGGCAACGGCTCGTCCCATTATAACTGTCGAGTAGAAAGTAGTTGTAATGATTTTTTAGGTAGTACACGCGCGAGTACAATTAAACTTATCAACCACCGCAATTACTAAGTAACGAAAAAGATAATTGGTGGCGATTAATTATATACCAACTGCGGTAAAAGTTCAAAGAAACTAACGCCTGCAAATCGAAATAAAACAAAATAATAGATATTTAATTTTGTTAATTGAAGAAGCTTTCGGTAAGAAAAAAAGAAAAAGAAAAGTTTTACCAATATCTATTTGCTTGCATGACGTTCATAATTATCCGGTAGGTTTATTATTAATGGTTAACATTATTCATTAACGGTATGATTTGGCAAACGAAAAAAAAAATAATATTGAACGTGGCGAAATTTGTAATATTGTAGGTTATATAAAAATGAAGAAATCGTGCAATAAAACAGCCAAATTTTTTTAACTACAGCATATTCCACAAACATTATTGTTGCAAACATATATTTTAATTATTATTCTATTTCAGCCGAGTGCTTGTCATCGAAAAATGACCATAACGATCCTGTACATCGTTTGTGTATGCACGCCGCTAATTGCTGAATCCAAACTATCACATTTTAGCAGAATTTTGGGTGGTGAACTTCCCCCCTCCCCAAAATTGTATTCATGTAGTTTTTTTGGTTTGGTTTTAATGTCATTAAACTATAATCATTTACGAATAATATAATATTATAGATGTACTTGTTAAGTATATGTTCAGAATATTTATAAAATGTATTTGTTCATATTGAAATGATTTATAACAACAACACCCTCCCGAAAATTCGATAAAATTCGGCTACGGCCTTGGCTGTGTGGTAAAACACGATCTCTGGATAATATTAAATATAATAACGTAAAATAAGTAGATAACTCGAATGTGTGGCACCGGATCTTTGATATAATATGCACGTATATATACTGCATGTGAGGATGCACATCGAAAAGTATATAACGCTACACCGCGTACGTTTTAGCGAGGATACAATGAGAGAAAAAAAACTTGCATAAATGCACGAACGAGTACAACGCGTATTGACACATCGTTAAAATCCGACGTACGATGGGGAACGACGTACTTGATGAACTCAATCGTCCCCACGCCTCTTCTTTAATATAATATTACACGCAGTCATATAATGGTGTGCTTAAATATTCGTGTCGTCGAACGTGACATAGTAATGTGTGCGTCTGTCTTATAATTATACAGTTTTGTATACCACCACAATGCATAGTTTATCGTTAATTTTTATTTTAATCACAATGTACACACGACCCGTATACGGTACGCGAGAAAATAGTATCGATTATCATTGACGCGATGAGCGTTGTATTTCGAGACACAGTTGCATAGGCGTAATTAAACTTGAATTTTCGGTGGTTTTGAAATGGCCATTAACAGTTATGATAAAAAATAATAAATAATAAAGAAAAAAAAATATATAAATCAAGGTCTTTATCCAGAATCGTTTTTTTTTTTTAAATTGACAATTTTTGACATTTTTGACAATCATTGCTAAGAATGGGTGGAGTATAGTGTAAATTTAAAATTAAATAGATAATTCATTGACATTCTTGGGTTAGACTTATAAGTACTTTCAACAACACACCCAGAATATTAGGTAATATGGACGTTTGAAACATTTCGAATAGAGAAAGAAATTTCATTTCAATGTTCATTACGAAGAGACGATTATACGTTTTGAAAGAACATCAGCTGATGTTTTTAAGCTGATAATAAAAAAGCGTAAATACCCCGTTAATACGAAAGTGAAAAAATGTATACATTTTCTTTTCTACAAAATATATACTGAAATAATAAAAAATGTATACTTTATTTTTTTTTTTTTTTCGAACAGGGGTAAGATTATATATTCGTTAATGAAAACTCTTGTGCTTCGATATTTTTAATTTTACTACCTACATCACTGCCGAAAAGTATAAAGTTATATTGATATATTCGATATCATATACAGTATTATTTATTTGTATTTATATATTTTAACCATGAAAAAGATCTACATGCTGATTTCGATATATTTCTTGGGTGGTTTTCTCGATAAATCATAACGACTCAGACATTTGAACGGTTCATAAATTGTGCTTTACGGCGCATGAAGGTGGTGTTAACAAACGAGACAAAAGACAGAAGTGCGGATTTATTGTACACGCTTTCACAGATCAAATTTAGTTTATTTGTGCGACCAATAAAACTATAGTTTAATTTTTATTTATTTATTGTAGTAGTTAACGTCACATAGAAAATGTTAATAAAACGTGTATGAAAAATGTAATTTAAATTAAAAATTAGAAATGGTAAGTGTAACTTAAAGTTAACAAGTTAAAAAGAAAAATATAAGTACAATTTGATTTAAATTTATTATTATCACTGTTGACCCATGCCACAATGTAATGTACAATATAAACAAATATATATTATATTATTTGTAGAAAATGCAACACTACATGATACAAAAGAGTTCAGGATGACGATAGTTTTTATGATTATCGTTTTTGCACATCGATATGGCGCTATTAAGTCGATCGCATGTACACTTCGTGCACTAGCAGCACCGCCGACAACCCCGGTTAAAACTCCAAGAAAAACTAATCGGACCGGCTAGAATGGGGTCACGAACCTGAAGTTCTCGGGTAAGCCAAAGGCCGGTGGTCGTATCGACCCAGCAGTGAATGCATAATAATAATGTACTCGGACCCACGTCTCGTCGCCCCGAGACTTTCGGATCGGAGCATCTGACAGTCGGGATGATGTCGAAAAAACTAGTGCGGTTAGGTCTACAGACATTCAACAAATGAGAATAAGGGACTAGAAAAAAATCATAAAAAATCGATGAAACCCTATTTAAATCACACAGCATTTTATTACATTTTACCTCAAAATGTTTTCATGTACAATTATATTATTCGTGCGATCATTAGTAACACTTAAATTACTATAACGATTTGCCAAAATGTGTACTATTGTTTAATAAAACGTATTTTTACAAATTCGCAAATTTATATTAATTTATAATACAAGAGTTATTATAAACAGTAGAGCGCGATAACATTTAGATCGAATTACATACTAGTGGAATAGAATGAATAGAATATGATTCGAAATGATAAACAATCGGCAAGCCGCCAAAATATCAACAACTGCGTCGAAATAGTTCTCAGGTAAACCTAAGGTGTCGATCAATAGAGACTAGTGCTTCGCTGAAAGCAATAAGAATGTCCAAAGACCGACGGCAGACCAGGGAAATAGTCATTCCGAACTACTCTTTAAGCCTATTAACTGCACTCAAAACCCTTGTATACGACAAACGAAATAATCTATGACATGCGCGCGAGCTCGTAATTTACCACACAGTTTTGAAACAGCAAAATAATTAAATAATCTGTTTCATATACGAGGATCTAGGCCTCTTTTCGGTTTAATGGAAAAAGAGCACAAAGCAACCAATTAAGTTAGGTTACAAAAAACGTATACACCAGACCTTAAACAACAACGACGACGACGACGATGATGATGACATAAAAATAGATTTCGTACTACAAGTAATATTGTCCCGATACAAACCGTTGTCGTTTAAATCACAGAAAAAAAAATAGAACATGGCTTTTTATTCCTTAACGTCTTACGTATACAAGCTTTCTAACAATTACAATTGAATTTGATGATACGACAACCTTTGTCCAAATGTACCGACTACCAAATCCCTATCCGTCATCGAATTAATATTAACATATATTTTAAAACAAAGGTTAACTAGTAATTCGTAAACCGCAATGTAATTTTCACAGCGTTATTTAAAATTATGATAAACATTACCCATATTTTTTGAACAAGGTTTTAAAGAACACGATTTTCAACCAAAAATCAACGACTAATAGGGATTTTCAGAAGCCTTAAAACTCCCTCAAAATAAAAATCCTGGACTAGTTAGATAATTTTGTAGTGTTGTAATAAACAAGTTACTATTGTTGTGTTGTAATAAACAAGTAATTTTATGAAGCACACAAAATAAAATATGAATATTTATACATTACTTTTCGAACAAAAGTTGAGAAACAAATACACGGCGGATTAAGCAGCTAAAGTAAAATATAACAATGAATGATAAAACATCACCCACTCATCCGTCATACTACTGAAATTGTGACTGAAATATTACTTTAAAGAGAGGATAAATTTAGAAATTTTTGTAAGTATGATTTCAATAATCAATGCCCATAAATTACAAACCATTCAATAATAAATGTAATTTATTTCATACAGATTTTGGTCGTGTTGTAAAATTGAGTTGCAAAAGTCGTATAATAAAGTTATATTTTAGTATGTAAATTAAAATACGGTTGATATAATTTATAAACATTCGTTGATTTATGTTATATAGACATTTTTTTATACCAGACTAATTAGATGCAGCCAACGTGCCTATAATATAGATTTACTATATCATTCAGTTGGTGATTTATATTGTAGAGAATTTAAACTGAACGCAACTTAATTCTATGAAACGATGAAAGTCAGTGAAAAAATGATTTATATTAGAAACATTTTATTATTGAATGTTTATTGATATGATAAATATTCTGATAACTAGGTAGTAGATCTTTTCAGGATACGTTATCATTCCACACAAACATATACGGTAATATTTTTTAGAATATTTTTAGTGTTTTCGTTTTTAATAAATTCGTATTTTCTTTTGAAATTAATTTAAACGAACTCTTCATAAAGAAATAATCGCAAACGAAATATAGGTTTTACAATATTTATAGAGTGAATCTATTTTCTTTTGAATAGAAAAAAATGTTATATTTATAGTAAACTTATTTTTATTTCCGTAAACAATAATTCGTCAGGTAGGTAAAAATATACCAAAACTTTCATTCAATATTTCATAAGATTGGCAATTTGACCCAAAAGTACACATAAGTTTTACTCTAAAGTGAAAGAAAAAATACAAACTATATTTTAACATGGATGTATAGTTCCTATCAATAAAATATCATTGATAAATGTCGAATGTATTAAAAGCTTACCATTCTAGAGCAAGATATTCTAATTATACCGCTAATGTCCTGACAAATAATTATTTTTATAGACGCTCTATATTTGTATAGACTACATAAATAATTGAAGATATTAAAGTCTGAGTTTTACTGGGAAACATTTCCTAAATACAATAAAATGATATTATCATTGCTATCGAATTTAAAACGCCTGTGACAGCGCGCGTGGTGTACTCGACTCCTATTTCTCATCAAATAGATTTTTCAATTTGTTACATTTTTTTTTTCAATTTGAAACAGAACTAGGATTTTACATGCATTTGTTTTAATAACTACAATTAGTATATTATTTACGTAATAAATAGACATCCACGTGATTTATGAAAACCTAGGTGACAATTTTATAATAAAAGAAATGATTTACAAAGGATACGTGCAATTTGGTGGGTTATCTCTTCGAGTTTATTTGGTTGTAAGTTATTGCATACGATACAACATGCTATGTGATATAATGGTACTATGTCTTTTTTTAAAGAAAAATGTTTTTCTTTAATAAAACGAAACACGGATATTATAAATCTCCAATGTGTTGTAATTGTATAAAAATGTTTTGTCGTAGATTTTATTTATAAATAAAAATATCCTGTATTAAGAGGACTAAATAAAACACCGCTTTCTTGGGTCAACGAGAAAAGCCTTTTATGATATTACGAAATATTTTACCATCACAATAATAGCTCATAAGTAATAACTATTAAATAAGTTCACAACTTCTTATATCTTCTATAAATAACAACCTATTCACAATGAGTCTCGCAAAAACAGAAACAAAATAGGTACTTATAGTCCATTTACATAATTTTCATAACTACTCCATGGTATCGATTTAATATAAATTTATAAATAAATGATCATAATCATCATTGAGTCATATATGTCATACGATGCAAAATGATAATAAAATATTATATTGTATCCTATAGGAAAACATTTTCAATTAAAATTATAATAATTTAATGCAGTAGTAATACCTACATGTTTTACTGTCAAATCTTTCAGTTTAATGAATCATTGTTATTAAATTTACTTTTTGTAGGCTTAAGTATTATTACAGATTGTGATTACTTCCTGTGGTATCTATAGAAAAAAAAATCTATAACTAATATCAAAGAGTGCAAATGTTTGTTGTTTAAAATATGCCAACGTTTACTACTAATTATAAAACTAAAAGTGCCATACATTTCAATATGAATGCATACATTCAAGTGAACAAAAAACAAATGAATGCATATGTTTTAGTAGTTGTAACCACGACGACGTAGATTTCAATTAAGGCTCCACAATCCGGAGGAACACAATTTCATTAATTAAATCGAATGGAAAATAAGCCACGTGATACTGTAAAATAAACTAAAATACTACTTGTGACTTATGAGTGGAAATTGGAATGTGTTACACTAGTTTTATATTGAAATAATACAATTCATTTTCGTATAATTATTTGAAGTAATATAATTACAGAATTTTTTAGAAACGCCAAAAAATAATATGCTAGTTAAAAATATACATCTAAGTCATTCCATGGTCACAAAGAAAAATAAAATCACACAATTTTTACAATCGAATATCCTTGTGTTGTCAAAATAAATTGTCTATACAATTTTAAAGACATTCGAATTAGGTATTGATTTTATGGAATTGTTTTGTATACAAGTTTCATTTGAATGCTTTACGAAATGCAAATTTATGGCTTATTATGTATCAAGTTGTACAACGATACAAATTGAAATACGAATAAAATCATAATTGATTAATGAATTATAAATAAATAATTTGTTCATGAAATCATAGAATAACAATAATATAGTTCATATTGTTAAACCTATTTATTAGAAGAATGTACCATTATGTATATATTTGTTTTTTTCTTATAAGTAAAAAAACATGATGCGCAACTTTTATTTATCTTTAAAATAGAAGGAAATATTTAACAATGTAAGCCGTAAGGTATATTCATTCATTCATTGCATAATTTCGAGTATTTGTTTGCCGAATAATTTTATCATAAGAAAAATTATGATTTATGATATATAATTCGTTTTGGTAATCTTTGTAAGTAATTATATGATGAATCTAGGAAATATAATATTAACCTTATTAAATCGCTTGAACAGCTAAAATTAGTATGATTTAGTAGTTTTGAAAACAAATGTAATTGAAAAAGCAATAAGACTTTAAAACTATTTGCGATGGTATACGAAATAATTGACGTATTCTAGATATTGGTTATTACTTATTATAATAGAAACTATATGTATGAATGAACCTGAATCGAATATATAGAAAAATAAATCTCCATTCTTTGCGGCGAGAAGAAAATTGGTTTCAAAATATGAATAGTTTAGATCCCTCCCCTGAAAAAAAAAACCAATAAACTTAACGATAGAGAAAACGGAAATAAATCCGATTTATTTTTATCAAAAATAAATTTTCCTATTTTAATGGGAGAAGTAGGTTTAAATAAATGCGCATTAGAAGGCATATGGATATAACAAAACCCTACAGATAGAAACTTGTAACACAGGTCTAAGCTCACGATACCTACAGTGACTGTATGCAAAATATGGGTTTAATACTAGCCGAAATGTGTCTCTAAATTATTAGATTATTATTTATCAGTTTCTATTAATTTAAATCCGTGTTATTAAATTTCAATACCGATTTCCTAGAAAACATGAACAATTTCCATTAAGTATAAAATAAAATATTATCTATCAACCAATTAAATTATTTCAATCGGGCTATTTTATGTAGTACCCATGTAGATAAAATCTGCGTATTTAATTATTCATTATAAATCAAACTATTTGTTGTATCAAAATATGTATTAATTAACATACACCTATAGAAATAAACAAAGCGTACTTTGATTTATAATAACACAAATTAAATTTGGACAATCATTTGAAAATTAAAAAGGAAGTCATGATAGATTGTCCTGAGTTTTTATCACAAATTAGTTTTAAAGTCTCTGCTTATAACTCTAGAAATATTTTATTAATATTCCCCCAAATTTTTTATTAGTGCTCAAAATTACGTGATTATGTAATTAACAGTTAAATTGTCAAAACAATGCCGGTTGCCTATGTCATGTAAAGAACTTGTCAATTTTGACTTTAATTTCGATCCTGTATCTAAATTTAAATCGTATGTATTTAACTAATTGTATTTTGTTACCTGAATATCTATTTTCATAACATTTCTTTGTAATAAGATTGTAAATCACTGTACCTTACCCCAATTAACCCCTTGCGGGTGTTAATAAATAAATAAATACGTATATAGTTAAATAGGTAGACAAATTTGAAAATAAAATAAAATTTAGAAATGATATTATTTAAAAAAATAAATCATATACGAAATCAATATATCAACGATCAGCCGTTAACCATTGGAAGTATAAAGATGTAAACAATATAAACTAAATGCAAAAAAAATAAAAATTGCGTTTCATAATATTTTGTGATTAAAAAAATGTATTATTATTTATTACTATACGAGTACACTTGGCGCCCAGTATGACATTTAAATTTAATAATTTAATTTTTTAATTTTGTCACACAAAATGTACTACTTATTTCATTCCTATGTATAACAATTATCCTAACATTATAGTAATAAACAAACTTAATTTATATTAAACCTCGTATTAAACAATATATTTTAACATCATAATACTTATAATATTATCAAAATTGAATTAAACTCTGCCTTGGATGTACTTTAATATTTCATTGCAATTTTCAGCATAGTATACATACAATATTATTCTAGCACAACATTTAGTTCATTCAAATATAAATAAATCAATGTATGATGTTGAACGCATTATGCATTAAGTTGTATAAAAACTATATGATTTAAAAAATTTCAATAATCAACTCTACAAGGATATATAATATAATATAAACTTAGTTTTGACGTTATCTTCTCTCGTATACATAAATTATAGAGATATATAATATTACCATGAAAGTGTTTGTGTAGTAACTTAAATAACTCTTGGTAATATGCACATTGCACACATTAGTAAAATATGTCCAAGCGTAAACTTAAATTTGCGTAATTTATTGCATAAAATGTACAAGTCCAGGAAGATGTTATTTATTTTGTTGAATTATTTTTAAAGCAGACGTAACGTAGGTAAAAGTAATTCTAGGTAATTAAAAATACATACTCTGAATCGTCACACCATCTAGAACCTAAAAGAAAGTAATCAACACGCGTCTGTATGTTACCTAGTACCTACTGTATCTACCCTCAGTTTTTATTTAATTTAACAATAAATTAGTTGTGTTTATATTCGTCTATTTTATTAACTATTTACATAAGCAAATATGTCATGTAAATACATGAATAAATATGCACATTTTTACACTATAGAAAGATTACAAAATTAATATATCCTATCTAGGAGTTCATTATTTTAATTAAATTTGAATACAGATTTATTTATAGTCTAATATTACTACAGTAATAATATTACCTATGTCTCTTTACATATTTTTCTATAATTATTTGTTTTTTTTATAATTCACGCAAACAATTTAGTATAATAACTATAATATGTAAAACAAATTAAATTTTCATCAAAGCCAGACTAAATAAAATAAGAAAATTCAATTTAACTTAATATTAAGTATCACATTTGATGTATAAAGTATACTAACAAACTAGATTCGAGTCCAGTTAGCCTCTTAATCAAACGAAACAGTAATAAAAGGAGTAATACATTTAAATAATTGTATCAAGAAACAAAAAAATTGTCTAAAATAATACATTTTATGTATTAAATAAATTTTAAAACTTAATTTCGTTTAAAGATTTTGTTCAAAACAAAAAGAGTTTTCAAAATATATAAATACTAACTGAATATACCCGTTTTTATAGGGCCCTTCTTTCCAAATGATACTAGGGCTCAATTTAGCCTAATTGAGACACTGAGTATACGCGCGTTTTATAATTGAAAAATAAAATGAAACCGTTACTATTTTTTTTTGTCTACGATGTATACGTTACACACGGATAATACAATATGGTAAATATCATATACATATAACATATAATAATGTTTCAATAATATGAGAAAAGAATAGTAATTATTCAGTGTAATATACTAATAATTTCAATAATCATGTACTTAAATAATAATAATAATAATATGTTGCCTCGTTGGCACAACCTAAACATAAATAAGTTGGCTGTTTGAAATTCAAACTTTGAATATATACAAATGATTATTATTTATTATAATAATAAACTATACCTCAAATATTGGCTTGTTTGTGGCACCATCGCAATACAATAATGAACGAATGTGATGCACCTATCGTGGCTGGCCCGTTTTAAGTGATCTCTTTACACGCACAAATCGAAATGAAACGAAAAAAAAGTGTTATATTTTTACCATCCGAGCCGAAAGTTAGAAAATGTTACACGCGAAACGTTATCGACGAACAATATTGTTAAATTTTTACCATCCGAGCCTTGGCCGTGACTCGCGAAACACGGGAGAAAAAACCAAAAACAAAACAGCAGACGGTAAAGTTCACAAACCGTTTTGGCGAACGGCGCACCGCGAACGCGACCGAGACGAAAAATACGTTAAACATCGAATATTGATAGTGCAAATGGCGGCGATCGCACCGACCACGGCGAATACGATACGAAACGACGACGACGTCAAAAACGCACACTCGAAGCCTTTACCGGCTCGGATTAGACGTCGTCCGAGCCTCGACGGAATCGTTAAAAATCCGAAGGCGACGGCCATTACACTCGCGTAATGGATCGCGCGCACCGGACGCGACGGCGGCGGCGATACGATACGAAACGACGACGACGTCAAAAAACGCACACTCGAAGCCTTTACCGGCTTGTATTAGACGTCGTCCGAGCCTCGACGGAATCGTTGAAAATCCGAAGGCTACGGCCATTACACTCGCGTAATGGATCGCGCGCACCGGACGCGACGGCGGCGGCGAAACGATACGAAAAATACGCTAAACACCGAATATCGATGGTACGGTAGTATTTTGGCGACGAAATAATTTGGTTGCGCCCACGCGACCGCCGTGAGACGTGCGATTATTCGTCGATAAATACTATTACCAGAGCCGCGAAAGGAATTGTAGAAACCGTGAGACGAGACTATGGCGGTCGGCATAAAAATCTCGAAGCACGGACCCGTTCGGAGGAGCCCACCACATACTCGCGAACCGACGAAGACTGAAGGGACAACGGAAAGGAAATCCCCGCGTCGTCGGCCGTTAAAACGGTTGAAACGAACAAGCCAATGAGAATTATTCACGAATTCATGGAGAGTAATTTGTTTTTTAACTGTCGTTTTTTTAAACGACCTCCGGACGGACGACCGCGACTGCGGTATCCAGATTTCTGACCGCAGCGCGCGACCACGTCGTCGTCGTCCCGTCAAAGCGGCCACGCGACCACACGGCCACGGCGGCAGAACATTCACGTGCCGCGCGTCGCGTTTTATATTTCAATCGGAAACGGAAAATTCAAGTGCCGCGCGGTACGCGCGTGATAATACAATACGGTAAATATCATGATAATAATGTTTCAATAATAAGTAAAAAGAATAGTTATTATTCAGTGTAATATACTAATAAATAATAATATTTCAATAATAATAATAATATGTGCCTCGTTGGCACGACTTAACATAAATAAGTCGACTGTTCGACACAATCAGAATAATAAATAATATACAAACAAATCATATTATTACTATAATAATAAACCTTACCTCGAATAAAAGTTTGTTTGTGACGGCATCGCAATACAATAATGAACGAAAGTGATGCACCCATAGTGGCCGGCCACTATTCGCGAATTGTCGCAAAGAAATGTTAACTTTTATTTACACAGTTACGTGCGCACAAATCGAAAAGTTAGAAAATGTTACACGCGAAACGTTATCGACGAACAATATTGTTATATTTTTACCATCCGAGCCATGGCCGTGACTCGCGAAACACGGGTGAAAAAACCAAAAATCGTCGAGCCGGCGACGGCGATACGATGCGAAACGACGACGACGTCAAAAAACGCACACTCGAAGCCTTTACCGGCTTGGATTAGACGTCGTCCGAGCCTCGACGGAATCGTTAAAAATCCGAAGGCGACGGCCATTACACTCGCGTAATGGATCGCGCGCACCGGACGCGACGGCGGCGGCGATACGATACGAAACGACGACGACGTCAAAAAACGCACACTCGAAGCCTTTACCGGCTTGTATTAGACGTCGTCCGAGCCTCGACGGAATCGTTGAAAATCCGAAGGCTACGGCCATTACACTCGCGTAATGGATCGCGCGCACCGGACGCGACGGCGGCGGCGAAACGATACGAAAAGTACGCTAAACACCGAATATCGATGGTACGGTAGTATTTTGGCGACGAAATAATTTGGTTGCGCCCACGCGACCGCCGTGAGACGTGCGATTATTCGTCGATAAATACTATTACCAGAGCCGCGAAAGGAATTGTAGAAACCGTGAGACGAGACTATGGCGGTCGGCATAAAAATCTCGAAACACGGACCCGTTCGGAGAAGCCCACCACATACTCGCGAACCGACGAAGACTGAAGGGACAACGGAAAGGAAATCCCCGCGTCGTCGGCCGTTAAAACGGTTGAAACGAACAAGCCAATGAGAATTATTCACGAATTCATGGAGAGTAATTTGTTTTGTAACGGTCATTTACCGAAAATCTGTCGCGACCGTGGTATGTAGTACCTTTTATGTACCGAGGTTCTGTCCACAGCGCAGTGACGGTCAATGACCTCATCGTCATTCCGTCACGGCGTCCACGCGGCCACGCGACCACACGGCGACAGTGGCAGAACATTTGCAAGAAAACAAATTTTAATGTTTTTTTTTTTTTGTTGCGTATTTTGCATTTTTCCTAATTTTTATTGCTATTTATTCCGCATATTTTATAGTGCATATTAAAGGGCTAAAAATATTCTTTTAGTGTTATAACTTCCGAGCTCTGATTACAACTAACTGGACGGGACCTAAAAAGTGGATTGAAATTAGAATCGTCAAAATGAATTAATGTTAGAGGAGTTCATCTAAAAAAATTTCAAATATTTTTCTATTTATTTCAAATTTTGACATATCATAACTCGGAAATATTTACATTTTAAATAAAATAATAAAGATTTAAATTATGGTAATTGAACACACTATATTTTTTTTTAAAAATTTCATTATTTTACAGCCTTTTTTTGTATACTCTATGATACAGAGTTGACGAAGCGTATCGAATTCTCAACACTACCCAAAATAATCGTTAATCCACGTATTTTATAGAATACCGTAAGTTTTATTATATTTCTTATTACCTACTATATAATATATATATATATGAAAATCGAATAACTATTTGGTCGTCATTACCGTCATATACAATATATTATGTATTTATACATATAAGTGTATTTAATATTTATGTATTATTCAACATTGTATGGCAAGTTTAAATAATTTGAATTTCTTCAGAAACGTATACCTATTGTAATGAAAGAAATCAATATGTAGTCCCACCAAGAATTTCATTAAGGGACTCACAAGCAATTAATTTTAAATTAAATGTATTGTCAACTATTTATTTCTTATTCTGGACGTCAATTACAGAAATTCCATCAAAATCGTCCAACTATTTTTTCGACATAGGTACCTTTTGTAGTTCTATTATTCAGAATAATTGCTTTCTATTCTAAACGTCGCGGTCATGAAGGTAAATATAATTATCTTGAAATCCTTCGGGTCCTTTAAAAGCATAATTATGTGAATAGTCAAAAATAATTTTCTTCAAACAAGTTTTCATAATACCAAAAAATAAGGATTTAGTGAAAACAGTGAAAGTTGTATTATCTAAAAATTAAGAGCTTATCTCTTACTCATGAAAATATTATACTAGAGAAACAATATTACTAAATATGTTTTAAGTTGTTACTCATGAGTTACATTATACATTTGTTAATTTCACATTTTAAAATTTTAAAACTTATATTATAATATTCACGCATTATTTTTAAAATATATTCACACGAAGTTATCAAGAAAAAAATTATTGTTTTCAATCATGAAGAACTTGAGCGTGGGTTTATTTAAAATAATACAATATGAAATAGTTAAGGTACTTTTCGTAGATGAACAAATATACTTTAATGTATTTTATGATGTACATAAAATGCAAGTAGGAAAATTGGTTTTACCAGCCCGAATTTCAACAAACATAATATAATTAAATTAGGTATTACCTTTTGGACAAAAGAGCCACCAAAATACAGGTTCTGGCTGAAACTTGGAAGTTAAATGTCTAGTTAAGTGAGATACTTTAAATAAAAAATGTAAAACAACGATATACTAGTACACTTGAAAATACATCATATGTTATCATATAATCTATCTAAGCATACAAAATATACGGATTAAAAGCTCATTTAAAATTATCCCTAAAAATATTTTCCAAAAATTAAGATATTCTTACAGAGCTATTTTAATTGCGTGATATTATATCATATTAAACATTTTAAAATGCAAAATTACTAACAAAACAAATATAATGCATAATATCATATAAAATATCATGATAAAAACTCATATAGTAATTAAAGTTTTAAACACTAACAAAAATAATACGATCTAATAAATTTAATGTATCGATTTTTTATTATTATTTGGAATAACATAATGGTTTACCACATTAATTAATTTTAATTTTCCTTTATTCTTGAAAACAGTAAGTTATGTTATTTTAAGTTTTGCAAGCTCATTAAAATTCTTAAGTTGGGAACGACATACAAAAGCAGTCGTTATACACACATTTCAAATATTTTTACTCTTTTTTTTTTTAAGAACTTTGTGTCGAAGCATTCATTATTTGATAATTATTATGAGCAGGTATAATGTTACATTTTGATAAATGTTACATGAAATATTTTAAAAGTCTATTCATTTTATAAGACCTCAACAAAATCTTTAAAAATCATTAATTTAATTTTAGATCGATCAGGAGAAATTTATTACTCTTGACGTATAATTTAACCACTCACAAAAGCAAGATACGCGCATGACTGACTGTGCGTGTGCGTGCGAGTGCAAATTTTTCACACGTTATGTCTACACAGTACACACACTAATAATCATTTATTTCTTGCACAAAACACAATAGGTACTAGGGTAGAAACGTAAAGCACAAACATAACTACCAAATTGCCTATACGTAACACTTAATAAATAACTGCTACTAATACCATAGATTATTATTTTTTTAACATAACCACCGTCCACCTGATAACTGACTGAAAATCAATTAATTTTATTTAAGTTTGAAACACTGTACAATTATATTAGCTTCCCAAATCCTTATAATAATTCTTTTAGACATTTAAGATTTAAATGAATTGTTTTGATATGTTTTATATATAATTTATATATTATAATAATTGTAGTCATAGATGGTAAGGCACTAATAAAATAAATAAATAAATTATTAATAATAAATCAGGAAATAGATAAAAAAAAAAATAAACACCTAACTACTCCAAAATCACCATACATTACAAAAAATGATTATTTATAATAGATAATTATTTATTCATCTACCTATTACCTATACATTTAATATTATATTCTATATTTAAAACACTCATAATCTCATAATTTAAATTTTATTATGTTTAAAATCAATTATATAGGTATACCTGGTATACACCAACTACATTAACTGTAATCATATAGAAGCTAAAAATGCATTTTTTTTTTTATTAAATTTTAAAGTTCATTCAAAATTGGCTAGATTTGATTGAAAATAGATAGATACTTATGTTTATACTTTTATTGATTTGTTCAATTTATAGTAAACATTTAAATATATCAAAAATATAATCACTTTTTAAATGATAAAATATTCATTACAAATTAAAACCTACAAGGTTTAGTATATTTATTTTAATATTAATAGGTACCTACAGGTAAATTAAAAAAAAATAAATACTTAGAGATTAAAAAAAAAAGCATACTAAAAAATATCCTATCATATTTTTATTCTTTACCAAAAATGTTAAAAATTATAATTAAGTATTATAAAAGAAGTTCCCAAAAATGTTATTAAAATAATACACATTTCAATAATTTTTGCAAAATATAGGTACATTTTTTACATATTTAGAAGAATGTTTTAGATTTTTATTTTATTTTTATAATATTCATTTAAAAATACTGTCGAAAAATAATTCTTAATGTTACTTAAAGTAGCTGAAGTTGTACTTCAGTGACGGATTTAAGGATACATTGATGATATATGATAATTATAAAAATAGAACCGTATCCATTAAACAATGAAATAATACAATACTTCTAGAAACCTCAAAAAACTTGTTTGTCAATTCAATAAAATCGTCCGTTTACCTTACTCAAAAAAAGGAGAGAGAGAGAGATAAAAATAAATTCGATCGTATATTATGGTTTATTCTGTTGTTTGTGGTCAGAGGAATTCGACGCTTCATGACAAGAATACCAATATCAAAACTGAAATGAATAATAATTATTCAATCATTTTATTGAAACCGTTTTCCCGGAATCTTAATAAACAACACTATTATGAAATTACAATTACTACTATTATTTTGATTACCTATTGGCTATTGTTATTATCGAACGATGGCGAGCCGGCAAATTACTAGCCGGAACGTCGTTTACACACAGCTTGTGCTAACCGCAAACGTAGATTGCTGGTGATCATTAGTGAGAAGAAGAAATATAATATTTATGAAAAAAACACCGCCGGTTTCCCGATTAACATTTTATCAGTACGCATAATATATAGTATATACGTAAACAATGACCGTTTTTTGCCACACCGATGTGTGTTACCATGCGAACCAGTGCCGACGAGCGTTTTCATACTGTCTATGAGAGAAGGAAGAACGTCAGGGGGTTAAAAAGAATCGATTTCTCCACCAAAATATTTACACCTACGATCGATTTGCACACGAATTTGAATAATTATCATCATATGACGTACTATAAGATTCTATTCAGCAGCTAACAGCGGCGTCAGAACGCGATCGTCGATTCCGAAACAAACTTCTAATAGGTGAGTATACGAGTCAATCATAAGATACGTTCAGTCTAGTGGGATTTCAATCCGAAGTCTTGCCAAACTTTCCGACATCGGGCCAATCCTGCCAGCGTTTCCGATCGATCGCGTCGGAATTAATAACGACAAACGCTGCTCGTCGGTCCACGTAGGTACACATCAAACCTCGGTCTACACGACGACTTAAAGTAAAAGAAATAAAAACTATTACGCCCCGACGTATGCTGCAAATGTTTCCAACCGAGTTTCCACCCAAGTTTAACAATGTCTCACTACAAAAGCCCCAGCACAAATCGAAGTGACTTACTAATTTAATAAAGAGACGTTATGCTCGCAATAGTGACGCAGTGAGCGTGCAGTTGTCGAAACATTGTGATCAATGTCAAGTTCTCGAATTGTTGCTATTTTTTCTTCGTATAAAGAATTTAAATCATTATCTTCTAATGAAATAAAAAATATATGAACAACGCTTAGTGTCAACATTCAAGGACGGAAAAGATTAAAAAATTTAAAGCCAAGAATATTTTAAAGTCACCATTCTCCAAATCAATTTTTCATTATTTTTATACAGACTTGATAAGAAAAAAATCACAACAAAATCGAATATTTCTTATGAACTTCTAATGTAAAAAGTGCCGATTTTCTTTTTTTATGGTATAAACACAAAACAGATTTCAGTCTGTTTTTATGGTCGATAGTTGGATTAAGCGAATCTGCATTGTGAATTAAAATGGAAACATTTTAGATTTAAAAAAAAAAATTAAGCCCATCATCGCCTATAATTTGATTAAACATCCGTTTACGGCATATAATATGTATATATATAAATATAAAATATAAAATATATATATATATATATTATATATTCTATATAAAGATACAGAAGCGTGCCAAGGATCATCAATTAGGACAGGTCCGGTTAAAAGTATAATTTTATACAAATTGTTATTTAAATGGGAATTTTTAAATTTGAATATATTATAGTTCATTCGTTAGTCAAAATCTAAATTTAATGACAGTCTACTATGAAATAATGGGAGAATGTATTTGAAAATAAGTAAAATTGTCAATTAAAGGTAGCATTTAATGCCGAATTCAAAACCGATTCATTTACAAATAACTATTAATTTAAGATTATTTTTGTTTAAAAACAGAGAAGATCTAGGACTACTCACTGGGCACGCCGCCCAGGAAGGGCAAAAAGGTGGCATTTAATAAAATCTGCCCCCCCCCCGCGACGTGGTCGATGACACGGTGCTGTTGGCAATTTTTGTATAGACAATTTATTTGAATAATATTGTCCTCCGTTCAACGTATAATTCTATTCGAAGTGCGAGGCCCAAAAAGAACAAAAAAAAAATATGCGTACCGAAAAAAAAATCGAAACAACGTCGTTGTCACGCGTTTCGCAGGGACAACCGCGGCGCGGTAATCTCCAGCGTACGTCCGTTTTCGACCGACACAGGACAGAATAAAAAGAGGTGCTCTGGAAGAAACGCGCTCGAACGCGCGCCAAAGTTTCCAATCGCTTTTTCTTCCACACGCGGCACCCCTTCTCGCGCTGGAGCCAAAAATGGCGAAAACCGTTTGTAAAAGCGCAGTCCATTTGGCTAATGGGTCGTTGTGGTCTGTTGCGCGCCGCGTCGACCCGGCGCGGCGATAACGATATTAATTATAAACGCTCGTCGATACGCACGTTCGCAATAGGTACACAAATATGTATATATATATATATATATACATATATAAATAATATACCGAAATAAATATATCGTTTAACACGAACCTGTGTCTGAGCAGCACCTTTTCTCGGCTTCGGTGGTTTTTTCCCGTTCGGTTTCGGCGAATGACACAAGCACAAACACACACACACACACACACACTAACGCGCGCACGCGCGACGGCTACGACGAGATTCAAAACATTGCGTTCTAATTCGATAATAACAATATTACGGTCGTCGTCGTCGTATTTTCGGCGGTCGATTCGCCGTAACGCGGGGCGGCACTGTAACACTACGGACGACGGACGGGCTCGTGATCGCGGCGAAACGGAAAATATATCACTGGAATATAATTATTATTAATACCGCGATTCGTAACGCACTCGCGGCGGCGGCGACTACGCGATCTTCACTGATGCGACGACCGGGCGGCGGTGGAGACGACGGCGGCGGCGGCGGCGGCGGCGGTCGGAGACATCGTCGTCGGTGTTTCCGCGAACGACAATAATATTACGAGAAATCGACGTCGAACGGGTTCGCGACGATCGAAACGCGCGCGTCGAAAACGAATGGCCGGGACGGACGGAGAGCGAAAAGAAAGAAGAAAAAAAAAGGAAACAAATGACGACGGGGGAAAGAAACGCTGTGTGTCCGTCTATCGTCTGGCACGGCGCGCGCCCTCCTACTACCGACTACCGGGACTACGGTACTAGCACTGCCCCGCAAAATCGGCGAACGGTTACCCCTCACCCCCCCCCCCCGTCATCGCACCATCCCTCACATCCACCGCCATCCACGACCATCCGGGGGGGGGGGATCGCCGTCGGGCGCTGGCAGCGCCTCCGCCACGGCGGCGGCGGCGGCGGCGGCGGCGGCAACGGTGACGCGGCGACGGGGACGGTGGTGTCCCGATCGGGACTTGCGTGGAAACGCTTGGCGCGGGCAACACGTACGACGGACGGCGGTGGCGCCCGGCAATCTTCGGAGATTATGACGGCCGGGGTGCCACCAAACGGACGCCGGGCCACGAGGCTGTCGTACGTGCGACGCGCGTTACGACCGCCGCCGCGGCAAATCCGTTTCGCATAATTTCATCATCATCATTATCATTATAATTATTGTCCGGGAATAAAGAAATTGGAATTTTATGAATTGACCCAACGCGTGGCGTTGACGGCGAGGACGGACGGTTTTTTTTTTTTTCGAACGTTTCCGAGTTGTTTCCGTTTGGACAGCGACGAATGCGGAAAAACGTTATGAGAGGCTGGGGGGTATTGGAAAAAGGCAAAACGTTGACTTCGGTTGAAATACCTAAGGAATATGCCGACGGTAATTATTATCTGTCACTGGGGGGGGATTACACATTATTTACAAGATAAAAGCCACTGGTTTGTATTTAATCGTACTTGTACGGCAACGACGACTACATTTATTTATATAGTGTATACAGTGTATACTGTATACAGTGTTAGTTATAAGTTGACTTTACTGTCGGAACATTTTTATCCATTTTTATTATTTATTTTCGGTTCTTGTGCAGTGGATTCTAGTGCCCATAAAGATCCCAGTAAATACTCCACTGATTTGATAATAACAATAAAACGATGTCGTCAATATTCCCACGGTACACTACAAAAACTATTGATCCAATATAATGATGATGATGATGATCATAATCAAAATGGACAAATTTGCCTAGTTGGCACGATATTACAGGTATGGATAATAATAAAGCATGCCCGTCGGCTGCACTACTAATATCTGAAAACAATATATAATTTGATCGACCATTACTCACACAACAATTGGAACACATGGCTGGTTTAACACCCACGTTACCGTGTTGGGGTTTGTAGGTAATAACTAATAACTATTACTACAATTAAAAGGTACATGTTTACACCGCAATCGTTTGCCACCAATTGCACTGGACGAAACTATAGTAGCGGTTCTAGCATTACATTTTTGGGGAGGCAACAACTTGGAATCGTTCAAGTTCTTGACATATAGGCAAAATTTCCCTACGCCCTACACCCAATTAAAATATATTAAATTTGTCTACGTTGTTGATGTATAATAATTTAGTAAAATTTATATTAAATAAAACTGACTGATATATACACAATTAACAATGTAAAATAAAATACATAATAAAACAATGATTTTTGTAATCGAAACTGTGTATTACAGTATATTAGAAACCAAAACTTTAATACTTCAGGCCACGTTTTTATTTTATTACCTATATATTTTTCATACATTGTTTATTTTAAATACACTAATAGATTGTTTTTAATTAAATTAAATACTTAATATATTAAATTATTATATTGTTTATTCATTTATGAGTTTCTATTTACCTATGACAATTGTTTTGTTTTTTTATTTTTTACTACATAAAATAATATTAATTTTTAGTAGATAAAATGTTTGTATTACCTACTTACTAGTTACTGTCAATTTTTACTTAAGTGCAATGTGCAAGTCTGGATTAAATAAATATAGGCTGGGTTATATTTTATTATAATAAACAAAATAGTTAAATTAATATTTAATGGTTAATACTCATAAAGTCATAAATAATAACAAAATATTATTATATATATAAAATTATTTTAATACAAACTACTAAATATATTTAATAGTTAAAGTGTGACTTTTTTGCACTCTTTATTATAATACTCAAGGCAAGACCTTTATTTTATTTTATTATTGTTTAAATATATTTAATAGTTTGTATTAAAATAATTTTATATATTTAATAATATTTTGTTATTATCTTTGGTTATATTGAATAGTAAATGAATAGGTATCTATTTGAATATATAAGTACCTATTATATTGGTCATTAATTATTTTTTACTTCTTGTTATTAGGTTTTAATATCCATAATAATTATCCAACCTACAGAATACATTTTGGAGAAAATATTAAGAGCAATCATATTAAAATATGTATTTTATCATATGGACACCTTATAGACCAGACATTGTTTTTCACCTGAAAAGGACTAGATTTGCTACATTTCATTATTAATGTAAATTATTGTAAAAACATAAATTTTAGGGTCATTCCTTCAAAATGACACTGGGGCCTAATTTAGCCTAGTTGTGCCATAGTTAGTAGCCTAGTTGTACGCGCATATTACAATTAAAAAAAAATTAAAATAAAACCTTGACTATTTTTTTCGTCTACGATATAATGTTACACATGGATAATACAATACGGTAAATATCATGATAATAATGTTTCAATAATAGGTAAAAAGAATAGTAATTATTCAGTGTAATATACTAATATTTCAATAATAATAATAATAATATGTCGCCTCGTTGGCACGACTTAACATAAATAAGTCGACTGTTCGACACAATCAGAATAATAAATAATATACAAACGAATCATATTATTACTATAATAATAAACCTTACCTCGAATAAAGGTTTGTTTGTGACGGCATCGCAATACAATAATGAACGAAAGTGATTCACCCATTGTGGCCGGCCCGTTTTGAGAGCTCGCGAATTGTCGCAAAGAAATGTTAACTTTTATTTACACAGTTACGTGCGCACAAATCGAAAAGTTAGAAAATGTTACACGCGAAACGTTATCGACGAACAATATTGTTATATTTTTACCATCCGAGCCATGGCCGTGACTCGCGAAACACGGGAGAAAAAACCAAAAATCGTCGAGCCGGGCGACGGCGATACGATGCGAAACGACGACGACGTCAAAAAACGCACACTCGAAGCCTTTACCGGCTTGGATTAGACGTCGTCCGAGCCTCGACGGAATCGTTGAGAATCCGAAGGCGACGGCCATTACACTCGCGTAATGGATCGCGCACCGGACGCGACGGCGGCGAAACGATACGAAAAATACGCTAAACACCGATTATCGATGGCACGGTAGTATTTATCGACGAATAATTTATTTTTACCCACGCGACCGCCGTGAGACGTGCGACTATTCGTCGATAATTACTATTACCAGAGCCGCGAAACGAAATTTTGAATTTCCGTGAAACGAGATTATGGCGGTCGACATAAAATTCTCGGAACACGGACCCGTTCGGAGGAGCCCACCACATACTCGCGAACCGACGAAGACTGAAGGGACAACGGAAAGGAAATCCCCGCGTCGTCGGCCGTTAAAACGGTTGAAACGAACAAGCCAATGAGAATTATTCACGAATTCATGGAGAGTAATTTGTTTTTTTACTGTCGTTTTTTTAAACGACCTCCGAACGGACGACCGCGACCGCGGTATCCAGATTTCTGTCCGCTGCGCGCGACCACGTCGTCGTCGTCCCGTCAAGGCGGCCACGCGACCACACGGCCACGGCGGCGGAACATTCACGTGCCGCGCGTCGCGTTTTATATTTCAATCGGAATCGGAAAATTCAAGTGCCGCGCCGTTCGCGTGATTCACACCGCTTTCAGTGCTGTGATAACTCGTCGTTATCGGCGTTTTTACGGAAATAGGTTTTCGAATAAAACAAGCTCACCCCGGAATCATCGCCTCCCTTGCCTCCCAGGGAAAACCGCCTCTGGACGAAATAATGAAACCGAAAATCAATGATATTCATTATGACCCCGGGTGAATGATCAACCTGGGAACAAATGAAAATACATAGTTAAAGAGCAACTTGAAAACACTAGACTACATTATATTAACTTATCTCATTTTAATTTACCATAAATAAAAAACATAATATGTTTTAAAACTTCATTAAATTCCAATATTATACATAATGAGTGGCCCTCCACAATATTCCTATGGAAATAATTCCATAAATATAATTTTAATTTTTGAATTTCTTTGTTTCGATATATTTTAATAGAAAGAGGTCATATTAAACAATTGTTTAAATAAATTTAAGTAAAATTTGTATTTTCATCCCTTTACTGGCTGAGAAAATAACTATTACATTTTTAATTTTTATAAAATTACAAGTTAATCTATTCTTTGGTACAAGTTTTTTAAACAAATCAAAGTATCGCAATTGAAAATTGGAAAATCAGTTTCTGAACCTATTGTAAACTTACAGGAAAGGGTAAAACATATCCGATAGCTTTATTGGTTACTCAATAAATTTAGTACATGACTGTTTCAATGACAATAACATTATCGTTGTCATTCAAGACCTCTGTATAATATAGTCCATCTTCAAACGTTAAATCTTATGTATTTATCTTGTTTCATTTACACTAATTTATTACAATGATCAGTTTAACTACCGGGTTATCAATTTAACAACGATACAATATTATTAAAATTATTAATTATCATATACTCGCTGTATTATGTAGGAACTCGAAAATTGTTTATTATTACCAAAGGTATAATAAATAAGGGCCAGTGTTGTATTCATTTCGTCGGTTACATCTCGATCGTTATTATTACGGTCTATATTACGGTGTATATTTAGATGTTTATCAGTTGAATAGTCGGTAAACCCGAAAATAACAATCAACAACGCAGCGACCACCTGCCTCGCCAATACACCGTACACTTAAACACACTGTCAATAAACGTTCTTCTGTATGAGTGACAACTGTATTCTTATTTCTTTTATCTATAATGACGAGTCACTATCGATTGTTGAGTGTCGAATGTTTTCACTTTTTGTTACACTCTTACATTGCAGCATTTTGGAATTTGGACTTTGGTGACTACTGAACAGGTACTGCAGAATTGTACACTGCATCTCTTTAACATTTTCGGTAAGTACCTACTGTTTTCATAAATGTTGTACCTTTATAGTTGTAGCAATTCTAAACTTCGTGCCTCGTAGCTAAATCATAGCCAAATAAATAGAGAAAACTGAATTAGGTATTAATTTTTTAAAAGCTAATTTGTCCATCTCATTTATTAAATGAATTATTATTATAATATATGGAGTCTAAATTTATATGTTTTTACATATCGTTATTGAGTATAATATTATGCAGTCTTAAGAGAGTTAAAAATGTAGACGTTTCATTTAACACAGAGCTCACAGGAAATAGTTATTGCATATTTGAGAATGTTTTTGTGGTTTGGAAATTACTTACACAGAGTATTACTCTATGCTTATTTAGAATATTTTGGAATATTTGTAAATTATGAGAAAAATATACTATTTATTTTAATTTTAAATCATTATTATTAATTTTAGTTATAATATTATGGTATCACCTACCCGAACAAAATGTTTTTTGATTTATTTACCTCATTTAATTGAAATATACCAACGGAATATTGTTTTTTATATTTTAATGTTATAACATGTTACAGATAGTGTTGAATTCAGTTATTCAATATAATAACTTCCTAGCTATTCTATAGAATAACAGGCTTTTTCAGCCAATGTATTAAATGAATACAAAAACAACATTTTTTAGTAGTTATTCTAACTAGGTTAGGAAAACTTTTCAAGTGATAGGTACCTCACAATAGTTAAAATATAACAAAAGAATATCTTTTTAATTTGTAATATTTTCAATTTTTTTAATCTTATACTATTTTAAAAACCTACAATTAGTTAAGTGTTGTTTAACGTTTTTCTTATGCATTTTTTACTGGAAAAAAAATCTTATAAAAGCATTTATTGATTTTCATTGATTAGTTTTGAATATTTTTGTAATTTTCAAGAGAATTTATGAAGAATATTTGTATGTTAGGTAATAATAATAATAATAATAATAATAATAATAATAATAATAATGGTACTCTTTCAATATATGCATTAAAAGAAAGAGATCCATAAATTAAATTGGCCACAAGTTAGTTATAATGACAGTAAATGTCAATAAAAAATTATAAAATATTATTTCACTGTTTATAACATTGTATTCGTTTATAATTTTAGTTTGTAGAGATAAGTTTTTATATCTATTTTCTGTCTTTTTATAAGTTTATATATCTATTTCTGTCTTTTTTTACAGAATTGCAGTCAACATATTCCATCGAAAATATTAAAAAACAGTGAGCTCAACTTGGAAAAAAATATTAAAAAAGGTAAATATTTTACAATGTAATAATTTTTAATTATGTATTAATAAAAGTTTCAATAAATTGTATTTTAAATTTCAATTTTTCTGCCATAGATGAAAGAAATCAAGCGAATCTTCTTCAACTTGTGGCTCCAAATGTAAATCTTTAAGTATGTTATACATAAATTATATATTACAATGAAAAATACATAATCATTTTTAGAACATTTTATATAATATCATTCCTATGTTTGATTTGATGCATGATTTTAATTTACAAGTTTTTATTTGAATATAAATTGGAATAAAATTATAAATTTGTATATTAAAATTATAAAATATATGGTAAAAAACTATAAAGCATTAATTTTAACATTCAAATTAAATGAGAAAACAAATATTTTTATTAAAAAAAAGTCACCAAACATTATTCAAAATTAACATTGATTAAATTATAAATTATTACTTTTCTTACTTATTATTCATTACATGTTATAAATAATTATTTATTTGAACTGCATTTTTTAGACAAAGGAGCTCTAGTAACTAAAGCCAATGTTGAATCTATGAGAAGGAGTATTGAATACAGAATAAAAGAGAAGGCAAAAATGACTTGAGCATTGTTTAAAATGAATAATACCACGGCTGATATTGAAAAAATACTTCAAGAAGAGTCCTTGATTGATTTCCCAAAAACCAGTTTAGAAAACTTCTTGATTTTTGATTGAATATTAAAAACAGATATTGAGTTTGTCAAAAAACTGGTGAAAATTACTTCTAAATCAGTACAATTAAATATTTAATATTTTAATTTTTCAGAAATGTTTTATGGTGTTCAACGTTAAAAATACTACAAGAGTGATATTTTAATTGCATTAATTCCTTGTATCATTTCAAAAAATATCCAGTTACTCTAGACCACTTTTGGACGAGAAACAAATGATGAATGACGAGTCAAAAGATTCAATTTTTCTGGAACAGAAAGTTGCAAATATTTACTGGGTACCTATAATACTAAACTAATTTTATTTTAAAAAGTATTTCAGCACTTTTTCTTTTTAAAATATATTTTAACATATATATATATATTATATATGTTTTTGAGCTGGATATATAACTTTTTTGTTTTTTTGTGACTGATTTTGCATTATTGAAAAACCTACTGTTGTCATAATTACATTAACTATGACAACAGTGGGTTTGCCAAAATACTGTTACTAGGTAAGAGTTGCTTTGTAAAATTAATGAAAATCCTACTGTAATTATTATTAACTATATAATAGTTTTTAAATTGTTAACTATTTAGAGATTAAGATAAAGATTAATAGTCCCTCAAAAACATATAATTTACATATGATTCAATGTTTTTCCATGAAGCAGATATACTACATCATTTTTTTCATTTTATTTCAGAAGTGTTGTCCACAACATTTCCCAACATAAGTGGGAAAGAAATAGCTAGCCAATTAAGCTGCTGGTTTTCAGGAGCAAAAGATGAAGAAGGCGGAAAATGAAAAAGGCTCAATGAAATAATAATTTTGAAACCTAGTTGATAGTTATTGAATCGATTCTCTTACTCGCGAATAATAGTAATTTCTGTCGTGCATAGTTTTAATGATTTCATTTAAATTTCAAATCTATACCAGTATAATACATTATTACATTATTGCAATAATTAAATTTCTTTTGATTTGAGCAACATACTAACTAAAACCTACATAAGTTAAATTTAATTTTAGTTTAATTTAAAAGTCGACAAAATGGCATTTATGAGTTATTATTTAGATTTTAAAATTAGTATTAATTTTTAATCCGAAAAAATAAAATGTAATAACAGTTAAGTAATAGTAAACTAAGGTGATAACAGGTCTATTATGAGTCCGATTAATCATCTTAAATCATTCGGAGTGTCCACACCATTACATTTTGTTCTGCCATCGATGTTAATTAATTAAAAAAAGTAATCACATTTATGAAATAGAATGTTATTCACAACCGCGTAGACGGGTTTTACCAAAATGAATCCAGACATTTTTTGTGAATTATTTACCTTCATTCAAATTCATATAAGAGTTTAATGTACAACAAACGCATTGTTTTACAAACAAACATGCGACAATCAAAACAGCTCTTGTATCTAATCTAAATAATGTACGACGTTTAAAACTTGGTCAGCTTCAATATGGTACATATTTTGTGTATCTGTTTGAGTTTTAAAAGTACTTTTGTTTAACATACGAGTTTAATAAATAATGCTGTATCATTCATAATTATAATCATTTTAAATCAAAGATTCTTTTTTCTCGGTATATTGTTTTTATTAAATGATAAATAAACATATCGCTAATATAAATTTAAAAAAATATTTAATCTAGAAATTATACTTTTGATGGGGACAAATAAGACGTGACACCCTGTATGAAAATAGTAAAACACATAAATAAATGTGCACAAGATACATATATATTATATATACGTATTATGTGTGTGTGTGTGTGTATGGTATATATATATTTATTTTTCTTGCCATTTCTATTCTCTGTAAGTGCGTCTCCCTGAAGGCGCGGTTACGGTTAAGCGTTAAGACGTGAGTTCTTATATTTTACCCCAACCGTGTATTCATATGGATTTTTTTATACCTGTATAATAATATGTTTATATATTTCGGTTTACCGATACGACGAGCGTGGATAGGACATATACCTTAATGTCGTCGCTACAGTGATTCTAACTCTTGGAGGTCGAGGAAAAAAATTCTTTTTCTGTGAAAAAAAAATTGACATTCATTTTAGATTCTGAGTGGTCGTGGGTGTTCTTTTGTCATTATTATTTATTTCTCTTTCCCGTTAACACTTTTGGGTAGTAAAAATAAAAATGCACTTAAAGTTCCGTGCGGAGTTTCAGTAAAGCATAAATTTGACGCAGAAGGTACTGTACACGAAGACAGTTTTTAGATCTTATTCGTAGGTTTAAGAAGCATAAAAAATGTAAAATAAAAAAAAACCCATGAAAAAATATTGAATTTCTTCATAGATAGGTTTGGCTTTTATTTTCTTATACTTACGCTTTATATCATAAGTAAATTTGTCTAGTTTTATTTTCAATTCAATATTTTTAAATCACAAGATTATTATATCATAAGTTTTACAAACAGTTCACCTGAAAATCTCTTGAATCTTCGATTAGTAAATTTTTTCATTGTTCAAGTTGTTGATTGCCATTTGTAAATGCTGTGATAGAATAAGATCGAAATAGTTAAAATGAGTGTAACTTGAACTTTTTTTTTTTTCCAGATGTAAGGCAAACTGTTTCATACTATATAATATAATATAACTCCAGAGGTGGCTTTGGGGGCGAGATTAGACAAATAGTGTTTCATCTGAATTTTCGGAGTAAATAATACTAAATAAGTATTCTCTTAAAGCTAGTTTTTTAATAAATTTACACTCATTCATAGGTTTTTTTTTTAAAATTTAACCATAAGATATATTACTGAATAGAGTTAAATGAAATTCAAAAAATAATAATCTCAAATATTTAGTTCTTTGTCTGTGATAATAAAGTATATGACAACAGTCATGTTCAAAGTTCAGATACACAAATAAAACGATAATTTCTCATAAATGTCATGTGTTATACATTTTTTTTGTATTTGGATATTTATTTTATTTTTATTTTATTTATTAGAATACATACAGTCTGTACATTTTTTTTACAATAAGCATGTTTAATAATTTTTTTATTTGATGACATGAGTGACTTATTTAAAAGGAGTTACCCAGTAGTAACACTTTTTGACTTGATTTTTATTTGGATGTAGAATTAATTTTTAAGGATTTCATTAAATTTTAAAAATGATATAATGTAATATGTATAATAATTAATAATAAGATTACTTTTATTTAATTTGTTTTACACACAGATTGTCCAATTTCAAATACAGTAATATTGATGAAAATAGTCCTGTCGTATAATGTTAATTCGTTTCTTTACAAATACATCGAGGAGGCTCTTTTAAACTTTCATAAAGGAGGGCAGTCGCCTTCTTTCACGCCCTCTAGTTTACGCCTATGTGGTTGTATAATTTCGGAAACCAAAGATGAGTATTTTATACCAACATACATTTGCATAAAAGTAGCGAGTTTTACTGTAGTAATAATGTATAGCGGTAGTGGTAGTCGTGACTTCCGACCGCTGCACAACTCAAAATATAGGGTAATAAACTACAATCAAATGTTGTGATTTTTCGACAATAACGCATCAAATTTAAATTTTATTTTTCCGATCAGATGCATATGTTTTATTAATATCGGTGGAATACATTTTTTGTGGAAGAGACCACGTCGAAAAAAAAAAAATACACATTGTACGTGACATATTGCGTCTCTGTACGTGTTGAGCAGAGAAATATTAACGAGCATTATTATGCTCCGTCTTACGTGTCACCAGAAGAACGATTTAACGAATAAAAAAAAAGTCCCAAATGTGTGTTTGATAAATATCATAAATACAGAGTGATTATTTTGTCGTACAACACTAATTACTTCAAAAAACTGTTTTCTTTTTCGACAATTCATTTAGATATATTATAATGTAGTTGAACAGTTTGGATTTCTTAAATAACCTTTATTTTTCAATAACCTTTATTTATTAATTGATCTTCATCATGATTTTCCAATTCCAGATTATACAAACAATTTTGGTTATTATTTATATACACCTTAGTTTTATTTGAATTTTGTAATAACAATTTCTTTTTTTTTATTTTAGCAAGTTATCTATATCAATTTATGTTAATGCTTAAAACTTAAAGTTTAATATTTTAAGTGATTTTTATTTTTAAAGACCTTTCAAGTGCCCACAACAATAATGGACTGTCTTGGTGGCCTATGAGAAATAAAATGTATATAATTCACCAAACACAAGATTTACAATTTAAGATTGACACTTTATTTTTTAATTTGAATATAATAATAATAAAAAATGATAATAAGCTAGCCCACAGTGGCTCAATAATTATTTACAATTTTTATTTTGTTACAAATATAATTATAACCATTTAATAATAAATAAAATTATACAATTAAAAATGAATCAGCTACCATGAATGAAAAAATTTGCCTATGATCATCATTGTAATTTGTTAAAAGTATAATCCCTGTGTCCCTGTATACAGTGTACTCACTATACTTGGGTGTATTTTCAAGTATTCTCAAGTTGTAGGTAATATATAACATAATAACACATATCTCATTTTTTATTCTATCGGTCTGTGACCCGTACGCGAACGTATATTATTATTTAGACGTGTTATAACTGCTCGTTATATCTGACGTCGGTATGTTGATTATATCGTATGTCATGATTTTGACTCGCTGAAAGCATTATATAGATTTCGGTTCGACCAAAACGAAAAAACCGTATTTCATCTGAGAAAACACATTTTCGACAATAACATCGGTACGAAAAAAGAAAAGAAAAGTTTTAAGACCTTAATACGATACCCAGTTAATAGGAAATAGAACATAGATAGTACAGTACTTGGGACGAATTATTTTCTAAATTAAATCATAGTGTATTAGAGAAAACGGGCAACAACGTACTGGTTAGAGAAAAAAACGTTTGAAATGAAATAAGTTCTGTCTCTGCGATATTTCTTTCTACATTTTAAAACGATATCCTCATAACGGATATAATATTCAGACTACTCGTTCAATTATGGTCAAATATTTTACAAGCGTCGACGTGACGTCTTGACATTTTTTTTTAATTTTCAGCCATTAATTGAGCTTGAGCACATCATTTTTTTTTGTCTACGTATTATTATTATATCGATTGTAATTAGTTTGTGTTTCACACGATTATTAATTTTAAGTGTTAAGGACTTGACATTTATAAAAGGTTAATAATTGTATTTAGTATGAATCGTTTCGCGTTCAAATAATATTTTTAAAAACCTTGAAAATCACTGTACACGTTTCATTAGGAGCATTAGAAACGTTGACGTAAGAATAAAATAGTCACATCATAATTATAAGTGTATTATTAATTTCATATAATTCTACTCGTGTTCTGTTACAAGTTTTCTACTTAAATTTAAAAAAAAGAACTGCGCTCTCGCTTAGAATAGTCGATAAATATATAAGCTCCACTAGGAATTCACTCGATTTATTGTCGACTTGAAATTTATCAACGACAGACATTCTCTTCGCGTCAGATAAACCTGCACCATATTGGATAGGCCTTGGGGATTGGAGATAGTAAAGTTCTGTATTATTTTCACGAATTTAAAAGCAATAATAAATCATTTAATTCGAAATCCGATCGTAAACTGTGCTCGAGTTTACTTCGTTGTTTATATTTGATATTTCTGAAGTTTAGACAGTCATCAAAACAAATAATCGTCAATAATGGTTTTCCAAAACTAAAAAAAAATTGAGTTTAACTAACAAAAATAGCAGGGTGTAATTGACTTTGTATAAGCATTTTTACCACAAGTTAATTTATTTATTTAATTAATTTATAATTATGATATAATTATAATAAATCTATTTTAATAAACGATATCATGTAAAAATGTATAACACTGTAGTGAGTTTTTATTTATTGAAGACTGTTTACAAACTACGATAAAATCAAATCCACTTAGCAAGTGTTTAAATGATTTCTCGCTTTTATTATTCTTCTTTTATAATATAGCTTGTTTTATTCGAAAACCCATTTCGGTAAAAACGCCGATAACGATGACGAGTTGGGCGAGTAGGTCGTTTGATATTATGTAAAATACGGCGGGAGCTGACGAATAACGAAAATTGTATTATAAATGTAATTTCAGAAAAAATTATTTTTTCATTTATGCAACGCTACCTGTTGGTAGTTTGTATAAACACAATTTTAAAAAGATTTTCGGTTAACGACCGTTACAAAGAAAATGAGAAAATGACTTTCCATGAGAATTCGTGTCATTGGCTGTTCATTTCAACCGTTTCGGCCGGACGCGGGGAGTTTGGGATTTCCATTCCGTTGGTTCAGTTGTCGTCGGTTCGCGCTTATTTACGGGGTTCTCCGAACGGGTCCGTGTTCCGAGAATTTTATGTCGACCGCCATAATCTCGTTTCACGGAAATTCATAATTTCGTTTCGCGGCTCTGGTAATAGTAATTATCGACGAATAGTCGCACGTCTCACGGCGGTCGCGTGGGTAAAACTAAATTATCCGTCGCTTAAATATTACCGTACCATCGATAATCGGTGTTTAGCGTATTTTTCGTATCGTTTCGCCGCCGTCGCGTCCGGTGCGCGATCCATTACGCGAGTGTAATGGCCGTCGCCTTCGGATTCTCAACGATTCCGTCGAGGCTCGGACGACGTCTAATCCAAGCCGGTAAAGGCTTCGAGTGTGCGTTTTTTGACGTCGTCGTCGTTTCGCATCGTATCGCCGTCGCCCGGCTCGACGATTTTTGGTTTTTTCTCCCGTGTTTCGCGAGTCACGGCCATGGCTCGGATGGTAAAAATATAACAATATTGTTCGTCGATAACGTTTCGCGTGTAACATTTTCTAACTTTTCGATTTGTGCGCACGTAACTGTGTAAATAAAAGTTAACATTTCTTTGCGACAATTCGCGAGCTCTCAAAACGGGCCGGCCACAATGGGTGCATCACTTTCGTTCATTATTGTATTGTGATGCCGTCATAAACAAACCTTTATTCGAGGTAAGGTTTATTATTATAGTAATAATTTGATTCGTTTGTATATTATTTATTATTCTGATTATGTCGAACAGTCGACTTATTTATGTTAAGTCGTGCCAACGAGGCGACATATTATTATTATTATTATTGAAATATTAGTATATTACACTGAATAATTACTATTCTTTTTACCTATTATTGAAACATTATTATCATGATATTTACCGTATTGTATTATCCATGTGTAACATTATATCGTAGACGAAAAAAATAGTCAAGGTTTTATTTTAATTTTTTTTTAATTGTAATATGCGCGTACAACTAGGCTACTAACTATGGCACAACTAGGCTAAATTAGAACCCAGTGTCATTTTGAAGGAATGACCCTAAAATTTATGTTTTTACAATAATTTACATTAATAATGAAATGTAGCAAATCTAGTCCTTTTCAGGTGAAAAACAATGTCTATAAGGTGTCCATATGATAAAATACATATTTTAATATGATTGCTCTTAATATTTTCTCCAAAATGTATTCTGTAGGTTGGATAATTATTATGGATATTAAAACCCAATAACAAGAAGTAAAAAATAATTAATGACCAATATAATAGGTACTTATATATTCAAATAGATACCTATTCATTTACTATTCAATATAACCAAAGATAATAACAAAATATTATTAAATATATAAAATTATTTTAATACAAACTATTAAATATATTTAAACAATAATAAAATAAAATAAAATAAAGGTCTTGCATTGAGTATTATAATAAAGAGTGCAAAAAAGTCACACTTTAACTATTAAATATATTTAGTAGTTTGTATTAAAATAATTTTATATATATAATAATATTTTGTTATTATTTATGACTTTATGAGTATTAGCCATTAAATATTAATATAACTATTTTGTTTATTATAATAAAATATAACCCAGCCTATATTTATTTAATCCAGACTTGCACATTGCACTTAAGTAAAAATTGACAGTAACTAGTAAGTAGGTAATATAAACATTTTATCTACTAAAAATTAATATTATTTTATGTAGTAAAAAATAAAAAACAAAACAATTGTCATCGAAAATTGTATCAAAAGTGTAATTTCAAAAAAATTATTTTTTCATTTATGCAACGCCACCTGTCGGCAGTTTGTATAAACATAATTATAGTAGCCGAAAACCTCTCTATACCTTGTCTATGTCGTAATACGTCATCACATCGCGCGCCGCGGACAGAACTCTGGATACCGCGGTCGCGGTCTGTCGCGACAGATTTTCGTAAAACGACCGTTACAAAAAGAAATCACTTTCCATGAATTCGTGAATTCGTGAATTCTCATTGGCCGTTCGTTTCATTGTCATTCGCTGATCGTTCATTACAATAGGTATACGTTTCTGAAAAAATTCAAATTATTTAAACTTGCCATACAATGTTGAATAATACATCAATATTAAATACACTTATACATATAATATATAAAAGAAATATATATATTAATATATATAAGTTTTATATAATAAAACTTACAGTATTCTATAAAACAAGTGGATTAACGATTATTTTGGGTAGTGTTGAGAATTCGGTACGCTTCGTCAACTCTATATCATAGAGTATACAAAAAAAGGCTGTAAAATAATGCAATTTTTAAAAAAAAATATAGCGTGTTTAATTACCATAATTTAAATCTTTATTATTTTATTTGAAATGTAAATATTGCTGAGTTATGATAAGTCAAAATTTGAAATAAATAGAAAAATATTTGAAATATTTTTTTAGATGAATTCTAACATTAATTCATTTCGACGATTCAAATTTCAATGCACTATTTAGGTCCAGCCCAGTTAGTTGTAATCAGAGCTCGGAAGTTATAACACTAAAAGAATATTTTAAGCACTTTAATATGCACTTGAAAACGTAAAATATGCGCTCTAAATAGCAATAAAAATTATGAAATATGCAAAAAATGCAAAAAAAAAAAAACCCATTAAAATTTGTTTTCTTGCGAATGTTCCCCGCCGCTGTCGTCGCGTGGCCGCCGTGACGTCATTCCGAAGAGGTCATTGACCCGTCACTGCTTTGCGGATAGAACCTCGGTACATAAACGGTACTACATACCACGGTCGCGACAGATTTTCGGCCAATGGCCGTTACGAAGAAAAATACTCTTTGAATTCGTCAACTCTCATTGGCTGTTCGTTTCAACCGTTTCGGCCGACGCGGGGGACGGTGGGATTACCTTTCCGCTGTTGCTTCAGTCTTCGTCGGTTCGCGAGTATGTGGTGGGCTCCTCCGAACGGGTCCGTGTTTTGAGATTTTTATGCCGACCGCCATAGTCTCGTCTCACGGTTTCTACAATTCCTTTCGCGGCTCTGGTAATAGTATTTATCGACGAATAATCGCACGTCTCACGGCGGTCGCGTGGGCGCAACCAAATTATTTCGTCGCCAAAATACTACCGTACCATCGATATTCGGTGTTTAGCGTATTTTTCGTATCGTTTCGCCGCCGCCGTCGCGTCCGGTGCGCGCGATCCATTACGCGAGTGTAATGGCCGTAGCCTTCGGATTTTCAACGATTCCGTCGAGGCTCGGACGACGTCTAATACAAGCCGGTAAAGGCTTCGAGTGTGCGTTTTTTGACGTCGTCGTCGTTTCGTATCGTATCGCCGCCGCCGTCGCGTCCGGTGCGCGCGATCCATTACGCGAGTGTAATGGCCGTCGCCTTCGGATTTTTAACGATTCCGTCGAGGCTCGGACGACGTCTAATCCGAGCCGGTAAAGGCTTCGAGTGTGCGTTTTTGACGTCGTCGTCGTTTCGTATCGTATTCGCCGTGGTCGGTGCGATCGCCGCCATTTGCACTATCAATATTCGATGTTTAACGTATTTTTCGTCTCGGTCGCGTTCGCGGTGCGCCGTTCGCCAAAACGGTTTGTGAACTTTACCGTCTGCTGTTTTGTTTTTGGTTTTTTCTCCCGTGTTTCGCGAGTCACGGCCAAGGCTCGGATGGTAAAAATTTAACAATATTGTTCGTCGATAACGTTTCGCGTGTAACATTTTCTAACTTTTCGATTTGTGCGCACGTAACTGTGTAAATAAAAGTTAACATTTCTTTGCGACAATTCGCGAGCTCTCAAAACGGGCCGGCCACAATGGGTGCATCACGTTCGTTCATTATTGTATTGCGATGCCGTCACAAACAAACCTTTATTCGAGGTAAGGTTTATTATTATATTAATAAAATGATTCGTTTGTATATTATTTATTATTCTGATTGTGTCGAACAGTCGACTTATTTATGTTAAGTCGTGCCAACGAGGCACATATTATTATTATTATTGAAATATTATTATTTATTAGTATATTACACTGAATAATAACTATTCTTTTTACTTATTATTGAAACATTATTATCATGATATTTATTGTATTGTATTATCACGCGCGTACCGCGCGGCACTTGAATTTTCCGTTTCCGATTGAAATATAAAACGCGACGCGCGGCACGTGAATGTTCCGCCGCCGTGGCCGTGTGGTCGCGTGGCCGCCTTGACGGGACGACGACGACGTGGTCGCGCGCTGCGGACAGAAATCTGGATACCGCGGTCGCGGTCGTCCGTCCGGAGGTCGTTTAAAAAAACGACAGTTAAAAAACAAATTACTCTCCATGAATTCGTGAATAATAATTCTCATTGGCTTGTTCGTTTCAACCGTTTTAACGGCCGACGACGCGGGGATTTCCTTTCCGTTGTCCCTTCAGTCTTCGTCGGTTCGCGAGTATGTGGTGGGCTCCTCCGAACGGGTCCGTGTTTCGAGATTTTTATGCCGTAATATAAACATTTTATCTACTAAAAATTAATATTATTTTATGTAGTAAAAAATAAAAAAACAAAACAATTGTCATAGGTAAATAGAAACTCATAAATGAATAAAAAATATAATAATTTAATATATTAAGTATTTAATTTAATTAAAAACAATCTAATGTATTTAAAATAAACAGTGTATAAAAAATAATAGGTAATAAAATAAAAACGTGGTCTGAAGTATTAAAGTTTTGGTTTCTAATATACTGTAATACACAGTTTCGATTACAAAAATCATTGTTTTATTATGTATTTTATTTTACATCGTTTATTAATATTAGTCAGTTTTATTTAATATATATTTTATTAAATTATTATACATCAACAACAGAGAAAAATTTAATATATTTAAATTAATTTACCTGTAGTAGAATCATGTATATCCAATGAATTATCAATTTGAATTTCAAGTTTAGGTATCAGGGGTAATCCATCATTTGAAACATTTAATTCTGAATCTTGAGATAGGGTACATCAATATAATAAATAACTAGGTATTAATACAACATTTAGCTGTATAATTAAATGATTATTCATATTTTTTTCTATATTTTATTCTATACATACAATCTGTAGTTTTTACTACAATAAGCATGTTTGCTCATTAATCATTATATTCTGTCAATTATAAATTGACAATTATTTTTAGAAAAATGTTAGGTATTTATTAATAACCTTACCTACAGTAGAGTCATGGATATTTTCTTCATTATCAATTTGAGATATAGATGACTGAAGTATTTCATAATTTGAGAAATTTAATTCTGAATCTTTAGAAACATCTATAAAATAATTTAATAGGTAATAATACAAGTAATATAATGTTGCTTTTGTTTCTCGTTTTACAATTATTATGTATACGCGTTCATTTAAACAATTTTAGGTGAAAATATTTTAACGATGCAATATATTTACCTATACGTACTTCATAAATACATATAATCGCATGGTATTTATTTATATTTCTTCAGTTTTTTTATCCATTATTCAAAGTAACTGCGGATTTGTATTATGAATAAAACATTGGTACACACCGCGTGTAGAGTGAAGAGGTGAAGAGTGAGGACGCGCTGTACTATATAACTGAAATTTTTTATCCTTGAAACAAATTATCATTAATATTAAATTCGTATATGTAGGACGTAAGTACAAGGTAGTAGGTACATATGAATTTATATTAAGTATATAACGTATATAAGTGCATATACTAAGACGCGCATTGGTTATTGATTACTCGTTAACTAAAAACAATAAATTAACGCGAAAAAGCATCTCACATTGAATTAATTTAAAAGTAGTGTATGTACGTATATCACATACAGAAATCAAGTTTATTTTTAATTTTCAACCAACGGCCTTTTCTCCTATTTTATTTGTATCGACTTGATATTTTACTTCACTTATTTTTGTTGGCATTATCTCAAAAACTAATGTGTTACTAATATTGAATAGACTTGCAATTAAAGTTCGTTTTTTATTTAATTTCTTGTCGTCATGACTAATTAATACTTGGAAAAATGCCGTGTTTCGTGTACATTATTGTTATTTTTGTTGTGCAATAAATAGATATATACGACGTATGTATAAAATATTCACTTCAAAATTAAAAATTCAAAGAAACCTGCATTTTTTGAGCAACATCCTCGATAATGGTTTCGACGAATTCATCTTGGCCTCATTTGTCAGAACTTTCGCAGTCCCGTGACCAAATTTTCATTTCAATTGTAACGAGCTAAAATGTCAGCCGCTACAATAATTTAGATACAGACGATAAAATTATTTATAGTAATAATTCGAAGAAAATAACGATGGTGATAATCGTTTTGCGGGTTCGTCGCCGAGGGGCAGCGACGCGTTTTACGTACGTGCATGCACATTTCAGACACCAGTCTTTAATATACTAAAATGGATTTTACGAAAGTCCAAAACGTGGATAGTTAAATTAATTTTATTATTTCAATTTTTCAATCCTAACATAAGGAAATTTGCATTATAAAAATGAATTTAATGATTATTAATTTAATAAATGATAGTTTTAAAAAATTAGTTTTACAAACACTTAAACACTTGAAAGTTTATTGCAGTCGTTTTAAATTTTAAATTTTTCCTGAGCCTAATATTATAATTTACGATAGGCAACTAAAACCCGGAAAATACCTAGACTTTAAATATGTTTAAAAAGTATGTATTTCGAAACGTATTTATAATTTTTTTTTTTCGATTTCAGAAGTTCACATAAATATTATACTTTATTGTGGAATAATAAAATTACCAGAGTCATAATAATAAGTTTTTATTGCTCGTTAAATTATTTACATAACCTATAGCCTATAGGTATATATATATATATTTATAGGTATACGTATAGCTAATGTATTTTTATTAGTCGATAAGATAATAATTATAAAAGTGCATTTATTATTATTGTCATTATTATAATTAATCGGTGTAATGTATGAATGATTGTGATCGGCTCCTCATTATTTTCATTGTTATAATTTTTAACACCTATACATAAGAGTACGTTTTTCACATTGAAGCCAATTTTAGATATAAAAAGACCTTGAATAACTAGTAAAAAATCGTTCAAACGATAAAGCAAAAAAATATAAAAGTCAAATATTTTAATATATAGAACCCTAATAGGTATATGACACAATATGTAATTGATTTTTTTTTTTTTTTGGTTTTTGTTCACTTAAAGCGACTCTAATAGGTATAATAATTCGCGATTAAATATAATAATAATATACAAGGTGTCTTACAATGATATATTAATTTAACGAGGTGTGTTAATGAAGTTATAACATTACACTTTCTAAAAAAAAAATGATCTATCCAAACATAGATTCAATTTATTTGATTCTTTACATTAAAAAAAATATATATTATTGAATCTTCGTTTATCTTTATTGCGAATATTAATAACATATTTTATCATTATTTTTATATTTCACTTATATTATTTATTCAGTACCTAATTACTAGAGCCATGTACTATGATTATTTGATGTTTATTGAGGTTATTTTTTTTCATTTTTTTTTATTTCTCAATCCAAAATATATTATGATAATTTATAATTTATTATTGAAAAAAAGATGATGTTGAAAATGTTTTACAATGATAAATCATTAATTTCCCACGCTTTATTGAAGTTTTTGAAAATTTTAATTTTTTCATCATAAAATGGCCATGGACAATATTGATATTTGTTAGAAAAAACATTTAAATTCAATCAAATATCAAAAATTATTGTAAATCAATTAGGTACATTAATTTGGTATATTCTAATCCACAATTTTGATCACTTATATTTTTCTAAAAATTTTATTAAATAAATAATTGTCTTGATTTTTTCGTATTTCAAATTCCTAATAATAAAAATTCATTTAAATATAATATGTATATTATAGATTAGAAGTAAACTATTTTATGAAAAAAAAAACTTTAAAATGCTATAATAGTTATTTCATTTGTCAGATCTCCATGGGGCACCATTTATAATACCTACTACTTACTAAATAAAAGCAATGAACACGATTATTTTATGATGACGGTACTACGATGAATGTACTAGTTCGTACTGCGATCAAATTAATATCAAGCCTTAACGACTATACTAATGAAATCTAAAATAATGATCAAAATATCATCGAGTTGAATCGTACATACCTATAATTTAGTTAAATCTAAAAATGTTTTCATTTTTAAATCATTATTGCTCTTTACGCCTCGAAAACTCAACCTTATATATACCATATACTCGTATAACCAACGGCTAATATGCGGTGATATATATAATAATATTATACAGAGATTTGTTTAGAGAGTGGATGTTGATAATATTAATTTTTTTTTTGTCATTAAACGCTAACAAAGCTACAAATTTGTTTCATTAAAACACAGCGTAATCATCATTATCTCAATCATTTTATATATTATAGTATATTTCTATGATTTTTATTTTAAAATATTTTGCATTTTTTATTTTAATTTACTTTTTATGTTTGAAAGGTCTTATTTCATTTTGTATGTCATTGACATACAAAGTAACACGTTAGTCTGTACGATTAAATTAATTTTTGCACATCAAAAACACATTTTTTTATTTGTAAATTTTTTTATTTCAAAGAAGAAAGAAGTTTATTTTCGTATTATTCAATAAAATATGTTTGAATCTTGCCCATTCTATACCTAATCTAATTTTAAAGTCAACGTTTTTTTTTTGCAATTTCTTCTTTGTTTCTCACTTAATCGTGTAGTTTTTAGAATTTGTTACTCACATCAAAGTCAGTTTTGGCATTTTTAAGGAATTTTATTTTTGTTCTTTTTTTTGTGGCATTTTTCACCGTTCTATTAGATAGGTCTTCAATGTTCCGTCTCCTATTTAATGAGTAACAGCCAACAGGTAACGAACGAAATAATAATATTAGCATGTTATCGTCGATTCAAATCGTTTGTAATAATCATTGGCGAATTATTCGTTGGTATTATACTCGTATCTGTTATGGAGTGGAGTAGATACTGTCGATACTGGACGTAAAACGTTTTCACTTTTATATGTATGAAAAAAATAACGTAACCTTATCACTGCGAGTACACACATCGGTAAACGCAACCCAGTTTCAAACACACCGCCACCGCGTGTAACTCGTCCGCGTACAATCAATCAGCCCGATTGCGACGAGTGTTGTTCGGACCGGACGGACAATCGGACGCCGCGCGTTCGTTCTAACGCGCTGTCGACCTCCGGTTGTCGTTTATCGTCGGATCTACGCGCGCGTGCGACGACGTGCAAACGCGCACGAGTTAAATAATAATATCATTATTATCGCAGTGTTTCGTGTATGTGTGTGCGCGCATTTTTTTCGCTCGGCCAATTTCTTTTCTTTTCTTTTATTTTTTTCGAGCCACAACGCGATACGAGTACGCGCGTTGGACGAGTGGAAAAAAAAATACACCAACCCGTCGTGGGTTTTTTCTCCCGTTCTCGTCGCCGGGATTCGCTGTAAATCGAATTTTAGATGTCAAGTAAGTAGTGTATTATAATTCGCTTAATTCGATAAACCCACGACGTTACTCCGAGCTCGCGAATTTAATAATATTCACGCGTTTGTGTGTACCACGCGTTCTCGTATGTTATATTTATTGCGGCGGCGGTATCGTGTCGAAATCGATACGACCTACTGCGCGCGTAATAGAGACAGGAACAGAGACTGAGAGAGACTGTGACCGAATCTCTCGGGAACGAATTAATAAACCTCTCTTGGTCTCTAGAGAGATTAAATCGTAGAACAACGCCATAATTCTGTACGATGGCTGATTGTACGTTAATATTGTGGTATATAACTATATCGGGACGAGATCAATTACGAATCTCGCAAGTATTCGATTCCCCTGGCTAATTACGACGACAGAAATGTTAATCGACGACGTGTTTTACACGAGTATAGGCTTGACGTTTACGATTTCGTTTTACAATTTGCACACCAAGTCTGATTCTTTTTTGTTTGACCCCTCGAGATTATTTCTAGAGTTTCTGGATCTCCCGACGTATAATAATATAATAATTCTTATCACAGATGCAACTGGGGGATGTATGATGATGTTGAGGCCCTCTCGGTTTATCAAAAACGCCGGTCATCGATTTTTTTCTGTAAATAATAATTAGGTTAATAATAAGGATTCTCACATATTTTAATCCATAATATCGTAAACAAAAATATTCACAGACGCTAGCCTCATGGTTTTATGACTTAGACACGATTTTTTGTTTTAGTGATTCTTGATTTATTGATACATAGACAATTTTTTTGTTATTTTTATACATATTATGAAAATTATAATGAATTAATATCATGACGAAATAATATCTCGTTCTGTATCAGCTTACGTATTATTGTCAAGACAAATATACTTTAAAATTATTGGAAATTAAAATTTATTTTTGGGAAAAGTGAGGGCAAACACATAATATTACGTCACATCTCAAATGCAGGTGTGCAGTATTGTTTAGGACTAAATCCTGTCACGCAGAATTTTGATCACAGTTGTGCTTATGTAAATTCCATGTTTTCGCCACCCATTACTATTTTCGAACCGTAAATTAATAATAAGAGTTGTATCATACAGTAAATTAATAGCGCGCGAGAAAAAAAAATACAAGATTGATTGCGCCTAAAAGTTCAATAATTCAAATGCAACCGAAAAACCAAATGCAACCCGATGCACCGTTTGTGTGTACCTATATATGTATATATTATATCCTCGTACATACCATTCTCCGATGACCGATAACATAGTATTACGTGCGCGCGCGTTCGGCCCTAGGGAACGAATTACGAACGTGGCTTTTTGAAAACAACAACGATACCCGAGATAATTAAACGATAAGCGTCGAACGGGATACGAGTACTGGTTCTACAGGTTTTTCTGTTTCGTTCGTGTAATACACGATGCCGCGCTGCTCACGTTACGAACTGCAGGCGCATTCGACGGCCGCGGTCGCTGCCGCAGACGAAACGTGCGGGTAAAATAATTACAATAAAAACAAAAAAGTTAAAAATTACAATAACCATTATCGACCGAAATATCTATCGCTTTCTGTGAGACAATTCGCTTGATATATTTTTTGCAAGTTCTACGTACATTTATACCGGCCTGTAGTGAAAACAATGAGTTATTTAATATTTCGAATTTGTACTGCTTATACAATAACCTTGAACGAATATTTCCGAAGAAAAAAAACGAATACTGTATGATGGTAATTACGTTACTTTACGTTCGGTTCGGCCGGTCATTACTGTCTATAGTGACTTGGGTTCTCGTTGTTCTATATCCCAATAATTCCACTCCATTTTAAAATATTTTTTAACGCTCCGAGTGCGCAATATTTTGCTGATGCTGTAAAAAAATTAATTTCAAACGCAAATCTATTGTTCTGCAATCACTGTTGACCGTTTTTATTCAATTTTCCTTGCTAATTCGAGTGAATTCTTATGGCTGATAGAGTCTTTTCAACAACGTTCGTTTCTTATCGAAAATATCGCTAAGGTACCTACGTTCAAAACACCGCAGGACGCCATTCCATTCAAAAGTCAACTTTTCTTTATTACAATATTCTTAAAATTTAAAAGTATTATATAAAGTTATATTTTCAATCATCGAATGTATTTCAATGTAATATATGTAGTTGGTGATAACTGGAAAATAAATTACAAAAAATGTTAACTTAAAACGTTAGTATGTTGTGTCTCACCCGATCGTTGAATTAAAACTAGGCGATTGCGCAACATATCCGTTGAGTTGGCACCAATATTTTTTTAATACTAGATAAAAAAAAAAACAATGATGTGGCCAAATTTCTAGAAACTTCTCGAGAATATTTTGATATTGTTTTTATTTTTCAAGAAAGACACTGTACCAGTGCTATACCACCTAAATTTAAACTCCTCCAGAGACAGAAAAATTATATATAAAAACAAACAAGTTGTTTGCATATTTGATTTATCCATTTGTCAGATAGTTCCAGCGCGCAGTTAAGAAAGCATCAATTCATTTTCATGCTGATTTGTTCATATTTTGAACTCTAGAAAGAATCCGAAAATTATCTAGCAAATTCTAGCAAATTCCTAGCGAAATATTCAGTGTTAATAGCAAAATGTGCCAATGCTGAATTATCAACGGACACTGCGATACCGTTAGGTGTTATCTTGAACGGTAACCGCACACGTGCGATACGAATTCCTTCGACGTACCTATATTTGAAAATTAATCTTCCACCTACGCCCCAACTTAATACACTATTATGTACCATCACAAGATACTATTATGTTTTTATACTATCGAATAAAATACAAATGCATATAAATCCTTTTTATCCGTTACAGAACTTTTCCTTAACGTGCAATATGCAATCGAAACGATTGCCAGGGAAAAAAAAAAATCTAAATTTCCGGAGCGCTATGCGAAAAAAAAAATCTTCAAAAACATCGTCAAACGATCCAATAAATACGTTTACGAATAACAAACATGTCTATAAAATCAAACGTTACGCTCTGATTTAAACATAAAAACACTCTACGAAACTACTATTATTGTGCGCATAAACGTTTTCGTATAGCCCCTCATCTAAAGTTTAGATTCTAAACTGTTATATATACGTATATCAGCTATCGCATTGAACCGTTATGTAATCTGTTTATTTCCTTAACTTGATTATGATTTCATTACAGTAGGCACTTACGTATCGGACATTCTTTTGAGTAGTAGCAGTTAAATTATTTTTATCATTTTTCATGAGGTGGGATAAGGTTGATTTTCAACATGTTTAATCATTTTAAAACATAATTTAAGAACTTAATAATATCAATTTATTAAATTAAAATATCAACTAATCATAAAAACTATATATAAAAAATAAATATAATTTAATATTATGTTTTAACTGTATAACTAAATACTTCACATATACGTATATTTATAATAATAGAAATCAAAATATTTCAAATTAATTACATAATAATAATTATTGTTATTATAATCATTAGACGTTTGTAATAATAATTTCCAAATTCAAATATAAATATTATTTTAGAAATGAAATAATGAAAGAAAATTTAACTAATTCGAAACAAAACTATATCAGAACTAATGATTTAGAATTTATTTAATTTTCCAATTGTAAAAACGATTAAACAAGCTAAAGTATTTGAAATATTGATAGGGCATATATTCATGCAAATGTGTGCCTATTAAAGATTCAGTTAAAACAATTGAAAGGTTTCCAAAAATTTGATTTAAATATTCACCTTATTGACGAATTATAATTGACATGACTTTTTTACTTAACTTATTTATTTGTTAAAGTCCATTTCGTTCGTTTAATATCAATATACTCGTATTACAATTTAATAAAAACTGAAAAGTTACCGTTTGAGTATCAAGTGAGTATCAAGAGTATCAATCTACTTAGTAGATTTTTTTAACCAGCCTAGCTAGTACTACTTTTACCGATATTATTTACGATAATAATTAATACAACATAGTTTACCACGCTTTTTTAATGGAAATATGTCAAAAATGAGCGACAATATTGATTTAATCAATGAAAACAATTCTAAATTGAGATTTCTACTGTGTGAAGTCGTCGTCGTTAGTAAAAATTACACGTATAGTGTCGATTTCAAAACAGAAATCAATAGTGAAAACTGTACCTACTTCGTTGGCTTATATATATATATATATATACATTATGTACGCGTAACACATAACTATGTTTCGGCTTGACTTTGATCCATTATAGTTGGTATTACGTACATAAAATCCATTGGAATGATTCGATTTAGATGGATATTGAAAAACATGACCAGCACAGCTATATTATCGCCACCACACTCACCGCGTCCTATAATTTACTTCAATTTTATTGAATTCCAAAAATAATCCATGAGCCTTCCATAAAACGGTCTAAAATTATGGAAAATCGAATCGCTTTCAGATTTGAATTTTAAAAAATATTAATTTATGAGTTTTAATTCTTTGATTAATTTAAATATTTTTACCGTATCAATTTCAAATGATGTTTTAGTACTGAAAAACGAATGATTCTATATTATTTTCAAATGAAATATGTTTTTAAAAATTGGACGTAAAACAAACAAAAATTAATTAATACTTACATTCCCTTGAAGTCAATCTTAATTTAGTTTACCTTTACCCGGATAAAATTGCATTTTATATGAGTAATTTTATTCGTTAACCGATTTCTTTATTACTTACATGATATTATATTATTTATCGCATACCTAAAAAAATGCATATTTGTTGATGTGATCTATGAGGCGAGAGCCACGAGAGTATGATAAATACGCTTACCTGAGGATACAAACGACGACTCGGCAACGTCGCAAAATAATTTTAAAAAATCGTACACGACCATTTATTACTATATACCAAGATCGACATTGTGAAAACGGATAAAAAACTCACGTACGGTTAATTGGTCGATTAAATAGACTTGGCCACAGTAGGTATTATTGCAAAGTATTTGAATAAAAGTATTTTAATATTTCTCTTTTTTTTCTATTTTATACTATTTTAATTTTTTTTCTGCCTTCAGTATTTGATTGGAAGAACTTAAAATATATTTTCAAACATTTTGTCTTAAAATTATTCAAACTAACTTTCTTTTGTGATGAATATAATTTTTAAGTTGGATAACTTTTGTACAGTATTCTCATATTTCTATTTCATTGTATTTCGGATAATAGGATATAATACGATTTGCTGGGGAAAAGAAAAATAATTACAATTTTTATCACGTGTCTATCTAAAAATAAAAAAGTACCTATTTCAAAAGTATTTCAATTTTTTTTAAAGTATTCATGTAATATTCAAAAAAATTAATTTTTATTATTAGTTTTTGAGTATTATCTTAAGCACTTTTTAAAAGTATTCTTTACATAAGTACGTTACCGAGTCACTGAATATGTATTACGTAAATTTAAAATATAATATATAATATACGTATATAAACGTCGAAATAATATTTTATTTTATTTGGATGAATATTTTCCAATGTACTCTCTCCTCCCTCGGACGTGTTAATCATAATATTATAACAGATCACATAGCGATTAAATAGTAAACCTTAGTTTACCTTCCTACGCTTTTTGTTTTTCAGGATGAACGTGCTCTGTTTGAAGCTACGTCGTAAACACCGAGCTTGGTCTCCTGCAGAAGTGACAGAAGATGTCATGAAACCTTCGAAAACGTAAGTTATTCATATTTTGTATCATAATATTATTACGTCATACATAATAACCTATCGAGTTTTTAATAATACTCTTTCGGGCAGTAAAATATTCGAATAAATTATTGATCTCGAATCGTTTTTAGACATCACTGACATGGCTTATTGCTCATGGTATCCTGCAATAGTGGTTAAAATGATCTCGATAAAAATATAAAACACTCTCACATACGAGTACCTACTCGTAACGTATATCTTACTCGTATGTACGGATAACAACAGGTTATTAGGCTTTCAAATGGTTATTTTACATTTAAAATAAAACTATTCATACATTGTTTTACCTGTTATAAATACTGAATAGTATATTAGCAATTTAAATTAATAATCAATTATAATTAATAATGAAAATATAAACTAACCGTGGCAAGGCAATTTTTTTTCGATTCGTTTGATTTTTAAAGTATAATAATATTTCATATCGACCTTGTGAACAAATCGGGATAAGTTAACCGCTAAAAGAATCTGCGGAAGTAATACCGTAAAGTTCAATTATTTTTTTTATTCATCATAGGACGGAAGGGTTGTTTAAGGCCCGTCCATGATTATTACCTCGACAAAGTTTTATTAAATTAAATAAGTAAAATATATTTTATGTTTATTACTTATAATAAAAATCTGTGCGCAGCGTTTGTAAGCGTTTATTCAATTCGTTTTACTCGACTTGGAAAATCTAAGCCGATTAATACACTTAAATTATTAATATATAGAATTTATAATAATAGTCAGTAGTAGAATATCTCTATCGCAGTAACGTAACGTGACCTGATTAGTGATCACCAAAAAAATATCTTTACCCATCAATCGCTCTGCTATTATAATTATTTTTATTAAATCTCAACTTGCATTTTTCTCTGTTTTCAATCAAAATTCAAACCATCATATGATTATACTTGAATTTCATCTACAAATTAGACCATAATTATCAGCAACTCTCCATGGTCAGGAGAATGGTTAGCATGTTTAGCACTTGCTCAACAGCTTAAATTGAGTAGAGTATTGTAAGTAAAAAAGTATTGATCGCAGGGACATGACATTTTTACCGAATACTTATATGACTATTCTTTAGAGATAGTGTAAATTTAAAATAGTTTTGGATTTTTTTGTGCTATTTTTAGACATTTAAAGTTTCTGCAGGGACATGACATTTTTACCGAATACTTATATGACTATTCTTTAGAGATAGTGTAAATTTAAAATAGTTTTGGATTTTTTTGTGCTATTTTTAGACATTTAAAGTTTCTGAGTTTTCATACTTTTTTTTTGGTAAAATGTCAATAAAATAATTTTGGCTCGTCAAAAATATTTGAAAATTATATGAAAGTTCCTTATAAGTCGATCTTTCTTCTAAAACAAAATTTCGGAAATACATAAGCAGTTTTTTTTTATAAACATTTGAATTTGAAAATACGAAAATCTTTTAACTTTTTGTATTGTTTTTCGAGACTCAAATTAAATTAAAAGACCAATAGCAATTTTGGATGGAAAAAGCAATTATAATCAATTAAATTGATCAATAATTATTGACACTCAATTTAAAGTTAAACAGAATTTTTTTTAGTCGATAAGATTACGAAAACTTATGGTTAACGATTTCATAATGTTATCGCGTATAAAATATGTAAATCTTTCATAATTGTTTACACGAATAAACGAGAATCAGGAAATTAAATCATAAAATATTTAAGAGAAAAAAAGTATAAATATCAATAATAATAATTAGTAAATTAGAAAAATCACATACAAAATAATCGATTCTAATAACGTTATCGAATCATGTTGAAACGAATTATTTTTTTATATAAATATTATTTTTTTTCTGACACGAATGATAGAAGAAAAAAATGAAAATATCATTATCTATTATAATTCAAAATTCTAACCAATACAAAAACATTTGAGCCGTTCGTTGTTCTACCGACAAAAACCAACTTGACTATACCTATCTTTTTGTTTACAGGAGTTATTTTTTTAAGATTTCATGATAATATCTTACGCTTTGGTCGTTTGTTTAACGCATTGATATTTCGATATGACAAAAATTTTAAAAAAAATTCGGAGACAATGTCTATAATTCAAAATTGTAACATATTTTAAAATATTAACGTTTTTAATCGTCTCGGTGTAGGATATTTTATCGACCAAACTATTTTTAGACATCGTGTTGTTTATGGCGTTCTTCAAATGAAATTTTTTTATAATTTAATTATTTAATTATTTATTCCACTTCGGCATACTTTCATATGACGATTTAAAATAGAAGCACAACTGATTCGAACACAAGTGAAAAAAAAATAAATACTAAAAACGTCGCGTTTGCCGTTATACTTAACCCTCATACATTATTCGTTTTCGAGAAATGAATAGACATATAATTTTACTGAATCCCAACTGAAGACAAAATTTCCAAAATAAATACGTGTAATAATCGGTTATATAAGATTAACACAGTTTTAAGCAATTTTTAGTAATCGGTTTTGAAAACAAACGCCTCATACCTACTATCAAATATAAGAGTATTGCGGAAATCGTTCCCTTCGTACAAAGAAAAATATGTTTTACTTACATTCTATGCTAATATATCGTTAAAGACAACATTTTGTCTCGTGTAGAAGCGCGCCAAGAAATAATGTTACGGAATTAATGAATACGAAATCGTCGTTTAAATCGTATTAACAGCCAACGTCGCCGTCGCGACGTCGTAATAAATAATATAATAGAATTTTTTTTTTTTTTCATGCCCGTAAATTGACTCGTTCTTTTATTTACCCGCTGGTGTACACGCAAATGTGATGCGATAATAACGTTACTGAATAGAAGCCGAAACGTTAAGGTCGTCGAAAAGGGAACTATTCGGTTATTCTTATTAATTTAATAAAAAACGAATCATTGAGTAGATTATTATGAACTTTTCTATTCGAATTATAAGTGAACGAAATAAATCACGATTGTCCGCAGATATCTATTTTAATTATTCGTATATTATTCTCGTTAAAAAGTCATACGCATATTTCATGTTTAATATACGCAGTAGTGTGATTAAACAGCGGTTCTCAATCGGTGGTACCACTAGTGTTATATAAATTACTATAAAAAACGAGGCTAATTTTAGAGTCATTTTCATAACTATTTCAGTTATTAAACTAAGTTTACATTTTATAGAAATAAATAAAAACGTGTATAGTCTGTTGTGTGTTTGTACTTACTAAATGTTATTATACACCCGTATTATGTATTTTTTTCACGCACCCGCGAGCAATAATATCGATTTTTTCCGGACGGCGAGATGACGTCGTCGCGCGCAACCGTTGTCGTGCGACCGATGCCGCGGAACGGTTTATTATAATTTATAATATAGCGGCGCGCGGCGATGTATTTGCAATTTTATCGGATAAACTATTATATTAATATATTTATATTGTTTTCACACGTGGACGCGTGATCATCTCGCGGGCGATGTTAGGCAAACAGATACCGAATGTTATCGTAACACATTGCAATCCCCATAGCAGTAATTATAATTTATAATTATTATTTGTAATATATTATAACAATAAACAGTTTATTTCGACAATACATTTGTAATGAATGTTACATTCTAGAATAGCAAGTTATAATCTCTTATCCCTGTAGACCGTTAGCAGGTTTTTCTATTCCACACCAGATTCCGGTAAATCTTAACTTACCAAGGACGTGAGTGAGAATATGCGGATAACTAATGAACAGACAGCGCCTGTAAGACCAGAGGCGAAACTATGGGGGGTTTTGTAGCACCTTAACTTTCAGATTAGCATCTCAATCCGGCCTAATAACTCATGTCATCATGATTTCAAATATTTAAGATTTAGGTATGGCATATATTTAATTTTTTTTCAATTTTTAATTATTATCAGTTAAAATTGTTTGTCTTATCTTGCATTTCACATATACCTATCATATTAATCATTTCCATATTCCGTATAAGTTCGGCAACGAGTAAATGCACTTAAAATAAAAAAGGTACAAATTTAATAATAATAATATGTTTAAATAGTTACAAACTTTTTCATACAGACGAATATCGGAATGACTCTGATCTGTTCTTTAGTGAAACCATCTTACTCAGATATATTTCATTAAGTTCTTGAATCTTCTGTTATAATCTAGACCTTTACATAACTTTTGCTAATGCTTTTACAAGACATGGCAAACATAATAAAGATAAGTCACCTCTTTTTTTATTACTCAAACTATTGAATATCTTCATCAAATATAGATTTTAAAATAATTGACGATTCAGTAACATTTTTCTGACAATGTATTGTGTGATGCATCAAAGTCTCTATTTGGAAGTCGGATTCTTATTGTTTTCATGTCGAGAGTTTTTAAAATACAACGGGCAGTTATAATTCTTGAAGACACTACTATTTGGTCATCCTAATAACTAGCAGAGTATAAAAACATTAAAAAACGTCCACATAAGTCCACATGTTAGTTTTCCGAGACATTATGAGAAAATCGACTGCGTTTGCTTTCATTTCCCGCCCACTGTGAAATATTAATTGAACTAAACAATAATTATAACGCGACTGTATACTTACCTACGGCATGTAATTACTATTATATTCGCGATTGTAATTTATTGTTTAAAAATAGAGACTGGCCTCTTTGTTGTATCTTATAAAATCTTATTTTATTGCATTACGTATTACCTATACGCGTCTACCTCTCTACCGCCGACGCTCGTTAATATATGAGTATTATACACGTGAAAAACAAGTCGGTTAGCCGGTTTCTATAAATATAATAATACACAAATAATTATAACATAGGATTGCGCTGGTCTATTATACGTACAAATTGATGATGGCTATAGGTGTAGAAAATATATCGAAGTAAAAAATAAAAGAGTATAACGTTAACCTTGGGGTCCGCTCGTATGATACGCGTTCGGTATTATATAACATAGGCAATAATAATCTACCGCATATGTGTTATTTATTTATTATTACTATTATTATTGTTATTATTATTACTTACCGGCGCCGCAGCCGTAGGTATAGAGATATACATGCGTATTTAATATTCTACCTTAGTGACCGCAAGCACCTGCGGAAACTATAGTCAGATGAGATTTGTTTCCCCAGCTCAAATGAACGTTGACGTTAAGATTAAAATAAAATAATACACTCGCGTGCGTACGTATAGTCTCGGATTAACCATCACTCGTGTTTGCGGTTCCGTCGAGAATACAAAATTACGCTATTGCCAGCGCGGCATTTGGTACTTGAAACGTTGTAAATCGTCAAAACAAGTGCTTAATAACTTCGTCACAAACAATCTGATATAAAGGGCTTGGTAACTATTTTACGGAGCTAAGTCCCTCTTTTCCGATCACCGTCTGCGGATTGTCAGGGGAATTTCCGAAACGACAAAAAAAACGTACGTCGGACGCGAAAAGTCGGAACGGTCGAGGATGAATAAATTGCCGCGGAAAGCAGACATGAAATCGCGTTCTTTCTAATACATATTATATTATACTCTTCGCCATTATTTATTCGAGCAATAAACACTCGTACCTCGTAGTTACTAATCGTTATGTTTAAATTATAGGCGATTTATACTTATGACATATTAATAAAATCGCGATCACTCTCGTGGCAGCGGCGGCGGTACATAATAATTGCGTAGTGCGTGGCATACCTACGTTTCCGCGCAGGTTTTCCGGTCAGCGTCGACCGGTGGAATTATCGGGATTGAACTTCACACTTTTCTTGGTCAAAAAGCGTACAGTTATACATTTTCAGGTCAAATAACTATACTTGCCCAGAAAAATAATAAATAAATAAAATAAAATAAACATTATTATAATAATTACTAGTCTTCGCTTCACTCAAAGTCGAAATCGTAGGAAATCCTAAAATATGACCCATCTATGCAATAAATCAAAATATTAAAAAGACAATTGTGGATATACTTGCGCATGTATACGAAAGTTTAGGTCATGAAAAACATTTTACTTCAAAAAAGGTTCTCTTATTAATTAATTAACCCATAGAAAAACGTAAAATCATGTTATAAATATTTGCCCCAGTTAATTAATATAAGAACAGGGTGCTTGAGAACAGAGCAACCAGCGATATTTTCTCAAAGCACATGGTTTTCCTTCTAGTTTTTCTCGTATTCTATCGACGGTGGATAAGACGTCGGTATTGGGTTTCGTCGTGTACGATTTCCAATCGAGGTTTGAGTTTGTAAAAACGGAAATAATATGATAAACACGTGTAAAAAATAAACGTGGAACGACACGCAAATACTCACGTTACACGTTCGCGTGTTATTTTTATTGTTATTACAGTCGCTAACGATCGCATGACGTAAAACTAAAAAACCCTACTTTTTGAGTAGGCTGTGCGTGAAAAATAAACAGGTAGAATTTTGCGTTAATATATTTTGGCGTGTGATTCATTAAATTTGACGTATTCTATAACTAATATTTTATATTATACAAATAATATAATAATATTATATTCTATAATAAATTAAACATTTTGACTAAATAATGTATATACAATATATATATATATATATTATAAGTACTCGTATTTTGTATTTTAAATGCACATTTTTAATGTGTTTTCTATTTTGTTTTTCAAATACACAAAGTGATATTTTTCCCATCCTTGATTATAATGTACAACTTGTTTTCCTAGACCATTTGTTTTCGTATAACGATGTGTGCTTTTGTAACCGTGTAACTCGAGTGTATGTTTTTTACGATAAAACTTATTTTTGCGGTTTACCGCGAGTTTTGGATTTTCACCACGAACGTTTTCAATTCGACTCTCTTTGTATTTATTATTGCTCGAAACAGTATTGATAATCAATCTATATACTCGACCGTCTGCGTAAAATAATAATAACAATAATAATATTTTTATCACGTCTCGTCGTGTTATTATATTTATGCCAACCGGTGAAAGCTTTAATTCGAAACGAAAATCATTGATATAGAAATTGTTTTAAATATTTCTGTTAAGCCACTTGCGCACTTGTGTAAACTAAAATCTTATTATTACGACGTTATGTTACCGCTGTTGTGTTCCGTACGAACAATAAAGGATAATATACGACCGCAATAGATATTATTATTATTATACTATCCTTCGTTAAAACGCGTCCGAAAGTATAACGAATAGATCTTCGCGGGAAAAAACAATTATTGTAGAATTCATGACGTCATATATTTTTATACAACACTACAGGGTGAGAGCACAGCCAAATCTACTAGAGATTTGAGCCTCAGAAAACGCTAATATTTTTAACGTTTACGTTCGCGCGTCGCTTTTTGATTTCCTCCCACCCCTCCAAAACGAGCATCGCTAGAGTGGACATATTTACATCTTTGCATATTTTACGAAAATCGAAACGTTATGAATTTTATGCCGTGTGAACTCGGAATGCGTATTTCACGCGGAGCGGAAGAGAACGGAATCGATGATTTTCGCAGAGTAACGCCGACGCGGACTTTTCAAATGCTTCGCTGGGTATCGTCCATGCGCGTGGGCGTGTGCGTGACCCGACGCAGTTCGATATCCGAAAATATTATGAATAATGCATAACGACAATATCATATAATATAGTCGCCGGCCGTTTGTACGCGTGAGCTATAGAGCTTATGTAATTTGGTATTATACTATATTTTTGATATTAACGGTGTACCGCGATAAATTACTATCGGGTAGGAGTTACACTGCTTTCGGCGGGATTGTTCGGGGGCGTCGTCGTGAAAACGGTGTTAATTATCGGTCGGGGCCAGATCGACGAGAGCGCCAAAAATTCAGCGGCGGACCAGATCCGGAGAAATTCCCGGCGGTGGTTCTCGGTCGATATTAGTTGCAAATAATATTTGTTCGAATGTTTCGTTAAAAAGAGACGTTTTCATATTCAAAATGATCGACTTGAGAGATGTTCAAATGACAAATACTCCATGCTATGCGGAAAAATATTCATCACGATTCGATTTTGGCTGTGCGTTTAGTTTTATCGATTATTTATGTAACAGACATTTTGATTTCCGATTTAAAAAGAGCCTTGGGACGTGATGGACCAATGTCTTTACGATTATTTTTATTTTATCTGAATGATAAATCCTCTTCCTGTGGTTGTTTTAAAAATAAGTATTATTTTAGATTTTCAACCACAATAAGTATTATATTGTGGTCATGAAAAAAAAATCGTAAATTACGTCAGGTGAAGGGAAAAAACTGTGAATTGCGCCAGGCACATTTACATGTATAAATTGCTTTGTTATAAATTACGCTAGGTCTAGCTGTATTCATAATAATAAAGACCGTTTAGTTAGTGATTTACATGAGTCGACTAGTCCGCCATTAAGGACGCAAATTCGTAGACAATCGCTCATATGGACCGAGAAAAACTCAATCCAAAATTATAAATGTTTGAAAATTAGAATTATAAATAAATTTTGCATTGGTACTTAAAATTTAACACGATTTACTAAATAGTTAATATTTAAAAAAATATTGTATCACACATTGTTGCGATGACACAATCACGTCCAGTTATAAAATTTATTATTGTAAGATCGTTTTGAGTAAAACCCGACATTTTAAGAGATCAACAGTCAACATAGCATAACAGGGGCTTTTTATCCTTTTGAAAAATCTTTTATCTATTTTTGCTCCACTACTCGCTGACCATGACCGTAAGATGAATGATACCAATGGATAGAAATGCACTTGTATTTATTTAATATATTATCTAGAGTCATATGATTCACATGTTGTTTTATTTTTATTGATTCGATTTATATGTAATAAGAACAATTTATAAAGAGTCTTGTATGACGTTTTAAAAATTTAATACCAAGTGTCAAAATATTATAATATATATTCAAATTAAAAATAAAGAAACTCATGTGTTTATAAATAGCTAAAAGTTCGATAAAATATTTCGAAAATTATGTATTATTTTTATGTTCCTAGTCTCTAATATTATTATTTTATGATTAACGATGAAAAATCCAATTAAATTCAAAAACCGGTAGTCCATACATTTTTACGTTTATTTTTTTTTGTGACTGACATTTTTCTCAGTTTAGAAAACTATTTGCCAAAAAAAAAAGAGAGATGCATAGACAGTTAAAAAAAGCCACTAAAAACTACCCCTTGAAGTAAATGATTGTCTTCTGGTCGGGATCATGTGGACAAACAGAAAAAAAATAAGCACACGTCATGATAAAATCAATAATACTTTCTTCGCTTCCTTCTGAATCTGAAAACGTGTATGCTTGTGGGTAAGCTAGTGGGTGGGTGGTTAAACAGTTTCTCAGCCACACCATTATTTCTAAGGATAGGATTTATCCAATGCGTTTCCAGTGTAAATATTTCGCAGCGAATTCGTTGATTTTTCGAGAGACTTTGTGTTACTCAATTTTACAAAACGAGAAAATAGTAACTATTTTACATTATTTTTGTTTTGTTTAAAACAGTGAGTATTTTTTAAATATAAACAATTTTGAATTCAACCGATGGTCGTATTAAATCAAATCAACCGGGCGCCGGATTGCAACACAACGCACACGTTTGTAGTCGGAAATGTCTGAGTGCGTAAAAACTAGACTTGGGCGTACATAAAAAAAAAAAAATACACCACAAAAATTACTCAAATTTAATTTAATTTATAAAATATTCGAAGAGTGAATAAATTATTTACGAAAATACGTGTTTACAAAAACGATTCTTATATCATCGTGGACATACAGTGTATTTTATATTATACACATATTGATAGGTCATTATTATAATTTTTAAGTTTTTTAACATTATGAATTTTTTTTTTTTTGTTATAAACTTAATAATATATGTTATCGTTGTCTACTCAAAAGTCATTTATCACTAAACTTATGAATCAAATTAAATTATAAACGTAAACTTCGAAAAGTTGTAGAAAATTATCAACTAAAAAACATTTTTAACATTTAAAACTACAGTGATCAACTTCTATTTTGGATATAGAAAAAAAATGTAAATTTAGATGATATTTTTTTAATTATTAGTTGAAAAAAACATCATAATATACTAGAAAATATAATAGCCGTAATTTAGTGCCCGTGTAATCAGTACAAATATATTTTATAAATAAAATGTATTTTAAAAATGTATAAAAACATTGAACTGAACAAAAGTTATAAGGTCATAACATATTTTAATTAATCTCCATGATGCATTTTGTATTATGTCTCAATTGCACAATAAACAGTGTTATTGAAAACACGTCGCAAAAAGAGTGTATAAATCGGACATGATGTTCATATTAATATTAACCAACTGCGTTAATGCGTGACTCTATTTCCGTCGTTTCTACGAAATTGTTATCCGATCAATATCCATACGCGCGTAAAAAATAATATAGAAAATTATTATATTGTACCCAAAGTATAGAACTTTACCGAAAAATAGTATCTTTAGATTAGTAATATTGTTGTCGAGAGCACTCGACGGTTTTGACAAATCAAACCGTCAATTTTTTTTACATTTTTTTACATACATCGTAGAAGCGAAAAACTACTCATGATTTATTTTTGACGATTGTCTTTAGATTTAGATAACATTGTTCGAATTATCTCGCCCTAAATTCATTTTGAGTACTATGTTTTGTAGATAATGAAAATAACGAAAAATAGTTTCGAAACTCAAACGAAACACTTTAATAATATTATATCATTTGAAATAATTGTCACGGAACGTTTTTTATAATAATTCTTGGGGGGTAAATGAATTACAAAGTTAAGGTCCAGTAAAAAATTAAGTTGATTTAAAAATTTTTAAACTCGAGTCAAACGTCAAAACTTAGGGTTATTTTAACTTTTCGACTCAACTTTCTTCTGTTTAGGAATTTTAACTAGGCCCGTTTTTGTTGATATTAATTCAGCAGATAACGAGTTTATTTTCATTTAATCTGAATTAATTCAGTTATTACTTAATAAATATAATGAGTACCTATTCGAATATATTTCTATGAAAATAAATAAAAAAATAATTGTAATTCTCAGCATAATAAGCTAATTATTTTCTATATAATTTAAGCATTACATTTTAAACTAATATAATATGTATGATCAAAATATAATAGCAAAATTTATTTCCTTTGTTCAATGATTTTTGTTATTGAAATGGCTATTAAAAAATTAAAAATCAACTTGAGAATATGAGGTACATGAATGTAAGTCTATTGGTATGTGATATGTTAATTATTTGTTGATTTCTATTTAACTCTTAACTTAAAACTTAAAAACTAACTCTTAACTAATGGAAAAACAGTTTCATTAAAGTTACCCAGCCTTAATGCGCAGTGCTTAAATTTAACGAATTAAATAAATTAATAACTATTAATTGATTTAAAAATAAATTTACTTAACTGAATCATAACGGAAAAAGTCACTTAACTATTATTGACTTTAAACATTCTTCGATTGTTTTTCGTTGACTCAATTTAGTCAGAAACATCATTAACTCGCCTATTTAGTTTTAGTTTACCTAGTTGAAATTATCGTCAAACGATATTATAATATAACGCACATTGTTACAACGTGAATAACGATGGAACGAGGAGTGTTCATCCCACTGCAGCAGTGTTTTTAATATAATATTGTTATTTATTATTTTAATAGTCTTTGAAAGTGACTAATCGCCGTTATAATAATATATAGTTATTGTTTTCCCGCAACGTTGTTACGCTATTATTATTATTTTTTTTTTTTAAATTCTAAGCTACACAATAGAAGCTCCGTAAAACAATGCTCCGAAAATGTTCACGTCTAATGTACATCAATTATTATTATTATTATTATTAGTCCGTCGGTGCAGCGTTTTCGAGTCTGGTGGAAACGCATTATTTCCTACACATACGATAATATTTTAATAACTAATAATAATATTGCCCGTTTTCAAAATATGGCGCAATAACGTTCATCCTTCGTCGCAAATGAACATTATATTATTTCAAAAGCTTTGCTATGTTACACTGACCGAATAATGTTATTAAAAACATTATCATCGGTAAAATACCCAACGCCGCGCCGGACGAATCGATGATATTTTTCTACTCGTTTACGTGAATTTTTTTCCAACGATTAAGTATTAAAGTCAAAATCGATGTATTCCAATCGGCAATGGAGTCTGATATCGAATTAAAAATGAACAAAAATTTGACGTCGATATATTTCGTTTTTAAACGAATCGTTATTTTCATTATTTGTATAATTTTTTTTTTCAACCGAGTAAATCGTTTTAATTAAAAATGGCAAAGATTGTAGCAAATTAATTAAATATCTAGTCGACAGATCAATATAAACTTGACTTCGATCGACTTCATTTTAAAATACCCTACAAGTATTAATTGATATTTAGAAAATACAGACTCTGTAGATTGGATATAAAAACCTATAAGAACGTCTGTTGTAATCGTTTATTTATACTAAATTTACTGCCTAAAACCACTTCTATAGAATTGATGATTAGTTCAAGTCTTTTGGCCAAAATCGTGTATACAGACATGAAAAGCACTCAGAAACACACATCATACACGTCACTGTAAAACCACTATATTCCTCCCTTCGCTCTGAATCTGAAAAACTAGAGTACAGTAGCCACAGAAATTTAAAATAATACCTGATATCGATGAGTCGAGTTTACAAAAAAAGAAAAGAAGGCTTAAATTGTTGTGCGTAAAATTTTGAAATCAATTAGACTCTTTAGACCTACCTGATTTTAATTTTATCAAGTCGTATCGCCCGGTCTTATAGACGTAAATACATGCTATTACATACATAACGCGCGTTTAATAGAATTTCGAAAACTTGTTATATCTTTGTAACACATAAAATACAACGGAACATATTGCCGCCCCAAACGGTCTGATTCGCCACACAGGCAATATTTAGTATAATTTACGACCCGTGCCATCGATAATTGAATAAATTTAGCATTATATCGAGATACTAATTTATTCGTATATTTCCTACGACGAAAATAAAAAGGCTTTTGTTTTTTTCTACGTGTAGCTAATGATAGTTCCTTTTGACAATAATAATGCAATTTTATTAATTTCGTCTATATAATTTCCTGTTTGAGCTCAATTTTCGACAAATAATTTCTGGTCATTATGTGTAACGACAACCGTTATATTACTAAAGTCGACGATGACGTTAACGACAGCTATGGATACAATAATAATTACGTGTAAAACATGCATAGTGAAATCTATACAAACAATGATTACACCCAAATATAAGGTTTCGACGGGACGAGTTGAAACGTCACCACCTCGTTTATTATCGAGATGGAATTTTATTACGGCAGGGATTTTGTAGTACTTGATTGACGTTCTCCCGGGTGTTTGATTCGATTTTGTAATTTGGTCAATTGGAGCGAAGAATGGTTCCAAAAAAAATTATTTTCGCTAATATATATATATTATACTTAACCTGACCGGATCAGGGGCTGTTTATTCGAAAATTTAAAAAACAAAACAACATAATATAACCAACTAGAACCACGTCTTACACAAAAGATTCTATTATAAGTGATTATTTTTTTTACGAATTTCAATGATGTCCTTTTTAGTGATTATTTTTTTTCTTCAATAAGATACTTTGGTGATCAAAGACTTTTTGCAAACGTATTTTTAGAGAAAAATGAGTAAGCCCTCATAGAGTCTACTAAGCCCGCCTACTTCAGAATAGTTCAGACTATAACATTTAATTACACTTAGAAACAAAAAAAGTCGCACAGAAACAACTATTGACATCACGTTTACACGTTACGTATGTTATTCATATAATTGTACGCGTTTTTATGTTTTTATTTTAGAAGAAGTCGTAAAAGCATTTAACATAATAATATTGATATGACTTTTACCCGTGTCGAAACAATAATTAAATTAATAATTGCAAAAAAATAAAACCGACGAATAACGATATAGCGTGCTCGATTACATTATTTCGACTGTAAACGCGCGTAAATCGAATACGCATCCGCGAACGAAGCACGTTCGGTCGTTTATCCTATTATTGTGCAACATCTCATTAAAAATGGCTGCCAACGAGTTGTGTCCACTAATAAAAATTCAAAATATATATATGTACGTATGTATAATATAAATAATAATATACATTGTATATGTGAAATGTATATATGACATATGTATACGATAGTTTATAATTTTGACTATACGAGTTGTGTCCATCTTTAAATTAAAGGTTCCAAACAACTCGTTTTGTACATTTTTAAAACTGTGTCATTCTAATGTTTGCTGTCGTTGGTTTATAATCGTACTCATATTGAAACAGAGAATAGAAAAGATAAACGAACATTACAATAAACTGATAAAATTATCGAAAACATGTTCTTCTAAATGTTATCGTTTCACTAGTTTAGCGCACAGTTCAATCCACACAGCAGTAGTCTCCGACCTTATACCGGGCTCCTAACTCATTTTGTTAATTTTTTTCGACCTGTAGATTTCGCAAAAAGAAAAATAGTAATATGTTTTTCAGCTAATTAATAAATACTATTTTATAAATATTAAAACCAATCGTGTAGATAATCGTATTATTAATTAACCTTAATTATTTATTATTCGATTGGGTAATATATTTAGTTTATAATATAATATGCGTATAGACATTAAATTAAATAACGAAAAAAAGATAAATCATCACGATCTAAAATCGGATGCGTACAGGGTGCCACGTACAGCCTAAAAATGTAATAACTTTTGTTCAGTTTGATGTTTATTTATTTTTTAGTAATTACTAGAAACCTGCTGCGGTACAGTACAAACATTTTTAATTTCTTTTTAAATGTAACACGCGGTCGACCTTCGTCTTTCGAATTATTTTCTTCGTCTCCGCCGCCGCCGTCGCTGACAATATTTCGCAACGCGTTTTAACAATATATTATATTAAAACGAGAACCGACGATAACGTTTTGCTCGTCGAGTACACACGCGGTCGGTTGTTATCGAGTATTACCACAATGTTAAAAAAAAAATAAAAAAACCACAGTGGTTTAAAGTGAAAACGTCAAGTAGAGCCGGCCCGCGGTAAGTACTTCGCGTCGTCGTCGGTAATTAAAATGGGAACGGTATCATTAAATTTATCACATCACACGTTTAACCACAATTTTTTCATATCGTCGTCGTTCGAATATCGCGTTATAATTTTGTATTAACGACACACGCCTTTTTTTATATCGATTCGCATAACCAATGTGGTCGTTCCGTTACGATTTACACCGTATGAAAAGAAAAAAAACGTCTTTATTTCTTTCTCTCTCTCTCTTTACCCACAAAACATGTAATTATACTATTAACTCATAAAAATGTCAGCACGTATAAAAAGTGTTTTAAATGTATGTCGACCGCGACACCATTTATACTTACGATATAACTTCTTAACCAAAGCTGGAAAGTAACGAGTTACAAAATTACTAGAAATTCACTACTCACAAGTCGAAGTTGTTAAAAATCACATTGCACTTTAAAGAGTTACTTTTTTCCTCAAGTAGCTTTGTAACTTGACGATTTGTAATTACCATAAATAACTAGTGATTCGTAACTCTTAATTGTTATTATAAATATTAGATTATTTTGTTTAACTTAATGTATTTTCATAATGTTAAAATGGTTTTTTCTAAACACGTCAAAAGGTTATTGTGTAATGTGTAATTGTGTATATTGTGCGCATGGCCAACTTTCCGATGATCGTAGAGATTCCACAAATAGAATACCATTTTGAAATGACACTATTATTGAAATGAAATACGTATTCGAACGATTAGACAGTTGATAACTAAAATATAAAAATATATTTTCGTTGTATAGTTTTTTTTTAAAGGACTTGACTATTAGTTACCTTTTTTTAAAATTAATAATAAAAACTTAAAGAGTAATTTTTTCGTGCAGTAACTTGTTACTTAATTCAGTTACTAAACCAAGGCATATAACTGTAACCAAAATTGAATAACTTGTCCAGCCTTACTCTAAATACGATGTTCTATACTTGAAAAATGTAAATGCGCGAAACGCCACTTGGATAAATTTGGGTACACATCTTGTGATGGGGGTTTGCAAATATTGGCAAAATACATAGTTATCGATGCGAAATTCCAAGAACAATGATAACAAAAGCCTCCTATTACACATTATTATATAGTATATAATATTTTGTTACTAACTGTACCCTGCACCCGATGTAACGATGCGTATTCTCTGACCCTTCTCTCTTAACTCATTATCTCGAAGGCGTCTTCAAAAGTAGATGAAAGAGACATACACAGTAGCTTAAAATTTTTTTTTTTTTTTGTAAAATCCGATAGTTTTGGTTAGTTTTTTATTCTGTTAATATTTGATATAACTCGTATCGTTTATTTTCTGTGAAACGTGATCGATATAATTTCCAAACATTGCCAACTCTTTTCTGTTTTTTAATTTTAATTGACCGTTAATTACTTAATTATTACTTCTTGCTTATTAGATTGAAAACTTGATTAGGAGCCAAATGGGTTGGCCGCGTTTAACAACATGACCATAGAAACTAATATTAGGTAATTTAAGTAATATTATTGATCGCATTGCGAATGACAGCAGAAAACTAGGTTTCATAATTTGATTCGTTGATAAACTAAGGTATAACTTGTATGCACAATTCATCTATACATTAATACTAATAAAAACGTAAACGTACGTATTATATATTTTAATAGTAAAACCCTCGATAACCTAATCGGAATCATTTTTTTAAATTTAATGGTAGGTTGCAATCGGTTATTGTTATCACTGTATACAAATAATATTAACTATGATTAAACTATTGTAGAATTATATTCAAATGATCAAATGACCTTTACATTTGAAAATAATGTATCATCAGAGTTGTTAAACACAGTGGTTCTAAGACTGATTATCTATATGTTTTTTGACAATCATGGCTTCTATACCAATTACAAACGGCAACTCCTGAACATTATTTTTAGACGTTGAGGGGTTTAAAAATGTATTTGATAAAAAATATGGGAGAGAATCGTCAGAACAATAAGCTCGGTTGCACACACATATACATATTAAAATAAAGTAGTTCTAGACAATGTAACAAAAAATGAGATATATAAGATGAGATTTAAAATTATTATAATTTTGAACTGCAAAAAGTATTAGTTAAACATATGAATTTTTGAGTTTTTAATTTTAATTTTTAATAATTATTCAAGTCCATGTTTTTTCTGGATATTTTATTTTAAATTTTGGCACTTAAAATAATTTATTAGCAATAATGTTGTTTAAATGTTGTCCTTTGAATCATAAATACTATCAATGCATCGATTAGGCAAACAAAACGTGTAAGTAATAACAAAATCACATATTTTCTCAGCGTACGAAACGTTTAAAAAATACTTAAAATTGTTTAACCACCCCTCTTCCTCCCGCTCATCAAATCGTCCTGAATCAGAGTCTGGGAATACTCACACTATAGGTAGTACACTCGTGCGCGTCACTGTCGATTAGAAAACGAATGCGCGATACCGATGCAATCCTCGCGTATTGTAACGTAATTAAACGTCGAGCACGCTTACGGGTCCCATAGTGAAAGGTGTTTGCCCCCCACAATCGTTTCTATTTGTTTCCGACGGGAAGTTTGATTATTATATTATCATACTATATATACGGTATAATGTATATATATAAATATCGATTTGGAAACCGAACGCCGCGGAAGAAACGCGAGTGGAAAAAAAACAAAACAAAACAAAAAAGGACAATAAATAATAATTCGACGACGACGGGAGTGAGCGAGAATAACGATATTAACGATAAGACAACAATCGGTCACCGGCATCATATTGTTTTATAGCGGTGTGTGTGTGTGCTGCCACTTCGCGGTCGCTATGTACGACTGTAAAATCACAATCGAAGTTTTATTTAATATTAAAATAATATTTACGATCAGTGGTGGTGGTGGCGACGTCGTTGTCGTCGTGAGAGAGAGATAGACGAAAAAAAATAATAAAACTGCACTCGGCGTGAAGCCATTCACAAAACCGGTTGAGTTTACCGTTGTTGCGGCGCGCGCGGCGTATTATGTATACATATATTATAATCTCGATTATCATACAACCTTCTCGAATATTTCACACATACCCCTTTTGCTCGGTGGTCGTCTTGAGAGGGGACCAGTGACCCATTAACCTTGTTGTAACATCCGTTTCCTCGACGCGCGCGACCAGTAATAATCGATTCTATCACCGCCGAGGATTTTTTTTTTTACCGCGCGTATTCTACGGCGAATCGGCCATCGTGGGTAAATCCGGGATTTTGTCAAATGCCAAGGCAAACCGTTGGAAGAAATCTCGATTAGATTTCGATAGAAATGTATTCTTTGTCATGGCCAGCAATCTGGTCTCGACCGTTTTTGATTCGTGTCGCCCGTCCACGCGTTAAAATTCTAGATTTTCAAAACAGTTATGTTTTGGAAGAAAAACACGAGAGATCTTTTTTTTTTTTAATCGGTGCCTTTATTTTGCGTCGAGAGACCTTTGTTTTATCAAAAAGAAAAGAAAAATAAACAAACGTTCTTATGAGCTCACGTGGGTTTGACTAAATATTTACATTTTTTACGAATTAAAAGAAGAAAAAAACGAGAACGGCAGAGAACAAATAACTGTGTAGCGAATAAATCGAAAAATCAATGCTAAATTCGACCTGAGTGATTTTAATCGAGGCGAGGGACTCGAGGGTTGACGGTAGAAAGAACGTGTCTCGTATTATTATCGTGTATTCCACTTGTGTATTTTTTGCGTCTCGATATTGCATCGCCCGGTCGTGAAAAGCTATTATAATTACAACACATTATTGTTTAACGATGCCAAAAATATCTGTGCAATGAAAAAAGTATTATGTTTAGTAGTAATGTTTCGGGTCTATCTTAAAAAGCTACGCTTATGTTTTGAAGATAAGATAGACGTGACAAAATAGTAAATACTTGAAGTGTTTATCAAGTATGCGTATAGGTACACTCGACTCGTTTTATTTCACGACTATGAGTTTAAACGTTTTTCCGTTTGTATGAAAAGCTTTTATATTATTTGCCCTACTCGTATCAGACCTAAATTTAGATTAACCGGATGCCGAGACAAAAAGTGGATTTTTCGAAAAAACTTCGATTTTCTACTATCATTATTGCTTCACGGTATTTGATAAAAACCGCAGACATTTCTATTATATCATAATCCAAAGTAGGACGCAATAATAAGGAGACTAAGTCCTCTTACTTCTAACAATCTAACCGCGCTCATATTAGAAAGGTCTTCGGTGTTTCCTTCTGGAAGACGCTCAAGTAGCACCCTTACTTGGAAAAGATTTAAACCCGGTGCCCAAAAAATATTTTTCATTATTTTTGCACAAATTTAAATTAAACATAAAAAAAATTACAATTAACCAAAATATTTTCTTATCAACTTATGTGAAATATAAAATTGTAAAAGTAAACCTTATAAATTATAATATATTATAAACTAAAATTTAATTTAATATCTTTTAAAAGTTTAAAATCATGTTATTTTATACTTGGTGATAAATGGTAATAAGAGTCAGGATATTTTTGTATTTGACGTTTTGGACGATGCTTTCTTGGCTAAAATATGTTTCAATTATATACGAATCGAAATAACAAATTTTTACTTCGCATTTTTGGCTTTTTCGTTTTTGACGTAATTTAATATATAAATAAATGGATCATTCGTAAATAATGAAACAATGTTTCGGGAAGCGGCTTCCCGGGAAAATTCCCAAATTCCCAGTGGGCCAATGTGCTTCTGCGCTCGAGCCCAAGAGTCTAAAAGTTCAGAAAAAATGTCCCCTTTATTTTCGCCAAGTGTTATGGTTTGAGTTTTATAGATAGTTTTCAAACAGTTTTTTTTCCGATCGTATTCTCGTAGAAACACACTATAGTGCCAAAATACGCACCAGACGTACTGAAAAGTCTTAAGATACAAAGTCTTATATGCAATATCAAATTCCGTACCCCGAATCTAGTTGTTTCCTCGAAACGAAACACTATATATGATACCGCAAGCGTTTTGATATGACTCGACGAGTTCGATGTTCTGCTCTGCAAAAACGCGAACTCACGATTGATATTAGACGATAATAAATAATAATAATATAAACGCGTCCGTTACATTTGAAGTGACAAAAACAATAAACGCAGCCGAAATGATCGGAATTATTTTGTCAGCAGATTGTTGTTGACGCGCGATCGTGATGATTGCGGCACGTTTGTCGGTAATAATATCGTCGATAATGTTCCGCGACACGTGGCGAAAGCGAAGGTGGCAACGATATTGAATAATCGCGTCCTCCGACGAGGACGAATTTTGTTATTTTAACGGCGGGTAACCTATTGACGATTATTGTTGATCTTGTACAAGGCCGCTGTCGTCGTTGCCGCCTAGTCGTTAATAGAACTTTTGAAATAATATTATTCGTATTCTATCTAGATAAAATATTTGTAACCACGTAAATGATGAATTCAATTTATTCGTATTTTATCTTATCACGGATAAAATTAGGTATTGTAACTTTTTCCACATCTATTCAGATGACTTTTTTATACCATCTGTTCGTAACACAACTCGAAAAGTTGTAATGTTTCGCGGGCACCTTGTATTTTCGTTATATGCGGTTAACAAAATTGAACTCTTTTAATGCGCGTCTTATAAGCGAGAAATACAATTAAAAAAGAATAATCAATGAGAAATGTATTAAGTAGGTACTAATTACAGCCATTATAGTAATGGGCTATAAGAAAGAGGAATTTTTATTAAAAATTGTTAAAAAAAGTAATAATAATAATAGGCACCTACGTTTGAGCTGGCTTAACTATACGCATTAAAAACAACTTAGTAAAAAAAAGTAAAACCGCTTAAAAATTATTACGTGTAATAAATAATAATCTACAATGATAATAGAATAGAAAAAAAAATAGCGAATGATCAACGGAGAGTATTCGATATTACGTAAAATTTTACATATTTTCCATAGAAACCGCTAATAATGTTATTAACTATCCGTAGAAAATAGAAATAGAAGCTGGTCTTTCTGTCTTCTTTAACTCTGAATCCTTTTTCGAAATCATTGCCACGCCGATTTAAAATTTATTACAACAATACAACAATACCTCGATCGCCCGTCAACCTGTAACTTATTTGAATCTTGTGTTTGATTCTTTTTATTTTTTTTTGTACCGAGAAGAGACCCAGCGTTTTTGATACCGGCAATCGAAACGCAAGAGGTCGAGATCCCGGGTTGATCTCTCACGGCGATGAGCGTTCATCAACGGACACATTTGATTCGACGTTTCGATGTAATATAATAAATATAATGAGTACGTTGTGCGTGAACGGAAATGAAAAACCGTGAACAATCTAACGGATAATACAATTAATACTTTAATCCATCAAGTGCGAAACGAACGAACAGACTTCGCCGTCTCAAAAGAATTAATATCATAGTATTCATCAGACTTATTAGAAATTATATTGGAAAACGGTTCGCGATACACGATACACGATTCGTGCGGCGAGTGCGGGTAATAATTTAAAATCAGACCGAAGAAAACAACATCTCGTGTTTCTTTATGACAACGAAACGGACCACCTACCGAAAATTCGATGGCTCGACTACGGTTACTCTCGAAAATGTACGTTAAAAAGCCCCAGTACCTGTCTAATATTAATAATACAAATAATAGTAATAACCATTCGATTGTATTTGTATCGCCGTGGGCGAGACGTTCGGGACCAATTTGTTCGATCGAACTCTCGGTTGGTTTGTTGATTCGTTACATGCAGTTAATTTGAATATCTAATTGTTCGTTAGGTTTTGATTTTTCGACGTTAGTTCGACAAATTCTGTTTTGTATGCACATTTAAAACGAGCAAATAAAACGTAACGTTTTGCGCTTTTCGTTCAAACGCACGATGCCGTCGCTCGCGTTTAAAATCACAGTGACCAATGTATTACGAAATCATTAAAATATTTCGGTTTTTTCTCGAACAAATATCGCACTGTCGGGTATGCCAATCACTCGGATCTCGGACTTGAACACAGAAATCTAAGTGTGACCAAATGTCAATCGCCTACTATATCGGACATGTTTACCGTTGTCGTTTTTTCCTTAATTGATGATTATTTTTACTAGTTTTATTTTAGGATTACTCGGGTAATTTATTTCGATCAAGGCTAAACATTAGAATTAATAACAGTGAAAATTAAGTAGGTTTTAACTTGACGCATAAGTTAATGATTTTTATTAATTTAACTTTAATTTGACATTATTGCCTCTTCGTTAATTAAAAAATGTCGTAACATTTTCCAAACCATTTCAACTATATAATTTTGAGTTCTAATCGCTGTTCGAATACATTTTTATTCGCGCATTCTAGTATTATAACATTCGTTCTAGAGTTTTACTATTGTATGGTAAAAATAAGGAAATATTATTTTATAATGATTGTTGTTTTGAGATAAATGTAAAAAAAATTCTTTCAGGTATTTGAAAAATACAATTGATTTGAGTCAAAAAAATGTTTAAGTATTTACCTACCTAGTTTTAAATATATTTGTGGCTTGGAAAATATCTATTAGGTTCAACACGTCTATTAGGTTCGAAACATAAATTTGTATAATTTATTTATTGCGGATAAATATAATTTTAAAATCATAGCGAATTGTTTACAATGTCGTACATATAACAGTATGATTTTACAAATAACATTTATTAAAATACTATTTATAATCGATTTAATAATATACATAAAGCTTTCGATGATAATTTAACTGATTGAACGCGAAAATTGAACGCTATCTAGAGTGGCTCGATACTAGAGAGCTGAGCCCCAGTAAGATAACCCTCCTGAACCTCGATTGTGCGTTTATAATTTCATTGGAATGGAATAGATAATATTGTTCCCGCGACGTTTCAGTTCCGGCGATCCCGTGAGATGCCGATTGTTTTCAAAGAAAATTCACGAATTCGTTTCACTCGTTTTACAAAATGATAAAAGCGTTTATAGTTTCGTCTGTTGTGTCAAAAATCACGATCGCCTTAGCGACCGTAAAAAACGATTAGAGGTCGAAAACTACACGTGCGTTGTCATCACGACGCGCGTTCAGTCGATTTTCGATTTTTCGGATGTATAAAAATATATAATATTTTCAAACTCAAAAGAAATCGATTAGTCCACTTTGAAAAAGCAAGATTTTCTATTGAAAAACAATATTCGAGAAACCTATTCAGAATAGTACTATCACATCGGTCGCCATAATGTCAAATTAATTTTCATATTTTTTTCTTGTTTCACTGAAACGACAATATCAAGCGCGGTTGCATAAACACGATTTGATTTCCGTTTGTTTTCATCGCTTAACCGTAACGTCTGTTATTTAATTTATTCCGCCTCCGCTGAAATCTGTAGAACGTATATGCAAATATATTCTAATCGACTAACACACGTTTTAAAAGCGCATAAATAATTCGTTCGCGTCGAGCGAATTATTTCTCCAAATCGATCGTAAAATTTAAAGTAACGCAAAGGAAACGATTAAAGTCAGTCGTCCGTGACAAATTATTGTAAAAAAAAAACACACTATCCGAACTGATGCCGGTGGATCTCTTCGTCGTGTAGTACAAATTAATAAATATTTTAGATGGAAATCCGCCGAGCGTTTTGGAGAGCTATTGTATTATATTCGTATAAACCTAAGCCGTGGATGCTTACGGGATTTAGATTTACAACGAATTCTCAATCGCACGTTCAAATCATAGTATGTTCATACTTTCGTAGTCGAGTACCTAATGTTTAAAATAAACAAACCGTACTTATCTCTAACTTGAATATTTATTTTTATTTAACGGCGTGATCGTTACCATTTGACTTTTGTTGTTAAAAATTCTTCGAAAGTTTAAAGTTTATTATCCTTTTTTTCAACTTCAAGAATACCCATAAAATATACAATATTATTATTATAGTATTACGATACTCTCTGGAGGTCTTAGCAATGTTTTGCCAGATTTACACCCTCGGCAGATAAATATAGGGTTTTGAAGTCTGAAATATTTCGCTTGAAATTTTTCATAACTATAAATTTCACCAGTTTTGAAAATGTTATGTATATAATAAATAATAATATTATATGGAAATCGAACATTACATAGTTTGTGTTTATTATTATTATTTATTTATTTTTTTTTTCGTATCCATTCAAATAATATAAAACCGTAACCATTTTTCCGCGCGCGCGTATAAATGAATAATTATTATTAGAAATTAAGGACGCTTACCGTTGAACGTACGTGTAAACAGAACGTCTGTGTTCCCAATACTGTCCGTACGGCTAACGCGGAGAGTGTATAGAGAGGCATTCTTTACATAGGTGTGTTCGCATATCTGTTAACGCTGTACAGGGTGTCCCCGTGGAGATCTGACGAGTGTATTAACTTTATAGCAGTTTCATGTTAAGTTTTTCCAAATAATCATTTTACCGGTGCGTTATGATAAACGTATTTTTAACGGATTTTAACCATAACGAACTGGAAGTGACCGTGTGAAATGGTATTATGTATTTATTTTTTTTTTTCATTACGATACCCGTATAATTGTTAATACAATCCTTAGTAATATACGTTAGCGACTCGGCGCGGCGTCAAAACTTTTAATTAAGTTCCGTCGTTAGTTTTAAAGAATTTTTCGAGTTTGTTAGAATTTAATTTCATTTGTACTTACCCTTTCTTTTCTTTTTTTTATCATCATCCAAGCAAAGTGATGTTATCGATGGCCATTTACCATTGATATGAAAAAAATTGTCATTTTCGTAAACTATAGACGAATAGTAGTCGTTTTGATAAAACGAAAAGACGGAGATTTTAAATTTTCAGTTTTAAAAAGATAAAATACAATAACTGTAGTTTAAGGGCTCTGTTGATTAGTGCGAAAAAAAATAGTTCTCGATCGTTAATCGAAAATCGTTAGATTTAAGTTACTCAGATTTCCGTGATACACCCTGTACGTAGTATACATAATGACGTTATGGATGCAGTCTTCCTCTCAAACGAAGTATAATGTATGTTCTCGAGCCTTTCTCTAGAAAATTCATAAGCAAACTGAAATTTTGAATCACAATAATATTATCGTCTGGTTGACTCTATAAAAACCGCCGCAGAAAGAATCAATTCCACGTGAGGAAGTCAATTGACTCAAACCTCAACCTAGATACGCGTGTGTGTGTGTTCTTTAAATATGTTCGTACGTATTCTTTTCATAAAAAAATTATTATTTTTTTCGTTTTCTCGACAACAACGGCAAAAATCCGGTACAATACCGATCGGAGTTTTTTTTTTCGTATTTGGTATTTTTTTTTTTTTTTTACTAGGTCAAACGTATAATGCAACAACGTTCGTCGGTCGGAAATTAATTACCGACGAGGTTCAATCTATCACAACGACGAACCGTTCGGTCGGCTAATACGGCTGTGGAATAAATTGCTTGATTAAAAATTAAAAAACTAGTTAAGACGCTCGCTCGGCGGCGGTAGATTAAAATTTCATGGTCAAAAATCGTCCGTAAATCGCTAGAACTTTCTTTTATACAGGAATCGACCCGACGGGAATATTCAAAACCTCTGCTCCGCGCGAACTTCGTGTTTAATCCGGTTAAAAAATCAGAGAAAATTGCATTTTATCTCAACTAGAATAATAGAAAATCCGTCATCAGGGTCATTCGATTTATTCGTTTAAATAAATCTATTTATTGATAAAAATATAACTTACGCTGTTGGGTTTACTTTTTATTCGTATGTTTTCAACAAAAACTCTTTTTTCAAATTTTTCTGCCAATAATACTTTCCGAGTGGTAAATTTACAAAAAACATTGCGTTACGTAACGTCGGTCTCGGACGGATAAGAAATTAGACATTTATTAGGTACTCGAGAGGAAATCGACAATTTTAAATTATAATAAAAACCCGCCCTTCTGGGAGTACTAGTTTCATGGCAGTATAACAAAAAAAAATATTATCGTTTTTCATCTAGATTCTAGATAGACGCTACCTACCGAATTATTCTTCATATTTATCTCCATCCAGATAATTGTATTGTCTCTCAACTGTCTTTTATCGTTATCTTGATAATTTAATATTTAACTTTGTACAAACCTGTCTGTCTCGGGTCGCATGAAAACACGCGAAACGATATCTAAATAATTTATAAATTACATTACGTTATTACGCGGTTTAAACAATAATAGCACGCGTGTCGTTCGCGATCTCATAACATTTGGATACCGTAATGTAATCAGGTCGATATAGTTATTATAGTCGATGGCAAAATATGTTTTCGGTTCCGAGTGCCGTATATCGTCGAGAATACATACGCGAAACTCTCGCTTCTCCCGGTACAGCCTAGCCTTACTCGCACCGACGTTGGAGACGGTCCAGCCGAATAAACGATAATAATATTACCGAACATCGCTGCAATAAATTTTGCTTCTTCTCGTCGTTGGCAAATAAACGTCGTTATTATCGTCGTAAGATTTCGAAACAAACCGGTACGTCTGTATTATGTTTTCGCGACGATCTGTCGAACAAATTTCAAAATGTTCTACGGTGCTATACCGTATTATATGCATTAATAATATTGTAACGCTTAATGATAGTAGTAGACAAATATTCCATCCGTCGCGAGATCGCGACGAGTGAAAAGAAGAGAGAGAGAGAAAACGCATATCAATTTTGCAGTCGTGTCCTCGATAATTCATCCGACCGCACTACACACACGAGTAGAAACGAAATATTATATTAACCGTTATGCAAGAAAAAAACTCTAATGAAAACGTACCTAACCTAACTTCTTGTCCGTGTGTTATTATATCGTATACAGCTGCTATTACAATACATATTACGTATAATAAGTATGTAATGAACTTAAGAACCGATCGTATGGAATCCGGCGGCGTGATAAACGGTATAGCACAATGGTGCAAATTAGGCGGGGGGCTCCTTTTTTTTTTTTGGAAGGTGCCGATTTATTCTATATAGGTAGTATAAATCAAACGATATTTTCATATCGCTTTGCTCTGAAAGTTTATAACTGTTGCTTTTCGGAATTCTAAAATGACAACAAAAAATAATCGAAAATATAATTTTAAGAAATAAAATTACCATTCAAATTCGCAGTAGCAGTAAATCAAACTGCATTTCATTTTAGAATACAAAAAAATTTTTGTCTATCTAAATAATTCATTGCAAAAACCACTCGAACAGTAATGAAACAAACTATTTCTCTTCAAACGCATTACTTCCATATAGAAATTAGACTAGTCGATAGATTATTATAATTTTCGATAACATCTTTGATTGTCGGGGAAAAGGTTAATTGTTACAAAAGGGTGCCAAAAAAGTGGTGTCTATGATTGGGCAATATTTTTTAAATTCGACAATCGACGTCACACTCGAAAGATAATCAGCTACTGAAACTGAATTTCTAAGGGTTGCCACTGGTGGTCAAATAAATGGCTACCGGGGTCAATACTTTTCAAAATGTTTTTCCAAAATCAATCATAGTAGATATGGCAGCTTATACTTTGACTGATCAATTTTTAAGCTCCAATAAAACATATTTGAAAATGAGTGCCGTCTGACTCGTGGAAAAAGTTGGTAAAATGAGGTTGCATCACAGTTTCCTGACGAACATGCGACGATCGATCAATCGGTTGTTTTTTAATTAAAAATCTTTGTGATTCGCATTTTGTTTTTTTGTTCGTAGTCCGCAAAAATCACTCTGACCATTTGTTTTTCAAACGTTATACAAACATAATAATACCTACGTATAGGCAAGCGCGTATATATAAAAATCACAATCGCGTTCGCATTGTGTTTGGTACTGGGCACCAAGTAAAATCGATCCCGGGATGGTGTGTCTGAGGGGGCCGGGAGGCGGGAGTAGCTCGCGGATCGTTGACATTGTTTCGCTGTTGGTTTTAATGGTAGCGGCATGGGCGAACGCGAGGGGTGAAATAGAGGAATAATAAGTAAAATAAGTAAAGAAATGATGAAAAAGGACGACGACGACAAAAAAAAAAAAAAAAAAACGTACAAAATAATAATAATGGAACAAAAATTAATATATTACAAAAGTAATAATAATAATTATTATTATAATTATGATCATAATAATAATTTGTATTTAATAAACAAAAGTTTGTGTGGCTGAGGCACAAATTAACCGACCTTTATACGTTCGAATCGTATAACTTCTCAATGAATATTAATTATAAATTATAATAATTCGTGGCCTTTATCGTTCGAAGAGTATTGTAATAATTTCAACTTCCGCGTTTTATCGTTACTTTAACGTATTATAGTAATAAACTAATAACATAATACGGCGAACGAGTGTACATAAATTGCCGTTTTCGTCTGTTTATGAAAACAGATTTAATCAAGCCGGATTTCAAAACCTATAAAATTGTTTTCTCGCGTAAATCCGTTTTATACGAATAATATTAACCGTATACACGGTAGGTACACAATATAAGTTATTATACGTTGTTCAAGTATTAGCTCTTTTCCCGGAGAAGAAAAACCATTCTTGTAACGTTTTAACATCAAACGGCCGAGATGTTTTTATTATTTTAAATTAAACTTGAATGAATTACAGAAATTTCATAATCGGCTCGCTGCAAAATTAAACAGTGCCTATTACGTGTATTACTCGGCTGTAGCGTGGTTATAATAATTGACAACGTAAACATATTTTACATAGATCACGAGTAATCTTGTCAAATATTTGATAGAATATCGTCTATATAATATATTATATTATTATGTGTCTACATAAGTACGTAAAGAACTTAATATTGTAAAATTAAAACATGGAAACTGATTAAATAATTGTTAGTGCTCGGCGTAGGTGAGAATAACGAAAAGCGAAAAACTAACCTCATTATTGTTTACAATAATAACACAATAATAATCAATTATTTAAATGGAACAAACTCAAAATCAGAGATAAATAAACGTTCGTTAAAACAGCACAGCGTAATTGGTTCTAAATTTCCCTATACACTTTTCTCGTTTCAGCGACATTTCCGGAAATATTTAATTCAATATTTTTTCCTTTTGTTTCCGGAAAGTACACACACCAGTGCGCAGGACCAGCATGGAAGGGGTGGATAAAGGTTTATTTTATGGGATGTATTCTACGATTATTATTATTTTTATTAGTGATCATATTAAATCCACTATATTCTGATTGATTCTGTTTTCGCATAGTATTATAAACAATCTTTTTTCTTTTATTTCATACTGAATAACAAAACAATAACAAACCAACGTTTTTATTATCAAGTAACAAAATACTCACCAAAATATACGCGTATTATAATATTAGGTACACCTATACATAACATTTTATTAATAATCTTGAAAAAAAAAAAACAACTAAATAATTATTGTTCTCGTTTTCCTAGGCAACTATATAATTGATTATAACTAATAATTGCAGCGTGGCTCGTCATTGTTTTTAGAATTAATAGTTATTTATTTAATGCTATACGAACGAGCCTATGCCGAGTAGTCTAATTACCTATTGATCGAAAAGAAAAGGGTCAACACAAACCTAGGGGGTGCTACCTCGGTGGGTAAATCTATCTCCGCCCGAAGGCGACACCAGTTCCTAATCAATCGTCGATTCTACGCTATATAACAGTGGGAATATAGGTACACGATCGACGACGTAATACGATTATCCTTAACCAATGATCGGCGACCTGAAAACAAAAAAAAAAATTTAAAAACTAGGAACTCGGTGTGATAGTAATTATACGTCATCAATTACGATTTTACACAATCGTGTACACACAAGCACCCACACGCACATGCTCGTTCGCTCATACGCGCGTTCAAGTCTTAAACACTGTCTACCGCGTCTTTCTCAACGCGCGCTAAATACATAATAATATGGTCGGTGACGCAATTTGTTATGATATTCGTTAAAATAGTATACGAGTATAACATCTGTTGACGCCGAACCTCCGAACGACGTTTCGCGGCAGAACCGTTGGAAAAATGAATAACGCGGACGTCCCTTTCACCGCCGCGCCGGTGCTGTAGTGGCGCGCAACTGGTAAAAGTGCAGCCGATAAAAAACAATTAGTCGAGACGAAAAATTAAAATAAACTCCACGTGTTCAACGATTACTTGCCCGAAACAGGTGCTAATGGTTTCGCAACCAGCGGAGTCCTTATGTATTATCACCCGCGAGCGCACTGCTCTAATTGCGCCCGTAAACACACGGGTAGGCGAACGCGCGCGTCGTACCATTAGCGTAATTCAATTTATTATTATAAATATTATTTGTACTTGGGATAAGATCGCGCACGCCGCGATGAAATTAAACCTTTCACCCTCGAACCGGACTCGGAGTTCGGAACTCTTTTTCGACTCGAGCGGTGAAACGCCCGTGATCAAGCAGAACCAAAAGTTCAAACTCGGACGTTAATTAGATTAAAAATCAATATCCGCCTATAATATATTGAGTTATTATTTGTTTCACTCGCTTTATAGAAAGAAAAAAAAATTAAACCTAATAATAAAAATTCGCTTCGACGTTGAAATATGATAATCTGATTCCACGTTTGAAATGAACGGTTCGGTTTGTTATTGGAAAAAAAAATGCCCAGTCCGGTTCGACGAAACCACAAATTCGAATTTGACTAAACTCTAGTTTTTTTTCTCGGATTTATATATTCAGCACGGTTTTCATTTGTTTTTGAATAGAGCCCGTACTGATGCCGTAAATAATGCATTCATGACCTAACCACAAAAATACCCTAAAATCTATCAAAACTGTCCTTGAAAAAATAAATATATAACCAACTGTGTCACCCTAAGAACATAAAATATATTTTTTAAATTGTTTGAATTATAATTTTTTTTTTTTTTCAAATAGTGTTAAATATAATATTAAATATAATCGTATGAACGAATATCAAATTGTAATTAGTCGAAAAATATTATAAATAAATAATTACAAAAAGTAATAAGATCGTGAAATATTCTTTCGGTTGATGAAAAGGAATTCTAATTGTTTATTCTTAAACACTAGCCGGTGTCCGCGAATACTTTACGAATTTTAAATCCCGGCTCTAAACGAGAAACGTATATCTCTCGCTAAAGACACCTTATTTAGTTAAGAAGTTATTGATGACCGACAATATCAATTCGTACAAAAACGTCAGTCGTGTTAAGACGGTAGAATTCCAAAGCTCATAGTGTTTTATCAAATCATACGTCCGCGAATTGCGTTTTCTAAAAAAGAAAAACAAATATTTACGATTCTTGTTTGTGGACGACGCTGCGTTTTTTCTCAAGTCATCCGGGCCCCTTCAGAAACGAATCGCCGACCTCTCCGGGTTAGTATGGGCGTGCCGGTACAGTCGAATTACAGTCATACTTTTATTACGCTGCGGCTAACGAAATCGGACGAAAAATAGAAGGGAACAAAACAAAAGCTAAAAGTTAACGGTGGGCGATCGAATTAAACAGTCCGCCTCGGGTCTGAAAAAAAAAATGTTCAGCTCGCCGCGCCGCCGCACGCGTATTTAATTTAAACCGTACCTGTAGCACGGTCCGTAATATACACCCACGTTGCTTTCGTTGTACCTTCGGACGTATAAAAGGACGACGCCGTAGCGCGCGGTACTTTGACAAAAACTACCCGGTCGATATACGAGTAGGTAGTACATGTATATAAATATACTCCCACAACGCTCGTTGGACTTTCCGAAACATTAATAAAACGCAGTCTTTTGTTTTGGAGTACGCGTTTTTTTTTTTTTTACTTCTTTATGATATAGCGTCAAATAATACGTTCACCCGCATCACTCTCACGCGCGACGTGATTTTCTCGCGGAGTGGAGAAATTATTTGTTTAAAACGATACTTATTCGGAAACGGTGCGCGTTAATACGCTTATTGATGTTTCAAATTCGATTCTTAATTATTTTTAGCTTATAATTGTTCGCAATTTATTATCAAACAAAAGTTCTTAGCTCGGTTGAAACTCGGTTTAAGATGACTTTTTTTGTTTCTCGAAATTTCATTATATTACCGATAGTCAGCCTTATATACTATATTATTTTTATTCGATTATTACCGTCTCGTAAAGTATATCATATTATGTTCGTGAAATACGACGTTACGTGTGATACCTACCGATAAAACGGTGGTTGTCGACCTTTATTTTTTATTTTTTTTGTTCACGGTACTCTCGAATATTCTATAAAAATTCCGGGTAGCCCTGCGGCCTCTTATACGCACTCGCCACTCACTACTTTTATATCTTTGTTTTGATATAGTCATAAATTATGACCGAAAATACTTTTATTGTCCGAAAAAAATATACTCTCTGCGTATATACAACGTCTTGAATCTTTTCGTTCTATAGTACGCCAAAAACGAAGGAGAAGAGCATAACATTTTTATTTAACGATTAGGTATTGACTGTGGAATGCTGAACCTCTAGCGGGCAACGTGTAAAATTGATATTAAATTATATTGTACTCGCCTCAGCGTGTACATTTATACTAATGACAATTATTGTCGTGATTGTTGAAAATCGTACCATAACGATACGTATGGCAAATAAGTCTATCATTCCGGCCAATAAAAGCATATAGTAAATAATTTTATGATATAACGATAACCGATAAATAAAAAGTATTGTATAGCAAATAAAATAAGTAGTACGCGATAAAATAACATGCGATTTATCATCTCTTTGGTATTAAAATACGCGCGACCTAATTGAAATAATAAACGATTCGTGCTTAGGCGTTGGCGTTAGCTTTGGCGTTTTCTAAGATTTCTCTAAATTACCTAAACCGTTATTTAAAATAATATAAAAATCTGTACTATACGGAAACGATCAGTATTGAAACAAAAACGAACGATGTAAAACAACGACATACGCGATTAGTTTACGGTACCGTTGCCCACGAGTTTCGTAGTCTGAAAAAGTACGGAAAATTATATGTACGAATGTGTTTAAATTTTTGATAATCTTCCGGCATCCGTGATCGAAGAAATTCGCAGCCATCCGGTCGAGAATCACTGCTCTAAAACATTTTTCCGAAAATTTATTTATATATTCCTCCCCTTCCCCATCGAAAAAATCCCATATACGCCACCGATCCATATTATTCGAACTTCGGAATTTTCGATTCGAAACCACCCTTTCTCTCCCTCTCTTCCCCCACCATTCGTTTTATCACCGTGAGAACGCTTTTTCGGCCGCGACAACTCGCCGCCGCCGCCGCCTCCACCCTGCCCTTACTGCAGGAGGGTTGAAAAATTGCCAAATGGGATAGTTTATCGACGTTTATATATAATATAATTATTGTAGAACTAAAAAAGAAACTATTGAAAATATCGTAATATTTCTCGAAACGTCCCTCGTCGAATAATACGGCCAAAGACTTCAACATTTTCCGAATTGATTAATATTTGTATTATTATCAACGCTATGTGTTCGACGGACATTATTCTAGAACGCGCTCTGCGTAGACGACCCGCTCGTCAATGATAATTTGATAACGTAATATATGCGAACTCTTAAAATAATTAACCGCTTCGTGAGAGACGACGAAACTCGCGCGCGTTCGCAAAACGGTCGTTTCGTTAACGCGGAGAAAAAACATTTTTAACATTTATTCCCCTTGAAAATAAACGCGAAATTCGATTAAAACGAGGCGGCGTTCGGGTTAATACAAACTTTGCGAGCGTTTCCCGCAAATCGCGCGTACTTCTTTGAGAAATACGGTTAGTTTTTACAAATTTATATTTACGTGTATTTATATTTGTACACCGTGTATCGTATCAACAATTAAATATACGGCGCAACGTTTCTAAACGCGTGATAACTCTCGAAACCTAGAGGGGGCGGAGAAAAACAAATTAAAGTAAAACAAACAACACAACGCGCACAACGTTGTTTCGGGCGAACATATAATAACGCGAGTCGTTTTTCCAGAGGAGATTTCTTTTTCTTTCTTTTTTTTTTCGATCGTACCGAATCCCGCAGTTGTTTTGTAACAAGTCGTTACGTACAGTCAAACAATACGCGTCTGTTATTAAAAAAACGCAGCGAAAATTCTAATCGGTTGCCGTAGTTTTTGTTTGTTTTTTGAGTTTTACTAGATTTACGTTTGAATCGGACACGGTAGTCCGAACGGACGCGAGCGAAAAGTTTTTTGACGACGAATTTTCAATTAACAACTTCCGCTGACTGCTGGTCTACGCATTGGAGTTGAATCGATTATAGTTTTTTTTTTTATTGACTTGTCTCGTTTGTCCTTGCATCGACTCAAAAATGACTTGACATTTTTTTAACCGTCCCGAGAGTTTTGATTTTGAAAAATGTATCGCTATAGAAATCTAATTTTTATTCACTCGTCGTAAGACTTCGTTCTCAAAAGTTACAATTGCGCAGTAAAAATGAAAATATTCGACTACAATTTTTGTTGTTTTGAGATACGAGTATATTAATCAACACTTGGAAAATGTCTATTAATTTTAACTACTGTTAACTTAATTGGAAAACAAATTATGAACTCAACAGAGTTAAAAAAATACTATTTATTTGCCCAGCTTTGGAACCATAATTATTGTGCTGTTACCGGTGTAACACACTTTCAAAAAAATATATTATATTTAAATTTAAAAGACCGATTCACCAAAACCAACCACACCGCCGCCGTATCTCGTCCCACTCCGATCTGCGGCCCTAGTTTTTTTTCCCCTCTCGCATATGACGCACTCGTTGTATTATTGCTATTATCGTTTCTACCAGACGCGATTATTACGTCGTGTAGGAAGTTTCGGCGCTGACCTCAAACTACGATGAGTCTCTAAAAAGGATCAATGCACTTGCCGATCGTGCCGGGGCGATCGTGCACGGACCAAGTTCATCCAAGGTCACGCGCCGAGGCGGCGGCGACACGCCGCCGTGTGCATTATAATATACACATGTAGCCGTGTAGGTATAGTGTAATATTATTATAACGCGCTATGCTAGCAGATTGTTTTGGTTTTCTGTCGAGTCACTAATGGGCTCGACAAACATTCATATTTCATATGTGTAACGGCAGACGCTCATATAATATCATCTCCGAATAGGTATATACAACCGCGTACGCGTGTAATTTAGTGTTCGGCGGTGAGAATAACGCACGTCGTCGTGATGGGAAGAGAGAAAGAAAAAATAAATAAATACGAAATCGATTCCCGGCGAATATTACGGCGGATCTCCCCGCGCGTTATTTTCCAACGACTTTCGTAGACTCGTTCGTACTCTGCACGTCTACGTAGTACGTACGCATATCATATTCGTGCGGTGTGCGTGTGCGCTCGAAGCGCCCGGTGCGCAGTGCATACAAATAATAATAATACGGCACAGAAGTATCTCTATCTACATGCAATATCCTTCGTACAACAGGACCGCAGTCCGTAGGCGTATCAACCGGAGGGGAGGGAGGTGTGCATCGTAGGTGCAACTAGACCGATATTTTTTGGGGTTGCACAAATATTTATCGATGGTATTGTTTTCTTCAATACAATCGAAAAAGGCTTTTATTTTTTTGGGACGTCGTCTTCGGGGGTGCATATTTGAAATTCAGGGATGCACTGGTTCCCTATTTCTATTTACTATTTACTATTATTCATAGGCATTTAAAATGTTTTAGTTTTTAAGTTTTAAAGTAAAATGTCAATAAAATAATTTTTGTTGAGACAAAAAAACCTTGAAGATTTATTACATAGTTCCTTGTGAGTTGACCTTGCTTAAATGAACAAATTTCAAAAATACATAAACACAATTTCTTTCCACATGGTTTTGACTGTTAAAATTGTTGTTAAATTTTATCAAACACCTAACGCACACGCGTCAACGTATACACGTACGGCAATAGGTATGATTTTTTTATTCGTCTAGAACAGGGACGACGGCTTACTGATGAGCTTTCAGTTTTTACCCGTCGCGCGTCGTACCTTTAAAAAATTCAATTCCCCAGAGTCTCATTGGAGAAAAAATGTCTAATATTTCATAAAAATCCTCGAGAAAACCTATAAATTATGTCCGTAGGTATTTATTTAATACATTTTACGTAAGTCGAATAATATCATATAGATGGGTAGATACTGATGTACATATTATTACTATTCCCGTCTGCCATATCCAATGGCACGTTTTGTACTCTCGTTATTCGTTTAGATTACTAAAAAAAATGTTAATCGAGTATCGAGATTTAAGTAAAAGTAAATGCCACGTGTGACATACGATCGTCTTTTCTATAGTATAAATACTAAATGCTAAATCAACATTATAATATATTATATTATGTCTAATTTAGTGTTTTACACGGATTGACCTACCTACACACGCGAACTGTAAAAAAAAAGCGAAAAAATAAATACTAGCTTGTCCCGGGCACGTTACAAACTCAAATCCAACACTCGTTAGTAGAGCGTTCTTATTATTATTTTCTTCTTATTATTATTATTATTATTACGACGTGCACACGCGAAACGTAAATCATTATACACTGTTGAAACGTTCGATAGTTTGAAAACTCAAAACACCGAATTCTCGACTGACGATGAAACGTCCGTTCGATGGAGTGAGAAAATGAATTTGCACCCACTTGTTTTTTTTTTATTTTACATAACTCGTATGATCACCATACACATATTTTTCAATAATAATTTTCATAATTCTTCCAAAAGTTATTATGGTTAGTGAAAAAACTACAAGGCTTTTGTTTTATTTTACATTTAAAAAATTTTCACCCCTAAATATTTTCCGCTCGGAGCTACTACCCCTTTTAACACGACGCCGAGTACCATAAATTACCCGAAAAACGAGACTATTAAACGTTTGATGTCTGATACCACACCCCACTTTTCATTTTTAATTGTTTTGTTTTATGTTTCATTAGAATTTCTAAAATGTATTATGTTTATTTTAATACGTTTTTTTATAACATTATTTTTTATTATAATTCGTCAAAAGGACTCCGTAAATTTCATAATAAATAAATAAATTGTTGGCGCTTGGTACAAACGACTTAAGTCAAAAATAGTAATTTCAAACTCTTCACGTTAGAGTCAGACGATTGATGAAAAAATTGAATATATTTTTAACTTTTTTTTTTTTATACAATACTCTTGATTCGCATTGATAACGGTTATCTTAAAAACATTGTGGTAGCGTGTTCGAGTAAACGAATTATCGTTCGGTACGACACTCTCACGTCTATTTACGATAAAATGATTTTCGATTCGAGTCGCTTGTTCTTAAAGAAAAAAACAATACCGTGGCCTCGACCTCGACGAGCTTCCGAGTGAAATATCATAACCGTATTATGATGACTGCAGTTTCATCATATATTTTTATTGATTTGTTGTGAAACACGTTACTGCAACGTGTGTGTGTGTGTGTTTTTGTTTCGATCGTTTTACTGTACGGGGGATTGTGTACCGCGGTCGTTATACAATTCGAAACAAACTCCCGTAGCGGAGCTCTCGGACGGCGCGTCTCGAGAAATTGTTGCGACGTTTGTACAATGATACGTTTTCGTTTCGAACTAGATCGTCTCGAGTGTACCCGTTTATCGCGTACGGTGCGCGCCCGACAAGGATGCTCTCCTCTCATTGTTTTTAATAAAAATTGCGAGATTATAATTAAACGCGCGAGACTGCGCGCATATAATAAAACATTGCGCTCGGTTTGGACGCCATACACTGGCTGTGTGTAACACAACACTTAAGTAATTTAACGCCTTCGCCACATCGCGTTTATGAAATACGCGCACAGCGCGTCGTTTTATTAAATTCGCTTGGTGCTCGTCGTTTACACGCCACGCGAAACATTGTTGTTTCGTATTTTTTCGTTTGTTTGCCGTCCGGACGACGTTCCGCGTGACGGGTCCGAGTCCGATCTCGACTCGCGTACTCTTCGGTGTGCATCGAAAAACAATAATCTCGTGTACTTAATACTTATGAACTATTAAAACATTTGGTAATCATTTATCTACCGCGACTTGGTTGGTTTAATAAGCTACATACCGGTAAATCGTTTCTACCGGTAAACAATAGAGTTTATAAATTAGTTTCACGTGTGATTTCCATTGTAATATGTGTTCTATACCATGTCACAGGTATATTCTTATTTCTTTTAATAACGGGATAACTCCTGTGACTCCGAGCCATTGAGATAAACAGCAGTGCTGTAATAGTTTTTACCGATACATTTTTTCAAAGTATTAACGTTTTAAAATACTCCACAAAGATGATCACATCAACGATGCATCAAGTGAGTTTTAGTTTAATAACATGTAATTAATTATTTCGCGGGTAGAATAATAATTAGCATAATACATATAACAGTTTTTAGCAGGTGACATTTTCACGGAGTACCAATCTTGTTTAATCTAAAGTGGATCCTTAAATTTATTATAATAATCAATATTATTGCACTCTATTGTCCTTTTGTGTCGTATCTTTTTCATCCCCATATTATTTCCGACTATGTATTCTATATTATTACGTTCGTATTATCTATGTATTTTTACTGTATTGTTTGCCCTTAAAGGCGTTACCATAATAAAAATAAATAATATATATCTATGGATAATAATCGTATTACTTAGCAGGAACTAAATTTAAAACGGATATTGAGAGAGTATATCGGGGTTCAGCCCCTTCGAATAGTTCTTAACCCCCTCGAATGATTTCCCATTTCCGCGGTTGATTGTTTTACTACTAGAAAATATATTTTTATTTATAAAAAATTACGGACATTCCTGTCCAATGATTAACAATTACAACAACAACAATAGGGCCGGAGATTGTAGTCGGACGAGATACAGATGACGGGCGATTGATATTGGTGTATTGGTCTATTAAATATTAAAAGAATCGTACTTTGCTTTTGAAAACTATTCAGAGCGAAGAAGGCAATTAGAATATTAGATTTGGTCGAAAATTGGTATTCTGTAAATTCTGTCGGTTTTCGTAATTGGTCGTCAGTTTTTCTTGATTTTCGAAAAAACTAATTAAAAAATAGAAAATTTCATTCTGTTCATTTTTGCTCGTCAAGCGACTCAATTATTAATATATCCTCAAAACAATCGATGTGAACATCACCGATTATACCGCCAGTACAATTAAGTATATCTTTTTAATATGACCATGTCGTCGCAACTCACGAAAGAAGTTTTTCTGCTTTAAAAAAGGTGAAAACTCGGTTTTTTGGACAAAAATGTTTCGGAATAGCTTTTTTTTTTATCTTGTTAACTATCGAAACGAATCTGAACGAACAAAAAGCATCATATTGATCTAGAATTAAAAATATGTAATATTGTATTGAAAACTACGCGCGAGTTACTTTTTAATAGCTGTTGTGCCTACGTTAACCGTTACATTTGAAAACGCGTATTTTAAAAGTATTCGATAAAAAGTTCGGAACGAGTTTTCGATATCCTCCTTCGATAATCTCACCATTATCACAGTGTCATTTAAAATCATTACCGGTCGTCATTTTTTGTTTTACTCAATAGATGCGATTATTGGGACAGAGGATAAGTGTATTTAAAAAAAACATTGACCGGGTGATACGATCTGACGAAAGAAAACTGCGTCCACTCGAATTTCACTTTAGGTAAACAAATTGATCCGGTGGACGGGCAAAATTCGTATCGCGATACTTTTTTCGCATTGAAAACGATTTCGGGCAGCGATTCGACTCGACGCGATAGGAAAAAATAAAAATAAATATGATCTCTAGAGAAATTTGTTTTCTGTCGGGCGCGCGTTCGCGATATTATTAAAGTCGCTATTGCGTGTAGTATTAAAGTCCATTGTCCGCTCTGCGCAGGACGTGTGTGTACGATAACGACGCGCACATTACGGTCAATATATTATTGTTCGTCCGTGCAATTACGCGGCGGATATAATATCAAACGCTGTCAGATATGCCATACGTTATGCTCGTGTAATGATGTAATATATCTCGTCTCATCCATACACAACATTTTGGTGCAGCCGACGTACACGTATACCGTGTAGTGTGTACTATTGTGTATACAATATACATTCTTTAAATATTAAAAATTATCAACCCCGATGATCACCAATTACTACATCTATATACTCGATAATATTTGAAGTTCGCCAGATTTTATCTCTACGCAGACTAAAAATATCACATTTACAAGTTACGCGGTTATAGTTCTGAATATGAAAAAATGTTCATAAAAATTTGAAAAAAAAAATACTACGCCCAAACTTTGGTAAAAAAAAAAAAAATTAACAAACTCTGACCGTTCGCGCCGCCCCTGTCCGCGAGTCGAACATTGTTTATTTTATCGATACTATGTCTGCGGATTAATCCATACATTTTAATTATATACGGCGAATAATTGCAACGGAACAATATACTCGTATTATAGACACTTTATGCGCACCGAACAAATTTGCAAATGGATTCGTCGAATAAAAATACAATAAGTGTATTATTATAAAATATAAAATGAGAGAACGCACACTGCGGCAGAGCACTTAAATGTGTCTTCGAGCGCTATATTTCACCGCTGCGCGAACGATGGGAACGTTTTTTGAATAGTAATAACGTGACGTCATCGTACGCGCGCGAATTTTCAAAATACAAACCGTTATAACAATATTAAAAGGGTTAATTACTTTTGATAATTAATAATAAATTATCGAGACGGGAAACATTAATCAAAGCAAACGACGCGTGCGGATTTTGAGTAAACTATCGTCTCGAAAATGTCGTGTACGCCTACACACCTATATCACCTGCCAAATTCTATTACGTTTCGCTCGCGGTTTTTTTATTCGGAATATATTTTATAATTATTTACAACTTCGCGAGATTGAACGCGACGGGCATACATTTTAAACCGTCGACTGAACCGACAGGTGTGAAATTTTTTTTGAATTTACTAGTCGTTATACCTGTTTGTTGATAAACTCCACGGGCGTGCGTCCAAAAGTAGGCGCTTTAAAGCAGTACGGTCTTCAACCGAGCGAGTCGCGACCCACTAATTTCGAAATGGGTCACGAAGTACTTTTTTATGTAAAAAGTTACATAAAGAGACAAAGGTCTCTTTGAATTAATATTTCTTTCATATATAATATTTATAAATCAAATATATATCGATTGTACAAAAAATGTATAAATCATTATCTATATTATTATCTACGGTTTTGAAAAATGTTGAAAAACAGTACTTATCTTACGGCTGGAAAATGTCCGCGAATTCGAACGTTTTGTAAAAGTGAAGTAAAACAATTGAATACGGTTAGGTCAGGTTTGATATAGTAATATGTAAACGATAGGTTCTCGTTATAGTTGAATAGAGAGAGGTATACGCACAAGACTACCGAGAGAATAATTTCGAAGGAAGTAGGATGACACAAAACGTGGCACAACATAAAGCAAACATTTCTCGTCCTCTGCAGGTGAAAACCTGCAATGCAGAATTAACGTCTGCAAGTAGAGAATCCACAGGACCAGAGACGACACCGGAAAGGAACCGGCATCGGCGAGGTTGCTGGGCGACTCGTGTCTGGTTCGAATCACTTACCCGACACCGGTCAATAAATTTCACAATAACGTTGAAACGCGTTTCCCATCGGGATCCGACGGAATCGTAAACATCTCGACCACTCGAGAAAAATAAACATAAACAATACGCGTCATTACAATGAATCCGAGCACTCGACGAAATGCGTCACGAGAAATGATTCGACGGAATGAATCGTTTCTCAGACCTCGAGTGCTGCAAATGCCCGCGACACACGCGTTACTCGCCACTCGCGTTTGCGTATGAGAGCACGGTTTTTTTTTATTTATTTTTCATTTCATCTGAAACACTCGCGCCGTTCGCTCCGCGTCCGTCACGCGATAAAAGAAAAAAAACCGTCCGCGTTTGTTTTTTTTTGTTATTCGTCGAGACTCCGTCAGAGAATCGAAACGCGTCCGTCAAATACGTCGCAACCGGAAAAGTCGCACGCGAAATATCGAGAAACGATCGTCGCGCACGGTGACTTAATACGATAATAATACGAGCGCCAGGACAAATCGTTTCGCTAACGAACCGCGCTAGGTTTCTCTCGTCGCGTAATTATATTCGAATCGAAAACAATCTAAAACGCATTAGCTCCTCGTAATCATTGTGATTATTATTATTACTGAAACTACGTCGTTTCGAGCACTATAACACAGGTATAACGAACGATTATGCGATAAGCGTTAACTCGACAACGATGTGGGTATATCTGTTGCGATCGATTTGGATTAGGGGTGGGTTCTCAAAGTTATCGAGTCCTTGAACACCGGGAGCTCCGAGGAAATCGAACGGTTCGTTGAGGATATTAACACTCGATCTCCGAACACTTGGATAAAAAAACAAATTTCGAATTCGAGTCCGAGTTTGTGAAAATTATGGCTCGAACCTTCTTTTTTTTTTTTTGAATATGATTTCGTTTTGTATAACGTAATAAACGTATGAAATTCGATTTTATAGCAGTGCGCATCGTGTCCGATTTCTGCGATCCTCCGCGTAGAAAGTTGCTGCTTTTCAAGTCCTTAACTAAACCGGCGGTTTCCGAATGTGTTATTTTCCTCGCTGCGAGTTATTACTTATTATTAGCTAGCTACTTTTTTATTCGCGGTACTCGTTTGATAAATGTTTTGTACTACTCAATGACGAGTACCCTCGGGACCGGGAAAAGCAAACGCCACAGACCGAATGACCCGTATGACAATTAAAATGCGAAATGCTAGTGTGTTTGTCATAGATACCACTTCAAACTGAACTGCTATTATGGAAACCACATCAAGCACGCGTTCCACACCGATACTCGTATATAATTGCAATATTTTTCTTTTTTTCTTTTAATAGAAAAGTACATTTAAAGTCACTCTTGCGTTCATGTCGGGTGACAATATTTTTCACGATTCTTTTAGGTTTTCAAATTGTTATTTTATACAGTTTTTTCGGGCTCAAAGGAAAAAATTCGAATTTTCACGATGTGGTCACGCCCTTTGGGAAACACGGCAGATTATAAGGATCGACTTTATTGCAATATTTTTTTGTACCTCTTATACGCCGTTCGATGTAATTTTATTCGTACAGTTAAGCCGTAAGATTAGAATCCAGCCCCCCCCCCGGGTACGTAATAATAGCAGGTGATTTCAAATCGTATATCGTATGTTTTAAAAATATTTTTGTCGAATAAAACGCGTGAATTACTTCTGCGTCATTGCGGTGGACATTTTTCCGGAACACTCGAGGCACACTATAACACCTACGTTTTTAAAAGGGCCTCCTCGTAAATGCGAACGGGGAAAATTGAATTTCAACGGACCAATGAAACCGAACGTAAAGACCGTTACGACGACGCCGCGTATAGGATGACTGCCACGCTCAGGCCACGGCACTCGTGCGAAATAATTGAACCGTTAGCGAACCTGTAAACAAACAATAAAACGGACGATAGACGCGAGCGTTTTATGCCGCTACCGCCGCCGGTCGCTAAAATCCCGTCCAGGACTCGCGAGAAATAACAAATGATTTTAACGACGTACACGATTTGTGGCCCTGGCGAAATGAAAACGCTAGATGTTATCGAATCAACCTCTCGCGCTGGGGCAGCGAAAAGGTGATGACGTTCGTAAATCGCGCCACACACTCTTTCAGGTACGAATAAATTCCAAGGCACTAAATCGCGCCCGGCGTACTTTTGTATGGAACATCATATTGACCATTTATTATTGACTATCAAATGTCCTCTAAAAATTCTTTTTTCCTGTCCTTCGAAAGTAGGTTTTTTTTTTTAATTAAAAATCAAATTTATAAAATTAAATTATAAAAAATACCAAGTTTCGACTTTTTCATCAATTTAACACGTTCTTAGACTAGCTAAGAAGGTGCTATCCTATTCATTGTAATTACTTATATTAATTTTAAACGATAATAAGTGATGAATGTTCGATTTTTACACCGATTAAAACATACTTAAAAGTAAACAGTGTTTCAAGTCAGCAATAATGCGCCAATCACTATACCCAAAATTAAAATTAAAAAAAATGCCAGGTGAAATTTACAACACTACTTTTTGTATTACATGTACTCGGTGAGCGCAATTTATATGTCTGCGTGAGGTCCACAGGAGTTTGAACTTATTTGGTAGTATTATTTTCGGTACTTTTCGATTGCGGCCCGAATCCAGGTAGCCCGATTCCGTTCCAAGTATGGGCATCCCAATTGCGGTTTAATCCACAGTTTGTGGTTCACTAAACAATGAAGGAATGATATATTAGTTTATAATGTTTTATTTTCACACGTCATCAAACGGAATATAAATTTATAAATGTCAGTTAAGTTTAGAAAATTACAGACAAAATACAAATAAATGTATAACTGTACAGTCAATTTATAATGAATAACACAATCGTTGATTATGTATACAATGTATACAATGTATACATAATCAATGACACAATATAATAATATGTAGTCAAAAACTATTTTAGATTTATCGACATGGATTAATTTTTATTATATATTTTTAAAATTTAGTAATAATACATATAAAAAACTGCTAGAAATACGTTAATTATTGAATCCATATTATTTAATTTGCAATTTGATTCTTTTTCTTATAACACAATTATTGTTGCTGTTAAGTAATGTTAATAAAACGAAATAATTAAAAAACCATTATTTTTTATATTATATTTCAACTGGACGACAATCGGATCGACAAAATACAAAAATGTTTAATTCTTTTGATAAGAGCGCGAGTGCGAAACAACTAATTTCATTTCGAACAGCGACCCTTATTTTTCTTCACCGCGTTCGTCATAGGCCAATTATTTCGAGTCGTTTCAGTCCATAAGCTACGATCCCGTGTACCCACTCTATATCGACCGACAACAACCGACATTTCGAAAATAATCGTCTTTGCCAAATACCTCGTCACGACGCGCGCGGCCGAACCGAGTGGGATTTATTCTGTTTATCGATTCCGGAATATCCATTCTTCTCGTTCCGCAAAAACTATATCCGATTTCTTGTTTCGAAGGAAAACGGATACGGACGAAATGACATAATATCGTGTAGGACATTTTGTGGAGGATTCGACGCGTTTTTCACGTAGGCAACCCACTACGCCACGCGGACGTTTTAGAAGCTCGTTGTGATAAAAGTGCGTTTTGATATATATATATATATATATATATATATATATTATATCCGCATGCAAATTAATAGGTACCGTATTATTTCAACCCGAGACCGGGTACGATTTATGAACGCATAATATTATTGTATCGCGCATTCCGTTACAGCAACAATAATATCAGTATGCATCGAATTCGCGATTCGAAAATTATTCACAGACCCGGTGCGTACATGGATCCGAGTCGACGAGTTCGCGTTCATTAGACTCCGGAATCTATTCGCCGTACCGAAACGCGATATCACCGCGGCACGGTTAATTCATTCGCGCGAATAGCATTTTTGTAATCATTATTGGCTAAATAATATTATGTTATAATATAAATGACGTCTGACTGCGGGAACGCGCGAGAGTAAACGGTACCCAATTCGATGCGCGCGAGCGAGCATCGAAAACGGAATGAAAACAATTGTTGGTTTAAACGACGACGACGATAATGATAATGTAATATAACAGAGGGGAAATTGAAAATAATAACCGTTCAAACTCAATCGAACGTTTAAAATAATCACGCAAAATAGAAGTTCGTAAACAAAAATACGACGATTGGTATTGGTAGGCGGTTAGGCACTTGCTCAAATTGAGTAGTAGTCCAAATGAGTTATTTGTCCGATGGATAACGTTGAACCGTAATAGAACATGGGCGAAAGAATATTATTATTATTTTTATCTAAATTTTTTTCGTGTAACACATTTGGATTGACAAAATCGATAATTTAGATTTACGAAAAACGTTCGAAAAATTCGATTTGAGTTTTTCTCTCTATCTCTCTGCGAAAATCTATTCGGCCCGCGTGAGTAAGAGAGTTTGGAACTTTTGGCCACTTCGTTTAGGCGATAAAAGCAAACGTATACATAGGTATATACTTTACTCGTATGTGGTGGACATTATTTCTGTCTGTAATTTTGTGGAAAAATAGGAGTGTACCTAACTTGTTGTAAACTCAGTTGTACCGTACACATAACGTATACTGTTTTATGTACGTTTCGATCATAATAGTATAAAATACCACGTTTAAGACTTGCAGGACTGCGCATCGTGTTCAACGATGATCAACGCATATTACAGATAACAAAACTAATCGGTTAAATAATAATAATTGTAGAACGGCGTGTAGAGTGCAGCGTCAAAAATGAAAATAATGACACGAGAACATATTATCATCTTAGAGGTGTAACAATAAAATTGCACGTTTTACTGTAAACGAAATATGTCTCGCCACATGTGACTATTTTTTTTTAGTATTATTTACACTAATCGTTCTATTTTTTTTCTTCTTCTCGCTTTACTTTGATATTTTGAGATGAAACTCGATACTTCTTTATTTATTTTCCTGATTTGATAATTGCTAATAGTTTAAAACGACTACCGAAAACATTTTCACCACGTACGCTTTTGTCGCCGAAACAGTATTGCCAAAACAAGTATCGCCAAATTAGCATCGCCGAGAAGTCCAACACCTCACCGGGAAAATATATCCTGCTTCTCGACGGTCCACTCCCCGCCACTGTAACGCACGCGCATGTATGCTAAGCTCTCTATGGTTACGTACGATTTCAAAATTAATAAAAATTTTATATTTTCAAGTGTCATTAAAATTTGCCAAAGGTGCGTCACCTTTGGCCACGCGAAATATATGAAGTACGTTATGAGACGTTAAAAAACTACCGCATTCTCTACAATGTGTTTTCGTACGAGTCGTCTACAATTTTACTATCGAAACTTAATCGTTATTATACAACGACCTTACAACGTAGTAATAATTTTAATTCGATTATTTAACGCGGTGAAAAATGTTTACTATAGTAATTACCGGATCTCGAAGGCTGCCCCGTAACGGTTTCACTAATTACATGAAAACTAAGGCGGTCGCGAGAAAGAAAAAAAAAAAACACCACACCGGCATTGTTTTTATAATAATCGACTACGGGCGTACGGTAAAACGTATTACGCGATTTCACGACCGTATTTATCGTTTTTAATAATTCGTTCGCAGAAGACTTCTGTTGACGAAATTTTAATGAAAATACTATGCGCGCCCTTGCGATCGTTCGAATTCGATATCGTCCAGAGGCTCCGACTCGTCCGGTCTCAAAAGTCTTTACCAATAACGCCTAATTATATGTGTACGGCTGATCACTGAGGTTTCGATGCAAAAGACGTATTTTGCTTTTTCCAGAGAGGTCTATGAAATTGTTTTCGAAATAATATAGAATCGAGTTCAAACGTCGGAGAAATTAAAAACCGTAGCTTTAATTTTGCATTTTTTTTCTGGTTTTTTTTTAAAGCGATTTTTCATTTCTTGAACGTTTTTTTTCCACGCATGCGGTCGTTGACTTACTGTAGAAATCAAAAATATAAAACGTTTATTAAAAATTGTGAATCGATTAAAAAAAAAAGTAGGACTGTACGACGTGAATTCGATCCTTCGATTTACTACACAAATTGTTTCAGAACCGTTACGGACAATAGACGAATTTTTCTCCTAACTATTTGAATTCGTTCGTTTTTTCGTTGCATTTTCTTTGAGCACTTTTTCTGAGTTTTCAGAACAACGTTTGAGTCTCGCTTTCTTTATACGCTTGGTAGTATTATACATAGACGTGCAGGCGGGTGGTCCAAGGAATAATCGCAATAGAAAAAAAACATGTTACGATCAAAACGCATTTACGAGGCCGAATAATTCACTTGAGTAAATTATGATTGAATGATATAATAAAATTAAACACGAATCGAGTACCATAGTATGAATATGAACACAAAACCAAAAAAAGTTTTAAAAGTAAAAAATGTTAGTCTGTTAAATGCGTCGCTAAGACCTAGAAAACTCATAAAAAAAAAAAAAATCAATTTTTTTAGGTCGAAAGATTTGCTAAACGATTAGAAAAGAAAAACATGCCGCCCACAAACTGTTCGCGCACGCTTGAGGTATCGCGTAGTTCGAAATATTTTTAAGCGCCAATCTGTTTAATATATAAAAATAAATCTTCGTCCTCTATAGACAAAAAACTATCGAATACATTTTCGCAGGGTTTTCCGCAAATTGTCGGGATTGTCCGGAGAAAGTTTATAGAGTTATCGAAATCCTCGATCTTAAAGTTGATGAAATATATTTATGAAACATAGTTAGCCTCCTCCCTCCCTTAAAAAAAACCCCATTGTCATAATGATTTTTTCGATTTAAATATCTATAGCCAAGCCTATTTATGATAAACAATGCACGTGTTGTACAATAATCATTGCGTTCGATACTATACGTGGGCAAATTCAGCTGCAGTCAGGGGCGTATTTATGGGGGGGGCTGAGGGGGCTTCAGCCCCCCCCGAAATCCAGGAATTGTGTATTAAGTCTACTTATTAATTATTATGTTCTATTAGATGTAAAATCGTAAAAGTTCAATTTAATTTTATAAAGAATTATTATTAACAACGAACAATTTATTAATGCTACATAATGGTACATAATGCTTAATTTTGACGTGCGGTACTGCTGCATTATCGTTATTTCGATTTCTTTTATCTAAAATTGATTTACTGATATACACGCGTTGTCACGTCTCGATCACCGTACAATAATCATACGAGCATTACGAGCCCGTATGAGCTAAAAATATTTCCGAGAAGTTGTGACGACGACGGCCGATAACGCTGTTATATAGTCGCTATTATAGGTAAATATTTTGTTCTCTGATATATACGACGTTTAGGCGTTTAGTATCGCACGTAGTACGTACCTACTAACTACTAAAGCTAGCCATACACGTTCCGGTTTGCCGGAGAGGTCGGACTGTGCAGGCGGACTGCACAGGCATACCGGATCGTGTGTGTGACAAGTTTGCGCAGTTTTCGGGGACTGCACAGGCGGCCGGAGAACAATTGAAAAACGATTCTTTTGGCCTGTACAGTCATGACTGTACAGGCATACCGGATCGTGTGTGCCCGTGTGTTGATATAACCGTCGTTCGACCGGCTGGTTCACTTTTGCGGCATAGTACTTTTGCTGTTTATTTAAGGTTTAGGTTTGACGCCAAAGCTATGGCGTCGTCGTCTAGGACTGACATATTGTATGTGAATTAAAAAAAATAATGTGAAAAATATGTTAAAGACTCTGATTGAAAAAACGGCGAAAAAATATAAATATTTTGAAAATTCGACGACCCGCAGCTGAGGACTATTTTGGCCGGAAAGCGTGTGACTGCGCTTTCCTGCGTATCCGGCAAATCGTGGCGTGTATGTCGTCATCGGAAATCGGTAAAAACTGTGCAGGTTAAACTGTGCAGTCCGACCTCTCCGGCAAACCGGAACGTGTATGGCTAGCTTAAGACAGTGGATTGTGACGAGTGTTATTTGTTGCTATTTGAGTGTTATTTGAATATCGTATTATTATTATTATTATTATATATTATTTCATTATTAATTTTTTGAAAACATTAAAAATCATGACAAAAATTAAAATTGTGTATTAATTTTCTAACTCTTATTTTTAATAGGCTGAATTGGGGAATTTTAGTTGCAGAAAATACCACAGCCCCCCCCAAAAAAAATATCTAAATACGCCCCTGGCTGCAGTAATTAATAATATCGAACAGCCGCGGTCTCGGAGATTTCGATTCGACTAAAGTCCAAACGATAGATATTATTTCGATTGATTTACGGCGGACGATAAATCGGTCCGGAGTTTTAATCGATTCGCGTTAATTACGTGGGAGCGGTATTTTTTATTGTTGTTATTTTTTTTTGCGAAATGCTGACGTCTTCTTCATGAAGTATTCGTTAATAAATAATAATAATAATAAAAAAAAACTATATTTTATTGGGTTCGATAAGGACGTATATGGACGTTTTACGACGCGTTTTCGGTCTCCTCGGCGATACCGTGCGCGCGTTTTATTGAAATTCTCGACATACCTTATACCTACCGCCCGTCCGCCCGCCAGCCTAGGAAACTCGAGAACTCGACCCGAATTCAATAAGTGCATTCGTCGACGATAAACTAAAATTGTTCGTTTCGTACATTATACGTACATTATACTACGGTATATATTAACGTGCGCGTCGTCGACCGAACTCGACGGAATTATATTATTGTAATAAATACTATCGTGTAGTAGACTACGATTTTCCGGCATCGCGTTTTATCGGTCGACATTAACGTCTTAAAGAGTCAAATTTCAATAACCGCCGTTATCACAGCGATGGGAACGCGAGTTTGCGAAACGATACTCTCGAGTAGGTGCCACTCGAACCTGCGTGGTTCTCGACTGGCGTGTCGCAACACGCTATATAGATAGCAGCGACGTTCTCGGAATATTTAATTGGGGAGCGGGGACGTATGCAAATCGATTGAAAAGCAAGCTCAAAACAACGACAGGACGTACTCTAAATGTCAAAATATGATTATAATTATTAATAAACTGTTTGGAAACATCAATTAGATGTTCACCATTTTCAAAACGATATCAATTTTCTTCGATTTTTTAGCCGAGAAATCTAAAATATTTTCGGAATCAATTTATACCTCCCACTACCCACGGAGAAGCTAACAATGTCCACCGGTTCAGACAGTTTAATACATTTAATTTATCAGTTTCGCGTTCAACATTTTAGAAAATATTTTATGAAAACACCACGATGACTGGATACTTGTATAAATAAAAAGATAATTTAACCTTAATTTAAAATTATTTCTTATTTAAAGCTACTATCACAATTCAATTATAATAACGTCCACCCGATGTTTTTATCGTTTTTTCTATTTAGTATAGCGAATTGTGTCAATGTTTATAAGTTTTATAGTATTATTACTTCACAAATATAAGAATTAAGATTTAAGATAGACATAATGATCATAATTAAAATATTATATTATATAAAATAATAATTGGCACTATCCATGCCAAATTATTACTCGTATTAGTATCGTCAATCTGTTATAACATAATCGTATCAAACATCAATCATTTCGAAACAATGTTTCCTAAAATTTTGAACGTGAAATCGCGGGCAAAAAAAAATGTAATTGTTATTGGGCAAAAAGAGGAGGGATGTCATTTTTGGGCGAAAGAAGTAGCCCCCTTCGATGTCGCGAACAATTACACGGATATCTAGAGCATTCAAACGCGTGTATTTTATTTTTATTTTTTTGTATCGCAAACACCCGGGTTCGTGAAGCCAGCATTATGAAACTCAAATACCCGAATAAACGGATCGGGTTATAAAACCCTGCTTTTCCGGATCTCGACGATATTTTTTTATAAGAGTTTCACCGCGAAAACAAGACGGATCGATTTAATAACGTTTTACGCGCGCACCGAAAATAAAAGTCAAAGAATACGTCACATGACTGATGTAAATGCCACCCGGATTGGGACTTGAGTTTGGGATGACGTGGGCCGTATTATACCGTGTGGTACAGGATGTCCCACGGCCATGTGAGTAACGCGATGACGTTAGTTCGATTCTGAATATTTCTAAAGTTCCTTTTATGTATAATTATATGTTTATGTAATTATCACGTTCAAAGCTGGTCTTGGGTATATTTTACCGTCCAGAGCGCATGCATAGTTTTTAGTCACTTAAACCGATCTACTAACTAATTAACAGACAATAAACATAGACAAAAGAACCAGAGTGTTTCAGTACAAATACGGTATAGAAATAATATCAAAGTGAAATTTAGTTTAATATTTACTTTATCGAAATACACAACGACTATATCGAGTAAAATTAATGTTTCGTAATTTTTCCAGCGCGGAATTCGTAATTTCCAAGTTAAATTATACTTCAATTCGTTAAATTGAATTTGATATTTATCTTAATATCGTTTTTGTCGACTGTGAAATCATAGCATCGTATTTCGCTTTTAGAAGATACGTCTGTCGCGTTTTCGTACGATAAGAATGTCGCCCGCGTTAGTTTTTATCATCAGGCCCCCGGGTACGACGCCGGACCGACAAACGCAATTCGTCGTCGGACGGATCACCACACGTGTTACTGCGGAATTGCGACAGGCCGCAATTATTTTCTCGAAATCAACGTACATACATATACGTTGTAGCATTACGGTTGGACGTAATTGACAAATTACGTATCGCCGCCGCGCCGACGAAAAATATAAAAAACAAAAAAAAAAAATAAAAGAAACGACAGTCCCGACAATATGATTTATACCGCGCGCACAACGATAATATATAGTCGATTCGATTCCGCGGGGACGCGTTTATTTTATCAGCTCGCCCTCCTCGGCGAAACGCCGCGGTAGTAGTAATGGTATAGCATAGCAGTCGTGGCGTAGAAAGCCAACACTATAAATCAAATCCCATCACAACACGACGTTTAAAATAATAATAATAATATTATATTGTTTACGCGGGCTGTAGGCAGTGCTGCAGCACACCTTACGCCGAAATTATAAACCGATGGCTGCGGCGGCGGCGGTTTGATTAACGACGAACGCATTGTGGCCACAGCGTTTTATTATTAGAGAACGGTTTTATATGCACACAAAGACCTTCCGAAAATATGCTTTTAAAAACATTAGAACACTGTGTAAAATATGCGTTTATTTTTTCACTCGATATTGTTTACAAACAGTCCTTAAGCATGCACACAAAAAGATTAAAATGTAACGAATATACGCCAAAACTCTAATGTAATTATTGCGATTAGATCTTATTGTCTTCACTGTATTTGCAATTTTCGAACGATTTTCATTCCAAAACGTTGAAATATCTCAACGTGGTCTTGTTGTAAAACAAAATTATATATATTATTTTCTCATATACTATTATATAATAATATACTAATAAAGTATATTTTAGTCTATATTATAATGAAGCTACAAATATTTATTGAAATTCAAAATAAAAGTTAAACTCGTGCAAAATTTACAATATCAAATTGACGTCATTTCAACAAATCTAAATACACATTGTTCTTCGCGAGTTTCGGTTGGAAATCGACGTTTCTTTTTTCAAGCGATTCAAAAACAATGCGACCAAAACAGTTTCTTCTTCTCGTTTCTTTCTAATAACCGTACGCGTTTATCGATGTAAATCCGTCCCCGATTGTACGACGGTAGTTTATTTTTATTATTATTACGATGAATCGTCGATCGAGACGCGCTGCGCGTGTCGCACACGAAATACGCGTTTTGTCACATATTATGCTCGTGAACGACGACGTCCGTCGCCGGACCCCAAGGCCGTCTCCTCGTCATCGGTTATTGTGTGATTTACACACGTACGACCTACGCGGGCTCCGTCGTCGTAATAACAATATAATATTGCGTCGAAAGTAAAAAAAAATCGAAAGAAAAAAAAAAATCGGTCGTGACCACTGCCGCCGCCGTCGCTGTCGGTCGGCGTGTGTATACGAATGTTGAATAATCGATTTTAAAAAGGTATGATGTACGTACGCGTCCGCGGTGCACAGGCGATCGAACGTTATTGTGCTTATTACGACGGCGATATTTATTTACGTCCGAAAATCAACAGGAAAACAATGACGAAACGAATCCGTTCTGCCGCGACGTTTTAGGAATTTAAACGAGACGCGCGGGCACGGCGGCGGCGTGATAATAATATAATAACGTATTATGGTCGTATAATATTCGTTCCGCTGCAGTAGACGATGGCTCGCGCGCGTAGTCTTCGCAGCGCCACCCGGCCAAGTCGTCGACGGACAACGAATTTTCGATCGCGCGAGTGAAACAAAGAATCCGTATTGAATTTACCGCGCGTTTTTATTTAATTTTTGGCTTTGATATTGATTTTTTTGTTTTTAAATTGAATAGTCCCAAATTTCCAGACCCTTTCGAAAATACTGAGCCCAGGAGGAATTTCTCTTATCCCCCCTCCCTTGTCGCGGGCCTGTAAATATATTGTTGTAAAAGTTTCTAAAGTTTAAGTCGAACTTATGACTAGAGTACTCGTGTACATATAAGTTGAACACGACGAACATATTTAAAAACCCACCTCGGATTTCACCTAGATTTTTATATTATACAGTAGGTACAACGAATACGCAGCGATCGACTTTTAGTTCAATACATTATAGTGTTTATTCCACTATATAGAATAAAATGATTATATTTAAGATATTATCAAGAATTTACACCTTTACAAATTCGTGTTTTTTTTTTTGAAATTTTTTTTTTTTGAACATTGACAACATTAGACACTCCCCAAAAAGAGGGACGGCGTGCGGCGTTTTCCCAGGGTGACTTGAATTCTAAAAATGATTCTGTTAATGATAATAATCTGTACTCTACGCAATTTTGAAGAAAGGATCAGATATGAGGAGCGAGTCCCTCTTTCTATAATCCTCGACATCTTTTTAATATCAAAGGAACGAGAAGTCCAACGGATTTCTAAATAAGAGGAATGCCGTGACACCCGCACTCAATTCCGACCGCGCCAAACCGCAGTTTTTCGAATTTATGACGAAATATTCGTGACCGCGACGCGATAATAATTATATTATTATTATGATTATCAACGAGTGTTCGCGATAATGAAACTACGCTCGAGCGATTCACTCGCGGTTGTAGAGACCCACCGCCATGCCCTGTCGTCTATTAAAACGAGCCCGACACACAAAAGACGTTTTAATTTATTTCTAGTGGTCGTTTTAATAAATTTAACGAGATAATAATTTAGTCGAACTGTTAACGGTCTCCTCGTATCTGTCGCAGACATGACGTATACTCGAAACAGCCTTTATCGAATTCCTAACAGAAAATAGTCGAAAATTTAAGACAAAATAATAAATTCACTATTCGTATACGGTAGGCGTTTAATTAAAAACGTCTAGTCGCGTTTTAACGAACGACTTTTGCGAATCGGGAAAATAATGGGAAAAAATGTTATCGAGGACGAGTTTTAACTTTGAAACAGTTCGCAATCGTTTGGACTCGATTAGAAAATTTGAAATACTATTTCACGATAACGAATAAAGTTCGTATTATTATACTTATTCATGTTCGATTGGAGAAATAATTAAATCGAATAGTTTATTCGTTCATTTCGTGACTTACAATTCGCCCGATTCGTATAGTAGGTAATAATAAAACGTTAATTTGTGAATTATTTGTATCAAATCTTTGATTTTTACTATTTTTTAAAGTACATTCTGTTTTTTTGTTTTAGTCAATAGACACCTAAAAACAATAATAAATGTCGTCAAACTAATTGGAACGCTTAAAAAAAAAATGTTTTTGACTTTTCGCTAAACAGTTTTTTTCTTTTCAACATTCCGTCAACTTAATATTTGTATTACACGCGTTATTCGTTTATTTCATTATTATTACTTTTTGGTATGTCAAAAGACGAATAATGTTTCGTCAATGCAAACGACTGGTCTACGACATCCACAAAGGCTGACACAACCCACCGTGACAAAACGTGACGACGAATAAATTAGAACATCGTATTAATATAGAAATCGCACGCTACGCCAACTATATGTACATATTACGCGCTCGTCATGAATTTCAAACTTTCGCGTCGTAGACATTTGCATACACGCGCGTAAATAATTCCGCCGCGAAATCCGTAGAATAAAATATTCTAGTTACGGAAAGCAAACAAAAACGGGAATCGCTGGTCGTGACTTTTGCAGTTTCCGTCGATCCGAAACTACGTATAACAATACGGTATGGTGACGGCGATATTATTATGATGCGTTATCGCCGTCTGAAAACGAACGTCGCGTATAATTGTCTTAGATAGCCGGAAGGTAAAGTCTTGTGACTCTCCTTGTCGACTTGAGCCTTTCGTCGAAGCTACGATAGCACTTGTTTCCGCTTTCTATTCTTTATTTTTCACGATGCATGTCATTTTCTACCACTCGGGTGGTATGTGTTCATTACCCAGGAAGTATCACTAGCGTGTGACGTTTCCGTCGTGTTATGTTCCGATGTTATTTTATTTTTACTATTCCTCTTTTAGCACATGCCTCGATCGTACGTATTAAATAAATACAGATTCAAACTTTAACTTAAAATAACTAACTAGGACGAGATATGGGTGAATTGGTTTTTTAAACTCTTAACGCTAGTCGTTTTCGACTTGAAAACATAACGTGTTCGAGTGTCTCTTGTAATTTGTTTCCCCCCCCCCCCCTATAGTCTGAATATAATATACGCCTAATGCGAATTTGATATTTATTTTTTCTTCACTATCTCTTTCGTATACGGATAAAATGATAAACGCCGGCAAAGCGTCTCGGCTCGGCCGGCAACACGCAGAATGGGTACATGCGTTATAAAACGCCCGTACACAATGCATTGTGTTGTGTACCGACTACCTGCACACATATATAGGTAAAGGACGACGATGGCAACGACCTCGCGCGTTCGCCTCGCGGCTCCGCCGTCGTTGCGCCGCGCACTCTTTGCATGCGATTTTAACTCGAGACTTTATCGCGAGAATCGGTATTTAGAAAGGGATTCTCGCCGGATTCGTGTCACGCTCGTTGCTGTCCGTCCGGCCACCGTCCATCGAGACCCGAACGGAATACGACCGACCTGACGCGTCGCGGTCTAACGTCGCATGGTATATTATGCATTTCGGAGTCTTGAAATTTTCACCGCGCGTTTCCTTCCCCCCTCGGGTTTTGCGGTTGGAAAATATCCGGTCGAGCCACGACGTCCACCCGTGCATCCGGGAAAATACCTTATTAGCTTTTATTTTGTACAACATCGTAATAATATAGTTCTGATCGACGATAAATATGTCGCATGTTTGTGGAAGAAAAAGAATAATACGCCTGATATTATACAAATAGAAGAAGTATTTTATCGTTTTCTACTATTGTTGTGTAAATATTTTGTTCGCATCGCCGTCGAAATCATATGGATTCAGGTACATCGGTTCAGATTCAACAGACCGAGCAAAAATACTATTAATTACAAACACTGGCGCGCGTGCCTTTTTAATTTGCAATAAACGCATTGTACACACGTCCATAGAAATTCAACATAACCGTGCCAAGGTAATGGTCAGTGATCATAGGTATAGCCTCTATGAACGACCCTTCCTTCCTATGATGAAAGAATTGTAATTGCAGCGCTATTAAAAAAAATAGTCCGATCGGGACGCACATATACATATACGAGCAGGCGGTAATTTGAGTAAAGAGCGTTTAAATGTGTGCTGAATTGAAAAATGTCTACTCTACCGGATTATATATTTTTGTTTTTTCCCTTTTCAAAATCCCACAAATATATGAAAAAGAAAATCGACGAAAATCATGTTGTCATTTACGACATTCCGAAAACAGTGAATTCTGAAACTACGTTTCGATTTGCGCTTGTCTTGGCCCGTTTCGTTTTTCTTCTATTAAACTCGTACGTCTATTTGAACTGTACTATACAAGTTCTATGAAGATCGACAGTGTGTTTCACCTGCCACGTACGTTTTTGTCGTGATTTGAAAACTATTCAAATCGCTACACGTTCGCCCGAAAATATATGATCGAATATAATAATTATGCCTCGATTATTTACAGACACCACAGTCGCTGGTATAATAATGATATAAATAATATTTGAAAGATCACAAAAACCGACCGTAAACCGGCCCCGATTCAAGTGCCATCGTCGTTTTCAGCGTCGAAAAATATATAAGAAAATGTACAAAAAATCTCAAAAATAAAAATTCGCGCACCCGACAAAATAGGCTGAAACCGCGGAATTCGACAGCCGTCTGCGGTGTGTTGGTTAAGTTGTTTTATCAAAATTATAGAAGATCGGGAAACCATGGCCTTATGTTTTAGACATGTTTTCCGAGTGCCCGGAGTCGTTTTCGACGTACCTCTACTGTTCGCGGCGTCCGCAGTTCTGGCAAGGGTCGCCATGACGACCGACTCTTGTTCGTTGTAATTTTAAAATATAAATCATGTATTTATAGAGAGCCGCCGTAGCCGCTGTTTTTCTCGCCAGAGAAACCTAACCGGGGTCACCGTCGTCGTCGTATTATTATTATCCAAAACGAGCGCGATCGAAATGTATTTGTGCTGAGGATTAGGGACGGGATCGAGCCTTCGTCGGGAATTTGGAGTTTTCCCGATGGGTCGCTTCCTAAAACATTGTTTTATTGATCGGCAATGATGGATTTAAATTATGTTTTTAAAATATGAAATTCAATTCTTACTGATAGTTTTCGATTATTGTATTAAATTGTTGGCGTGTGAAACTGTTGTAAACTGTTTCAATCGTGATAATACGAGTATGTAGTTTATTGTCATTCTCTCGATAAGTGGAAAGTAGTTTGAAAAAAATAAAATAGATTTGGATTAATAAATAAATGAATGCTTTAAATTAGGAAAAATAAAAAGTAAAAAACCAGAGGAATTAAAATTAATTATTTAGATTCATGCGTTGTTTTAAACATATTTTAGCTTGAAAAACACCGCCCAATACATTAAAAAAAAAATCACCGTCACCCCGATTTTAATTATTATCATTTACGCAGCGTTATAATATGTAGGAAAAGACATTAAATATTCGTAAAATAATTGTACAATACGTATTATAATTACAAACCGGATTTCGCTTCAAATACTCGTTGCTATTTTCTATTATTATTTATAATATAGTTTATTACTTCGATCGTGTTTCGCGTCTACGCAGAAACGATTTTACAACGTTTTACGCTAGAAGTCGACGAAAAAACATTCGTTGTAACTTGTTCAATTGGTATTATATAGTTTGTTTGAGTATAGCGAAAACATCGTTTGGGAGCCGCCGCTAAGAGTTAGAAATTTTCCCCCGGCCTAAATCCCTAACCGATTCTCCTCTGCACTTGTATTCGAACATACTCTACGAGATCTAATCCGTTCGGGATTAGATTTATGTGATATCGATAAAATATTCCATCCGCCGGACACACGCCTCACGAAAATTAATCATTATCGATAGTTTCAAGTGGCGAAATACGAATGTGACTATTGTATAATATATTACAAACACGCCGTGACCGTCACTCGAATATTAGTAAAACATTACCGTCGCGTGAAAAAAAAAACAATATCGTTATCCTCGTCCTCGACCGATGCGTAGGCCCGGTGTGTACGGAATAACTACGTATACGCATATGCCCCCCCCCCTCCCGCCGCCGCCCGTTCCGCGCTCATAATATATAATAATATTATTTATTCCGAAGCTGTTATTCAACAACCTGAACGCGTCACCTGCCCTCCCGCTGCACGCGCGTTCCGTATATAGGGTTAGTTTTAACGGTTATTCGACCACTTTTTTTCTCTCCCGCACTGCACCTGAATTCCAGAGACGCCGCATAATTATTACGTCGTAGCCAGAGTGCGGTCGATCGACGGGTAAAAAAAAAAAAAATGCTATTCAAGCGAATCCGAGACCCCCCGAGAGTGTGTGTATAGTAGGTACCTACTACCAACCTACCTACTTACTGTACATAGAGGCGTAACAGTGTTGTAAAAAACATTTTCAACAAGTGTTTAAATTCTTTCACTCGCTATACCGATGTTTTCAAAAGTATTTAAAAAACACTGTCTATATACCACGTACTCGAGGTACTAATTATAAAAATCTATTCGACTACTACACACAAATACTTTAGAAAATACTTGTTGTGCTTTTGAAATAGGCGCCTGTTAAATTGTTCGGCGATCGCACTGTTGAGAATAGGTAGAATAGAGAATACATACAAATACTGTACGAGTGTTGACTGTTTGATGAAAAAGAAAATTATCAAAAAAAAAGAAAAGAAAAGAGTTTGGAACAATTTAAAAACAAAAATATACGCGTAAAAGTATTTCAAGTACATACTCAAATGCTAAAAACAAAGCAAATACTTACTTTTTATTCGAATAGTTAACAACCGCCGGTAAGAAGTAATACGCGACTATAAAACTCGACTATAGGAGCGCCAATGTCACACTACTGACATACAATAACGATGTTTGTTAATTATTTTAAAAACGTTTCGAATCGATAGTGCATTAAATACCCATTCGTTTCATATGTAAAAACGTGTATAGTTTTTTAATCGCACTACACTATATTCTTCACGAATGCCTATTTCTTAATAGGTTCTTTTATGATGAGGTCGAACGTATAACTAAATGCCCGGTGACGGTGATCAGAAATGTATAATTACTCGACTAAATTAAGGGGATGGGGGTGGAGTGCAGTTTCAACGGTTTGTCGGAAGCGCGCCATTATTGACTTCAATACGGCCTCGGAGATGACAACTCGAAGGCGTGCACTGTTACCCTACTTATTATTCGTCGCGATATTAATATTGTATTGTCCATTTCATTCTATTGACGCGTATTGTACTTGGCCATTGTCGACCAAAATGAATTTCCAGCCGATCGTCGTATAATATGCGAAATAAATAATTAACAAAAATAATAATAATAATAAAAATAGCAAATATATTTAGTTACGCGCGGTGCGACGCGATAACTAGGGCAGAAAATTATACGTCCTGAAAACCTACTAAATATGCATGCAATTATGTGCTGAAAGTTATGGCGAATGTTCTTTTGAAATACGAGTATGCTCCAAAAAAGTTTGTAAATTCTAATACGCGTTATCAGAGTCACGCCTGTAATATTGTACATGCGAGTATGCGACCGTCCACACATAGTACCGAAGTAAATAAAGATAGTTGTGATTTAAATAATAGTAACTAATTTTGATTCGTTGACAATCGTGATTCATGAGGCTAAAATGTATAGTATTTAAAATTGATCTACTTGTTACTTGTTTACTTATATGCATATGTTTATCGATAAAACCATATTTATAATATATTTTAAAATATAGAAATATAATTAAAACCCTATGAAATTCAATGTAGAAATTAAAACTAGTATCTGCTAAATGTTTTTGAAAATATTGTATAAACTCATCAAAATATGTTTGTGGCTACAATTTTAATAAAACTGAAAATTACTGTTTAAGAAATAAATTACATTTTCATAACAGGTATGAAAATAATTGATTTAAAAAGAATTACATGAAAAAGCACAATGTATTTAATTGTATAATAAAACTGTAGGTTACTGATTTTAAAATTCACCCCCCCCCCCATTATCTTGGTCTGGGTCCGCCCTTATTACAATCGTTATTGTTACTGAATAAAAACTCAACACTAGGAGAATTAAAACAATAATTAATTAATCGACTTCCTAACGTTGATAAAATAAAGTACTGAGTGTACATAAAACCATGGCTTATAAATTATAATTATTGTTAGGTATGAACTTTTTTTATTTTTTAATATGATATGAAAAAAATGATAATAATTTTCACTCGCTGATTTCACTTTTTCAGAAAGGAAACAGTGTAGAATCCGAAATCCCAATATGTTAGATTTAAACAATATCCAAGACCTCAATGTTCGACAAAAATACATTCCGTGAGATCTGAAATCAAATCTCACGCGGTTAATTGAAATTCAGCGAGTCGAATCCGTAAAATATTGCAATTCAGCCGCACAAAAAAATGTCTAAATTAGAAATTCGAAATTTCCCCCGGAACTAAACTTCTTTACCCATATACCACATTTACCTATGTAGGGACTCTCGGGCACAATATCCGTTGGGAGCTCAAAAAAATGTTATCAACACATTATTGTGTATTAATTCAAGAAGCAATTCATTTTAATTTATTAAAATTTGTATTTATTAATTAAATTAAACATTAAAATAGTTAAAATATTTATTATATTAATAACTCAAAGTTATGATCGTGAAAAATAAATAAATAATGATCATCATCGGAACTTAAAATTTTAACTATTGAAAATTGTATTTGAAACGAGTAATAAAAAAAAAGTTTACCTTCAACTAGAAAAGTATAATTTTGTGTACTATCGTGTGGCGAGTGGCGACAATTTATTATTATTATTATCATTATTTTTATCACCATTATTATGGTTTTTGTGAAAGGACATCCGAACGGATTGTAGTTCGTGTCCTGGCGTCGATAACCATACGATATTCTATTTATGTCTAATTTATAAAGACACCCTCTTTGTAAAAGGCACAATCGTGTCAGTCGCTCTCGTTTTCGACACGACGACGGCGTGTGACGTCGTCTTCGCGTTAGAATATTACGAATAGATACGAATGATCTACCTATTCCTACGGTATAATAATGTAAAAACTTTTCTTTTCTTTTTTTTTTTCATATTTCCGTTGAAAAATAATCGTAAATTCGCCCCCTCTCCACTAGGGCCGAGGCTCTCCACTAAATCCTGCAGCCCTATCCGCCGCCGGTTATATCGCGACGATTACAACCGAATTGCGTCGTCAACTCGTCAGGCTCCTCGCCCGCCATAATATTATTAATACGTCGCGCGCGTGATATTGTTGTTTTGTGGGAGCGAGCCGGCGCGCGCGCGTGCGCGCGTGCGAACAAGAAGAAGCGGTAAAACGGACGAGTCGAAAATGTTCGTTACAAAAACGGTCGGCCGCCGCGACCGAAACAGCCGGTCGCGTCAGTCGAACGCCGTTCTCTCGCTAGTGCGCGTGCTCCACGCCGGTGTGCCGCGTTTCCCCGTCCCAGTCCGCGCGCTCGCCGTTCGTTTCACAGTTTTTTTTTACACGCGCTCTCGTTCGTTGTGCCGACGCCGTGTCGTCGGGTTTTCGGTCGTTTCCACAAAGAGACCTCAAAAAGAAAGAAAAAAAAAATTCGCGTCTTTTCGTCAGTGCGATTAGTGTGTGTGTGTGTGTGTGTAAGTGTGCGTGCGTGCGCGCCGGCGCGCCTCGTCGTCGGATTTGGATTTTAAGATGTTTCGTCCGTATTGAAGGTGAGTGTTTTTTACAGTCGATTATCACAATATCGTATTTTATATATTTTATAGAGAGCGTTATTATTATCTGCACTTTTGGCGGATGTCTTCGCGTCGACGACGATTCGGGTGAAACCGATCGCGGCGGCGGCGTAATGGACAGTGATTTTTGAATCCGGGTATTCGGTTTTCGGTTTTTTATTTTTGCGACGAAACGCGTCCCGTACTCGCGCAAATCAGTATATTGTCGTATTTATTTATTTTTTCAATCTCTTTCTCTCACGTATATTATTATTATATTATTAGTAAGGTCGTCTCTCGTGTGTGCCACTATTACCGTCATTGTCGCGAGCAACGTTTTACACACTAATAAACCGCAATTCACAAATCAATTAGCCATTATTATTACAGTACGTACACACGGGTCGCCTACTTATCTATTGATAAAAACCATAAACCATATTATACCCGATACGTATCAGTACCGCTCTATACTGCGATTACGTTGGTAACAACTAACAACCTCCGTAGGTAATTATCGTGTTCCGCGTTTACACATAATATTACTATTATTTTCCCAGTGCCCGTCGTGTGGTCATAGGTGGTTAACACTTTAAATATCGATGATGTCTACGTTCTACGTATAAACTAATGGAAAAATATCGCATCGATTTTTCATATCGTTACAATGTGTGATTAATGTTTTTTTTTTTTTTTCATAACGTTTTCTAAAAACAATACCCGTTGGCTCGTTAAATAATAAACGTCACGTATTGTAACTCATAAATTGACGTTGGAAAGTATTTGACTATGGTCGAGAACCGATAATATTAATAGATATAAATTGACTTTGAATAAATACCCGTCGCCCGTGTCACAGTAATCATACCCACTGCGTTTTTTTTCTCATCGACTGCAGTATAGTAGTCGAGATAATTGTTTTTCGAATGTTGAAACTCCAAACGACGAAACTCGTTGGAAATAATAATTAAACTTTAAATTTATAGTCCTGTAGACAATCGTTGTACCTACAAGTGCTCGTTACGTTCTAATGTAAACATTCTAGTGAACACCGTTGACTCCGGTGACTTCCATTACTAGCTCTTTTAGATTTTTCATCGTAATAGAATCGAGAGAATAATAATCGTGTTTTCGTGTAGTAAAATACTAATTTTTTTTTTTTGCAAAATAATTTAAGAAAACTTACATCTTTATATATTTAATATTATATATGTTTTATCTATTTATCTTTTAATATTATATCTTATCATTGTGTTTGAAGACATCGCGCTAAGGCGTGTTATCTTTGTCCCTCGCACGTGTAAATGTCATAGACGAGTTCACGCAACTCGGTCGTAAATTATCGGCGAGTTATTGTAATGTTAAAACGTCTATTATAAAAATAAAATGTTAATTTCGAGTGCGTCTCGGAGAGTTTTTTTCTATTAAATATTCTATACTAAAAAAGTGGCCGTGGTTTAAAGTTACCTAGTAATAAAAAATAAATAAATAAATATCTAAACGAATGCATATTTCATTTTGGTGATAAAAACAAGAATTCTTGGCGTCGTAAAAAATAATGTTTGCTTTAGTTTCTATAATAGATGCGTAAACTCTGAAATCAGTTCCCAATAATTCATGACTGATTTAGGTACGTAAACTTGTTTTCACTTTGTAACAAGGCGAGAGAGACACGGACGAGGAAACGAAAATAAAAACACTTTGGTGTGACGTCTTTTTCTAATACTTGCGTCATAATATTTGTACGATTTTTGAGTTTGGTGATTATCGAAAACAGTTGTAGTTTAAAAAAAACAATAAAATCGTATCAATATTTAGAAAACATTGAATTTTTAAGGGCACAAAATATTTTTGTGTTTATTCGGAATAAATAGTGGGACGGTACCTGTAGGTTATGATTATACTATTGACATTAGTTATCATTCGAAATATAATATTTACATAAATAAAATAAGTTTCTTAAACATAATCATGTATTATATAACAAACAATCTATCGAAATGTTAATAATTAAATCGATTATTCCGGAAATCTTATCATGCATCAAATGACCTAAATTAATATGAAAATGGGATTATAACTACGGATTACGCATATAATCGAAAAGTGCACCTTGAATTCATTTTTCCTATTTAAAAATAGAAAAACCTTGAAGTCAGGTCGCAGAAGATGAATTCCCTATTGTGTTTAGCTGCAAAATATTTTAAACAGTGTTTTTTTTTTGTCCATTAAATGAACACTGCGTGGTTGTGGATGTGTACGTATACACCATCGAACAACAATAGTGTTCATTCACCTTGTGCCCAAAGCGCGTGTGTCAATGAAGAATAATAATAAACCGATTCCGTGTGGTCTTGACTAAAGAAAATTTAAAAAGTCGACTAATTTCGATTTAGGACTCGCTAAGGCAAATATACCACAAACAATATATATATATATATATATATATATATATATATATATATATATATATATATATATATATATTTAATTTATTAATAAACAATGTTCTTTGGATGGTTACTTTTTATTTGTTTGAATAAGAATAGATTTTTCGAAAACAGCCGATTCTTTAATATTAACATCGGTCGTCGATATTATTATAGTAACTCGACAGTTTTAAACACGATAAATTTAATGACGCACACGTGTGAAACGCCTTCTGCTATTGCGATGTTCTAAATTCCATGTCCGGGTGTAGTAAAACCACCATGTGTCTGGTTATTTTTATACTCCTGGAAATATTGTGAAGTATGGCATAAACTATAATGTCCAGTCATGTTGAGTCGCCAATAAAGTTAAATCCTTAAAAAAAAAAACCTATTAGATAATTACAAATTCGATATATTTTTATGCACAAATAACATTTTCAAATACAATTTTAATATAATATGTCTAATAGTAATCGCGGTAAATAACCAATTGTAATATATGGAACATGTTTATAAAGTATAATGTTAATCAATTATAGTCGTAGTATACAATTAAAAACGGTGTGGTGAAATTAAAGTCGCAATTATAATCACCGCCGCAATTATAATTACCGAATTACCTAGGCGATGAATGTTTGAATCTTAAAATATTTTTAAAAATTATTACTGTGTGAAAAAAATATCTTCCTGTCCGGTGTTAATGATATTTCAGATATGTGTTTCCATAGGTGTTTCCCGTTAACCTTTAACTGTAATTTTACCACGCACATGGCCACATATACTGCAAAGTATAAAGTGTTAAAAAAGTAACGCGCACTTGACGGACTGTCTCCGTTTTGAGCGGAGATTTACTAGGAGTTGAAAATAAAAAATTTATTTTTCAAGTGCATTTACTCACTTCACACAGTTGAAAACTGTTTTAACGTACCTGTATGCAATTCAAATTATGGCGTATTCGTTTAAAAATATCTGTTTAATACATTTAATAAAAGTTTTGATCGAGTCTTTAATTTTATGCGTATAAAAAGTTTTTCACCGAACGAATATTGGATAATTGGTAACAAAATATCAAATCATTAACAATAATACAATATTAAAATACGTTACAATAATTTTTTAATCTTTCGCGTACTATTGATCGACATACTCGTACTATCACACTTGTTTATTATTTTGACGTTACATACATTAAAGCTCTATAATAGGTAGTGTTTTTGGACGATTTCAAACGTGAAACAGACGTGTGTTCATTTGATCGTTTTTCATATTATTACGTTCTTCGAAAAGTCGAACGCTGCTGAATTAGAAATGAACTCTGAAAAACATATCCGTTGTAATATGAGGGTTATAATACCACCATCGTGAGTAAGAAGATAAAACTTTCGAACGTTATTATAATGGATAAAAGGTATAACTTCGTCCGGGTAAAACGCGCATTACGCGTTAAGCGAGGTGCGCGAAATGAAACATTTAGCTTTTGGTTGGTCTGGTAAATAGGTTAGACACACAGAACGTGTATTATTAGGTAATGCTCGATTGTGATCGTAGTTTTGAATCGTTCTATTAGAATCGAATGTTATCCGGAAAAGAAAAACGGCCGCACGCGGATCTCGCGACGTTTGAAATCCATCGCGTTCGTCTCGCGCGCGCACACAATGTGTATTTTTTTCTACACGCGCACCGACACGGACGTATCGAATGAGACAACGGGCTGGTGACAACATGTATAAAATATTCAAAATGCATAATATTTCTGTGTAGTCCGAGTATATTGATTTGTGTCGGACACGTTCTCGTCGTCGCGTAATACTCTGCCTCTACTGCACGCTGTGGGGTCGGCGCACTTTTGAGCGTTTCGTGGTGATGCGTAGAGGAAGTAGAGAGAGATAGAAAAAATATATTTAGTTTTTTTATTCGTTTCGTTCTAAATCGGGCACGTTCCGTCGCCGCATAATTAAAACGAGAGGTCGAAAAAATAAAAAATAATAATATTGAAATGGCAAAAAAATCGTTATGTTGACCAATCCGAGACCGAAACCGCCAGTGCAGGAAAGGGCGACAGCACGCGATGGTTGTATGCGCTACGGCCTGCCGCGGTGTTGACGACCTTCCGCCGCGCCGGTCGCCGTCGTTTATATTTCTTCGACCATCAGTCGCGCTCCATTAACGGTCGTTCGCATTTTATCATTTTTTTTTTCCCCGTATATATATTATATACATTAATTTTCCCCGTATTGTCCGTTTGTTTTGGATAAATTTGGATTATAAATCTCTGCAACAATGTGTAAATATTGTACGCGTATTACGCGTGTCCCGTGTCTAAGGGGCGGAAGGAAACGATGACACGAACGCGATCGATTTGCTGTTATAACAGCTCAATTATAACGTATTGCTATGGATGTCCGTAAAATCATAAAGTGTTTGTCCTTCATCCTCGTCATTTATATCTCCTCGAGTCTTCTGCAATAACGATGCGCATTCGACACAATCGCGACGGTCTAAAATCGTACGATATACATTTTCGTACTTGCGAAAACATTCGACGAAAACGCAATTTAACTAATGGTAATGGTAATGGTAGAGAGATAGGAGAGTACAGTTTAAACCATATCGGATCTCATAAACGAAACAAAGGCTATAGGGCTCACTGTAAATGACAACAAAAGCGAAATAATAAACTTATTACCAGACAATAATTTCTTTTTGATTCGGGCACGTACATTTGTAAAAAGTTCAGCAATTACACGTCTCGGTTCTATTATTGGCTATAATAACGACTGACCCATAAAACTATCAAACAACGTTATCGCGACAAAAAGGCTTCATTTTCTTTTTCTAATTCTAAATATACTTAAAATCAAAACTCAAAAAAAAAAGTCATAATAACACGAACCTGTTCAGTGAGGCCCATTATCTTTTCGAAAAAAAGTAATAATAATAATAATATAATATTTCGTTTGCAATTGATGAACATTCGAACAGTGATTTCGATTCAATCATGTCTTGTGATTTATTTGTACAATATTTTAAAACGATATCGTACAATATTCTATATCAAATTTGAATTCCGATAAATATTATTTAGGTACACACTACACAGTTAATAATAATCAATAGTTACCTATTTTGCCACCGTCGTTATCATTTAAAATACATCGTGTTGGTTTTATTTAATTTCTAAATTTCTAAAGGAAATATGTATATGTATATGGTATTATTTTATGGGTTTTATTGGGAAAATTCCTAAGGGCAGCCATAATAAACACTCTAAATAGGGTTTCAACTAATTTCCATCTATAATAACTTATTACCTACATTATTTCATTTGAAATTTCAATGTCATTTATTGTGTTTTTATTTTACGCACGTTTTCATTACGTCCTCTGTTTATATATAGGTGCATATCAGTATGTGACGTATAACACGATAAACGTTAAAAAAAAAATTAAAAAAATTAAACGTTCACTAAAATAGTGGTTTTATAAATTATTTATATGCGAAACCGCACGACAAATATTGCAAAACGAATTTCGCTCATAACTTTTCCATTCAAAAATAAAATAATTCAATAGTTAAACACGTAATCAAATATGAATAGATTTGCCTACGTATGAGTTATTTTATTACATAAGATAATCTAAGATCTTAATATTATTCAATAACGTACCTTTTAGTAAAAAACTAAAAACCCATACTTTATTTGCTGACATTTAGTTGACTTTAAAAGAAAGTAATTCAATTCAAACACCCGTTTCATTAGTATACAACTGCAAACATAGTTGATAATTTTAACATTTAATTAATTATAAGCGCAGGTGTTGAAATTTGTAATTTCCTCAAACTAGATCTAATCTGTTTCTACATTAATCTGCGGAATAATACCATATCGTTCATACACGTTATTCGGAGAAATAAAACGATTCTTGTGTATCTCTTTGCCGTGCAGTGAAACGTGTTGACATTTCGTGTTTTAAATTTTAAGTAAAATCCAATAGATTATATATTAAACAAAAAACGAGAAAAAACCACGCGTGCAAACGTATGAAATATATTACTTGATCTGTAACGGTATTATTTAAATCCAACTGACGTTCGTTTGATCAGGCCGCTATTGACTACCGGGTGCTTAAATGTCAACGAGAATTACGCAATTTCCCATTGAAAGTTTTTGCTATTCTTATCAAATTGTAAAATCAAAATTTTCACTTTGAGTTTGCACTCTAATCGAAAACCTGAATGTTACGGACTCGTTTCAAATGTTTCGAATCCAAATTGAAATTTATAGATTTCGATCGTTTAACAATTTACGATGTTCAGTGTTTTCGTCGAACTGGTGTTATAGAGTGTTATAAATGTCAAAACTATAAATATGAGAAACTAAAAATTTCCCATGATTAATTTATCCGTAAAAATATTTATCGCGCATTAATATTGATTTTATTGGTTCATTTTTGAGTTTCCGCTTGCATAATTTAATGTTCCAATTCGAAAAAAAAAAAATACAACACTATATTATCAGATATAGTTTTTATCGAGGTTTTCTATACAGAGTGAAAACTCGTACAAATCATGGACGCTTACTCGTTTTATTTATAATATTTTAAACTATTATTATATACGGTCGAGTTTAATATAATATAATTTTTTTTTCTATTACCTATACAGAAATATTTAGCACAGAAATTTAATTTTGATTTTACATTTACGTCGAACATACCGCGTCTATCATCGATTAGTAGAACGGATCGCAGATCCATTTAGCCCGAACCATTATTATTTAGACTAGTTCAAAATCAATGTCACGTCTTGTTTGATTCGGTTTTAATAACTGGCGTTTGAGTACATATAGGTAAATCTATCATGCCTCTATAGTTATTGTTACGCCTCTGTTTTGAATAAATACAATTTTATAAAAAAAAAAACCACCAATATAATACCTAGTGTTTTAGTTAGAGTGTTTATAGTTAATGTAAAGGTTTGATTCGTAAAAAAAATATTTTTGGAAATTTCGTTTATTATAAAGTAATAGAAACTGTAAAAATGTATTTTCAGAAAATTATGCGATCATAATACCGTCTTTAACCGTATCGTTTTTTAATATTCCGTTACGTTTTCCGCGACTAGCCAGTCAAATGTTAAAATATGAAATAGCAGCTAGAAACGCCTACAACCCATTAAGTGTTAGGTAATAATTCAGGTATTTTTATGATTTCAAATTTTTATTTTAACCTAATAGTTGTAGTTGCTTTGACATCCTGCACGAATACATCTAATTTAAAAAAAAAAAATAAACGTGTTATCACTATAAATTATTGTATTCGAAATGACGTTACATGTGAAAATAAACAAACAACTACGTCATGACTCAGACGTGCGTGCGTTATACCTACCTATTATGTAAGTTTATTGTAATTGATGTTCGTAATTAAAATTTGAAACTTTGAAAGGAAGAGACGAATGTCGCTATTCACAAAAGTGTGTTTAATAATAAAACAAAAGTGTACCTATCGCAGTAGTGAAAAAAGAATCCGTTTCTACGCCGCAGTAGTTGTATAATCGCATCCAAACAAACAATAACTTTTCGAGATCTCGCGGTAACTCTTTTTATCTTCGGCTTGATTGCGGCGCGGCGGTCGATTGTCGTCGTACAATGAATAATTATATACCCGCGTTAAATCAATAGACCCTTAGAGCTCCGCAACCGTAATCCGCGGTGTAATCCTTTAACAAAATACAATTAGTCGAAATTAGTTCGATATTAGTTCGAAATACTGCGGCGCACAGTGCAGTTTTTCACCGGGATCGGCGTCGCGAAATCCAGCTTAAAAAAAACGCACGATAATTGTCGTCCACTGGTTATACGAACTTTTTACCTTGAAAATTGAAAATGTCGCCGTCGCGTTTTCCCACAATACGGCGGCGGCGGACGGGTTTTAATTGGTTACCCTCTAGATATCTATTATCCACGCACGCTGTGAGGCGCATGTCTAAAAGTATACTGCAGTATAATAACCGAGAAAAAATAATAACCGTGAAACTGCGGTTAAATATATTAGTTTTTAAATTAATTTCTTCTTTCCCCCCCCCCCCCATCGTTTCCAAAATGACCACTTATGTTTCAAGGTTTTTAATAATGCCAAACTATCATCTACTTGAACACCATATAAAACGCGGTTTTTTCTAACGTATTTTTAACAACAATATAGTGTTTTAAACGGCATACCCCAGATGACTAGGCAAAACGACTATAGAAAATTACCGGAACAGGTCAGTTTAACGTAGAGACGCGTTTTATACGTATATTTATGGAAGGGCATATAATATAAAAACATTGAAATTTGTCCAACAATAGAGTCGAAGCTGGGATGTTACAGCTGAATGTGGGGCAGCAAGACGGGCGGAATTCTCCGAACCGTCTGATCGAAATTCGAACGAAATACTTATATCGAATGACATAAAAATTTAATAATAACAAGGACAGCGGCTGTTTATATGCGTTTTGATTGTCCGCATTAATACAAGGTCGTTAAAAACGTCGTACAATTTGTCCGCACAAATAATACTGTATTATAATCTTAGAGTCGACAGCGAAATTATAATGACGAAGTAACAATAATTATTTTTCTTAAAAAAAAACCTTTAGAGCTATAGTAATTAAAAAACATTACTCTCTACAGCGTTTTTTTTTTTTTGCATTAATTAATTACAGTTAATGCACAAAAAGCGTTGTATAATTTTCCTATCTGATACGCGTATACGTGCAATATCTTCGGATACTATTATGTAGATGTAGATTTAGTTAAGCTAGATTTGTAATCAGTTATTATAATTGCATGACATTATAAAATTCGATTGTGCATGGACTTGGTACATTTATCATAAACTTTTGTAGTTATAGTAGATACTTACTTAAAAAAAATGTCGAATAAATTAAACTCTACAAGTACGAGTGTAATAAAATATGAAATAGATAATAAAATATAATCTCTTGATTTTATTATAACATTTATAACGTATGCGGTCATATAATTGTTGTTTAAACAATATTGTATTTTTACTACATTTTTCTTAGTCTTTTTTTTTTTTTTAAATATTTTAATTAAGAACTCAGCTTATCTGCAATCGACCATTTGCTCATAGGATTAGCTTGCGACTTGGATTTAAATGTAATTTCTTGAAACTGCAATTTTTACTCGGTTCCAATAAACTTTTATTATTATTACTTATTAGGTATAATATAAACATATCAAATAACTCGCGAGCTTCACACTTGCTCCTAGCTCCACGCAATAGCACCTAGACTGTTAAAATAAATATCATCATGTTTTTATACTTTTACATGAACAAATACATATTTTTAAATGAATTATGCATTATAATAATATAACCTTCCCGGCATATATTAATTAACATTTTAAATACACTGAATAAACTTTTCAAACGAAATATTATATTATTTCGAATTATAGTGCGTACATTGTACTTGCATCGGTTATAAGTTATAACATTCAAATAACCTTGGGATCAAAACTAAGTTTAAAAAAAATTTTAATTTCTTTGGTTTTTTTTTAATTTTTTTTTCATATAAAACGTATTAAAGTCATAATTTATACTCATATCTACCTACCTACCTACTTAAAATCGTTAATTTTTCATTCGAAATAAACGATATATTATCATTAGATGATAATAAATTAAAATTTTTTTCTGTAATCGATATTATCATATTATTGCAGTTAATATACTGAAAACGAAATCACGCATTAAAAATCTGCTGAATACGTAATGTCGTAATGGATATATGTGTGTAAAATTGCGATCAAACTAGTTTTCCGAGTCAAATCATAATATTCAGTCGAATTGTTTAGTTATGTAAATAATATGTTATTGAAAATCCAATGACCTTGAGGTAAACCCACTATCTATCGTTTCATTAATGGGACTCTGGGATCGATTTGAGATCGTTCGCGCTAAAACCGTACGGTAATTATTATTGCGCGCGGATTGATTTATTAGAGCATTTTGACGTTGATTTTCAATATTTTCGAAACGTCCGGGGAGAAAATAATCGCGTATCAGACAGCCCCGTGGGTTATCGGAAAAATATTGATCGATCGCTAGCCGTTGAGGGGGGGGGGGTAGACCGTATGATATTTATCGAATCGATTTGAAACCGAACATAAAACGGTAGTGCCGTTTTGAGATCGCGCGTAGATTACCGGAGACGACTGCTTTCTGACGACTACTGCGTTTACCTTCAGAGGTCGAAAACGACACCGGCCGTTTTGTTAACAAACAATCCGTAATGGTCGTTAAACTGTCATTAGTCGTGAAAAAATCGTAAGTGGAATTCGAATGGGTTACTGTTTGTTGTATCCCCCTCGTGAGTCAAGGCCGGCGGAAAGTCAAACGACGCGATGTGGGGGCAGTGTCTGGGAATCCGTGAGATAAGCGAACTGGTTGTGTCTGATGGAAGCTACCGGTGTAGCTCCGTCGAGGTATTTTTTTATTATTATTATTATTATTGTTGTTTTTTTTTTCTACGACGGTCATCCTTTTGTTTTTCTATATGCTTCATTGGAATCACGTTCTACCATACCACTAGTAATTACTAACGCATTGTCTCGGCGGCAGGAGAAAAAATAAAAACGTTTTCTGCCGAGCTTGTGAAAAAATAAAATTACCTGCGGAATAATAAAGGTATCAAAACCTCGCGATCCGTTCTTGCCCACATAGTATCTCGTGTATACTCATGGGTATATACTATATAGCTCCGCGTTTTGAATAAAAACAAAAAAATTCAATATCAAACTTTTTCCATTTTTTTTTTTTTAATTGTTAAATTTCACGGTTAAATTGGTAGGTGGTACGTACAATTGACAGTTAAAATAATAACTTTTATGTAAATTCAAATGCTAGACTCGAAAAGTAAAACTCGCACGAACGTATGCAAATTTAATACACTAACGTGGCATAATATTTATCGACGAATTTCATTGTAAAGCTCTAACAAGTACTAACAACTCGTGATAAACGTTGAAAAATTGTTATTTCTTTCTTTTACTCGCCCGGCGCATGTTTGTACAACGATCGGTCCATTTCAATAATTATTGAAATTACCCTCATTATAATAACATGTACCTACTTGTAATAAGTTGAAAATTATGAATTAGAATTATATAAATCCTACACGCGCTCTTACTGGGTTAATTGAACACTAATTCACACGATCACTGCACCTACCGGCGCAATAAAGGTGTGTGCTTGACGTCGTCGTATGTAAAATACTACTTATTCTTTAATGAATTATGCAGAAAAAAAAACTAGTTTATCAAAGTCCTACCTAATAACGATGACAGTGTGTTGCGTAAAAACTTTTGCTCCAGTTATATACGGTGAATTATACGTCTAATCGTACTATAATTTCATGTTGTTCTTAAAGGGAGTGAAAAAAAAAAAACCATTGGATGTCGCGACGCACACGATCGAACCGTTAAGACACCACGTAGTTCTCGAGTGTGAATTGTAATCTTTAAATATACCGCGTGGTGTTTTAAATCTAATGCATTTCAATGCATTTAACTGTATTGTTATAACTCCAAACGCCTCGATAAAAAAAAAAAAATCAAATAACATTTATATTAATGTCACTGCGATGATGCGCGTGTTTTGTAACATCGATTAGAAATATCGTTGCATTAGAACTATAAATATAAAACATTTTTGTATGTAAAAATTACAAATACTAGGTTTGAAATCAAATAACGTAATGAGTGTTAGGTAGTTGGAAAAAAAATGTAGTTAATTCTGTTAACTTAATAGCGTTTTACGTTTGCGATTTGTGACGGTTATTTATTTATTTAAATCGCGTTGTTTGATAGACGTCGCGTCGTTAAGTGTCAATAAAATTTTCAGGGTTGATTGAAAATTTATATTTTGAATTTCGAATCGTCGCGTATTAATCTCCCACAACAGACCACTCATCGCTATTATATATCTCGTAGCCTTTGATATTCGTTTATTAATTTATTTATTGAACAAGCGGACGCGAGACTCTTGCATTACATAATGTAATGGCACGCAGTGTGGAGAAAATTATTGTGCACATTGTACTCGTACGGTAAATTAACGTCACTATTGTGATAAAAAAATGATAGCAATACGACCTAATGAAATTCTCGATCGCTATATTATTATGTCGTGCGTGATCTACTTGCGGTAAATCCCAAAGTCCCAAAACCCTAATGTAATTAATATATTTTCATCTATCCGATCGATGAACGCGCGTCGAACACAATACGATTTTCATCGGTCGTAGATCGCGGTATGTCTGAATATCGTTCTTTCGATCGTCACGGTAAAAAACGCAGCCGTCTCAAAACCGGAAATGGCTTTTCTCCGCGTACACAATACGTACATAACGTTATTTCCTCTCGACATAACGCCGTCCACGGGGTATTTCGTAACGTATGAGAGAGGACTTTTATTCGATCGCGGAGAGATCAAATGCATATAAATATTACGCTCAAATCGACAGTTATGAAAATACCGAACGACTTTTTCCGTCCCGGCGGAATAACGTAACGTATAGAATCGCGTTCTTATAATATTATATTATACATATTATTATTATTATTATAGTATGAGTAAATAGTCGCCGCGTTCGTTATAGAAATTCAGTCGATAAGCACCGGTTTTCTATGTTATTTAGAAAAAAAAAAACTGCGGCCGCGCCATTATAATACCTACAACGACCCGAGAATAGGTATAGATTATCGTATGGGTACCGTATATACCTACCTATTACCTAGCTTATGTATACATAGTGATTCTGAGCCGGGCTGCGAGTAGAAAATCGTGTAATAGTCCTTTTAAAGATCCGAATCAATATACAGCGAAACCCCTTGAGCGACCAAACAACATTATATCGCGTATACCTACGCGTACCGTAACTCGTTCGCATATCAATAACGATACAAACGAATGTGTTCATACTTTCAACAATAGGGAAACGCTCTCAGCCAACAGTAAGTGGACTGCGGTCCGCACAGTCGAACACAATATGTTCGCGTATATTCTCTATTTTTTTTTTTTTTTTTTTTTTGCGGGTTTCAATATCGCCGGTGTTTGTGATGATGTTTGTCCGCAACACGTTCTTTATACGAGATCCTTATTATACGCGCGGTGCTTAATCTGAGACCTACGACCACTTTTCTGGCGCGTTTTTTCCCCCTTATCGTGAAGAGTCTGTATCCTTACAAATATATAGATATCGATACAGATAGATAATTCTCGATTAAATTCGTATCCGTCCGGGGGCGTAATCAAGAGGGATTAAAGGGATGGATTTCCCAAGAGCATTGTTTGTACTATTGGAATTGTGGTCGTCGTACGATGGCGATAACCGAAAAAAAAAATTGAAAAGTTATCATTGCTATCATCCGTTATTTTTATTTATTATTATTGGACGTATAACAACAATATATAATGTTTATGAACGTGTAGCTCTCCGATTGGTTTCCAAATTACCATTTTTTTCTTTCTTTTTCCTACGTCGATCGGGCCCGTCGCTTCATCGTGGTAACTTTTAATAGTTATTTATCGAATACGAAGACGATAAAATATCAGAATTCGATACTCGAATGTAACTATATGAATACGTGTAGCGTGTATTCCCCTCTCCGCTCAAAAAAAACCGAAATCCCAATTGTAACGTGGGGTAATTATAAGTTCCGTCGAACTCGTTGTTAAAAAAGAAACGTTTCGTTTTCGTACGTACACACACACACACACACACGTCGCAATATTTGTCACGATAGTAAATATCGTACTGAAAAATACATATCGCGTTGCCACTCTTACAAACGCCATTTGTGTAATATAATATTATTAAGATCGCGCGTCATTACGATCTGGAACGAATAATACGACTCGTTTTACAAACACCCGGTGCCGCACGTCATTATAACGTGAAATAATAATGATAAAACATTAAAACGTACTTTGCGTCGAGTATTATTTTAGGCAGGTAAGCGCGAGTCAAACGTTTACGCGTGTTGTTCATTCAATTTAAACTGTGTCGTCTACGCATCACGTACGTCGCGGACAGTTGTACGCGTTTATTTATACAACGATTTGTTCAGCTGTACAAGCGCGCGTTGTACTAATATACTCTATACGGCCGATAGTTATTGCGCGACGTGTTTGTCGGATTGATCTTTAAAAATCCACGTTTGACGCCGCGATCTACGTCGCCGAAAAGACGAACGAATAATCATTATACCCGTTATCGCGACGGAGAATCATTTCCGCGAGAGTTTCGTGTTCCGCACTCAATACGCGTATTGATTTTTCATCGAATAATTTCGAACGTTTTAAACAGGTAATCGTTGCAATACGTTCGTACAATTGAAATTCGGTCGATAACATTACTGTCGATGAGTATTATTGTATGCAATTAACGACCATACGTGAACGTGGCGAGGTGAGGGCATTTTCACGAGTTCGGGCTGGCGGGGCGATAACAAACCTGTACTCAATTCATTATTACATAATTTATATAAATATATAAGGCTTTGTGTGATAATAACAATAATAAATTAATAATTATTTACGATCGCGTTTCGACACGAACGTAATAAATAAAATTACAAAGTAGATTACCGATGAAAAATACTTTTAATGTGATTTTTTTTTTTTAAAACGGTTGTTTTTACGGAAGTAAAAACATGTTTTTGGTCGTTTAAAAAAATACTCTCCGGTATGTGGGGGGAAACCTTATTATTGCCCCTCCCCGTGGGCGCCCGCGCCTTATCGTCGTCGTCATCGCGCTTGATCTAAAACAATAATTACTCGTGTTTTATGTGAAAAAAAAAACCAACTCTGTATTACTTCTGCGGCTATATAACATAAAATCATCGGTGCTTATACCACTCGACATAATATATAATATATTTTCTGTTACGATTTTATAATACCACTTTTTACGTATAAAACTGGTTTACACGATTCTCCGTTTTCGTCACAGTCGCGTTAAATAGAAAAAGAAAAAAAGAAATACGTGAGCGCGATTGCCGGTGACGAATAAAAATGTCACTAACCGTACGGAACGACTGCCAGCCAAGAATTAAATCCTATAGCATTGTGATATTTAAAGGTCATTATCATCGACGTTTAACATAATATATTATATTCGATTTATTTTATAGCTATAACGAGCGAGCGACTCGATGATTTAACTTTTATAAAGTGATTTAATTATTATTATTACTATGAATAAGCCTAACCGTCCAATTAGAATGCGCGAAAAACTTAATTGAAGTGGTAAATTATGTATCGTTTATACACACGTTTTGTGCGTGTGTGTGTGTGTGTGTGTGTGTATGTGTATGTGTGTTATGTTCTGACTGCACTACGACGTCTTGTTTTCCTAAAAACCAGTCATGTGACTTCGGAATATTATCGGTTTTTATATATTCTTCTCCGCGCGTTATTTACAGTATGTTTTCGAACATCGTGAGTTTGCAATTAAAAATAACATAATTATGCTGAACGTGTAATAAGCGGCGCCGTGTTCTCGGCAAATCGATATATTACACCGTGTGCGCGCGCGCCATCGTTTTTAAAACCGTCGAAAATCACCGCCGTGCCGTGCTCGAAAGACGGATATTCCATAGATGTATCAACAAAAATATCGTGCGATTTTCTAAAAAACAATAGAAAGCCGTTGTTTGATTTGGCGACCGAGAAACGTTTAGAAAACGTATGGCCGGCCGTATCAACTTGGAAATGTCTATTATTATTGCAATGAATAAATTTATAAGCGCGAATAGCATATCGAATTAGTTCCGTGCATAGTTCTGTTTAAATCCCGTCGTAAATATATATGATCAGAGCTAGTCCAACATATAAATTCCCGTCTTACGCTGCATTTATTTTATTTCCTCCCGGCGTCTCGAAACGCGGATCTCGTTTTCGATTCTTACATTTGAAAAGCGCATCGAATGTACCTGCCGACAGTGTGGCGTACGAAGTCTCGCTAGCGCCCCCGGAAAATTTCGAAACGTGTATCTTATTTTCACCGGTTAAGAAAATTGCCGTGATTACGTCCCCTTTTTTTTTCTTTCAAAATCTTGATCTCAAAAACACTATTTTTACAACCTCTGTGTATATTTTGAAGCATAATTTTGCGCTCCTTTCCTATTCGCGCCTCTGGCGTAGAGCGCAGTTGGCCATACCCTCGTTACACCACTGCCCGCAGTGCCTTCTTTCCGTGATTTCGTTCCGTATGTCATTTTATCTTACCAGCAAATCACCACTTAATCTACGTTCCTGCGTATTCCACTTCTTATATGAACACATAATAATCTTCCTCTCCACAAAATGTTATGTAACATTAATAATTCAAACTCAAGCCCTATCAGTTACCACTATCGCATTTGAATTATCTGTACATTTCTTTCCGTTGCGCATTATTCTATGTATACCGTATAGGTATAAAAACTACCAGTATATAGGCGTTAATTTACTCGAATAAATAAATAAATATTCGTACAACAGTGGCCTTTATAACCGCGCGTACATTATTTAGCTACTGACCTACTGCAGTGATATCCGAGCTTTATAATATTTACGATCCGGCGAGTAGCGGCGCGAATTTTTATTGCCCGATGTCGTGTGAGGTACAATTCGTTTTTGAACACCTATACCCGCCGAACCATTAATAAATCGGCCGTAAAGGCGCTTACCCATTATACTACTGCCTTTGAACTGTCATAACGCGAGTTTTCATTTATATTACTACAATATAAGTCTGCCCCCTTCCACATAGACATATGAATCAGTATTGTATATTATATTAGTTGAAAAAAAATATATCCAAAAAAACAGACTGTATTTGTTATGATCACATCACAATAAACCGTGGTATTTGATACAGTATTATAATGTTTAATTATAAATTTTAAAATGTTTTTACAGTATTCTTTTTTTTTCTCTTGATTATTCCCCGGATTATTATTATCTTTAATAGACAAGGATCAAGACGGGTTTTTAAGCGAGTATTTTGGATATTATTAAAAACTCTTAAATTATTTTTATGATTTAAAAACTAATTAAAATTTAATATTTAATTATAATACTTTTTGAGTATTTCTGTTCAAATTAATCGTTTACACAAACATGAAAATAAAATACGAATGCACTAATATAGTTGTTGTAACACTCATTGCGACATCATTTATAAACATGAAACGTGTTATGTAAAATATTTCCTGTTAACTGGTGTATTACTCGATAATTGTCATTAAAGAATAGGTTCACTAAAGAATAGGCACACTGTATTTAGTATAAAATCAACTTTTATGTCTCGACATATTCATAATCGAGATAGCTGTAAAATATCGATATGACACTTATATTATGGTGAAAAACTTTTAAAAAAAATGTATTATTGACTTATGAGCGTGTTTACTACGATGCTCTATATAGTTTAGTATATTGTATACACACTAGAACATGATTTAATAGTATGGTTTTAATATCGTCACATTTTACGAAATATTTCTGTAATCTTCGTGTCCTTCGGATTTATATTTTATTCGTAACGATTATCTAAGTGTAATTTCCAAAAGCAAATTCAACGGTGTTTTGCCGGCCATCGCGACCGACTATAGCCGAATACGTCAATTGTATGAGGTAGGTATAGTCGTCGTCGTATGGTCGTCGTTACAGTTTAAAAAACTATAGTCACGGTAAAAAATAACTCTCCTCTCTAAACGGGTTGGGTCGGGAATGGAAGAATATCTCTCCGTCGGGTACATTCCCACGACCCATATCACTAGTTATACGTGTAATACGTAGGTGGAAATCTGTCGTAAACCATGATATTAAATATTTCGATTTGTTTTCTTTTGTTTCAGGTAAGTGAAAAAAACGAATAAATACGTTATTACCGCGTTTCGTATTCTGTGTCTGAACGCGCGATGGTACCACGTGTGTAATGCCGACGCTTTATATTTATCGCGGTCGGCGATTGAAAAAAAAATAAGATGGGTAAATCGATAGGGGTAGGTACCACGGGTTGCGACGCACAACCGGTAAGTTTTGCACAAAACAGTTTTTTTTATTTTATAATATTCGTATCGAGACGCTGCCGAGGCAATAGGTTTGAGATTTCCAGAGCACTTATAGAAATCTCGCGCGTGTGCCTCCCGCCGGCACACACCAGTTCTGCAGTAGTTTCGCCGTCGTCTCGACGTTTGCGGTTTTCACAGCAATTGTATTTATAAAAAAAAGAAAATATGATTTTTTTTTTTTTTTAATTTTCAACTTTTATCGATATTATTATATGAAATAAACGTGATAATTACACCAGATATGCGTTCGATTCGAAACTTTTATAGACTATATAGTACGATAATCGACGTTGACAATTACGACGATAATGATTTACCATACGTCGAGGTAGAAACCTGCAGAAAATCGGAGGAAGGGCTACTTGTAGACACACTTGTGTTGGCTTGTTTAGAAACTGTTTAGAAAATACGATAGCCCCGCAGACGTGCACGTTCGTGGTCGAGATGAAATTGATACTAGGAAACGTGATGAGTATTAGACGCGGCACATAAGTAGCATAATATGATGCCTGCTCGTATGTCTCGGTGCAATATACGCAGTGAAAGAGATATTATTATTACGTTTTAGTTGTTTCATACGTTTTCGCGAAAGATAATAATGGATAATAATAACGATAATGTATTATTCTGACGTGAAACACCATCGAAACCGAACGTGAACCGTTCGGATTTCGCCGAATCCGTTCATGTAAATTCGATGTTGTATTTTCTTCTCGAGTATTCGTTGTGCGAGTTGTATTTCGTGTGTATTTTTTTTTACTCGACACGTTTAGCGACGAAATCGTCTATGGTAATCATAACCGTTTAGTTTTATTCGTCGATGGAAATCGTCGTTTCCTAAAACACTACCGGATCATCCGAACGAGTCGTCGGTTCGACGCGAGCTATCGAAATTCGAAATCACGTGAATTCCGAAATCGATTTTTAAGTCGACGAGAATCTATTTTTAAGTATCGAGTATCGGATTATAGATTTTAAACAAGCGTATTAACGTCGAGTTGAGTTATCGGTTTTACGAGCTGTGTGTTACATTTCAGTTATTTTCCGCAAACAAAAAAAATTTTGCGATTTACGTAATATGGCGTAATAATATCATGACGTTGAAATGTATTATTATTTTTTTTTTTAAATATTTCGTCTCGATAAATCATCATAAAATGTCACCGAGTCGCACCAGGTTTTTTTTTTTTTTTAATCGCGTAAGACGCTTTAATAAATCGATTCAGGAAACGTTTCTCGGTAGTTAAACCAGAATACAACGGAGAAAATCAAACGTTTTCTACGTAAAACCGGGCGAGACCGCATTAGCTAAAGTCGTATCGACCATATTTAATTATATTTAATCGAAAACTCATAATTATTATTACTTTTTATCGATCGATTTTAAACGATCGAAGACCGGCAATTTCGAGTCGAGTCGTTGAGCGGACTCTTAAAATCCAAGAGCTGTACTGTATCAAAACAACATTATTTCCTTTTCAACAGTGTTGTAAAACATTTAAATAAAAATATTATCATTCAAATACTTTTCGAAATTATTTTTATTTCTTGAAAGTCAGTACTTTTAATATTTTTCAAGTTTTTTCGTTTTAAAATTATTATTCTTAATACTTTCTATTTTTAAAAATGTAATTTTTTTTTTTTTTTGAATACCGGATTACACGCGAACAAAACGTTTACGTTTTCATCGCAAATTATTTGCATAATGTTATACCCTATCACATACGTATAATCAACACTGATTTATTCACAGCGCGCGATTATACCATCAGTAGAATTTGTAGAAAAACGTTATTCCTAACACGTGTCTATCTAAATGAAAGCATTCTAGATATTTTTTCAAGGTATTCGTGTGATATTTCAAATATTTTTAAAACGTACATATCTGAGCACACACGTATTCAAACCTTTTTCATAAGTATTCTCAAAATCACTGGTTTTCAAATACGTTTCCGAGAAACTGCGAGTAAATTCAAACACGGCCTCTCCGAGGTTAGAGATACTTCTGCGTGTTCGATTTCAAATTTTTACATTTACGGATCACCGGACTACCATGTACTCGTATGCTCCGTCGCGAAACCAATACGCATCGAAATTAAAATCATTTTACGGAACAACAATGAGTACGATCGAGTTATACCTATACATTAATAGTATTTTGTTTTCAAATTTCCTTCTTTGTAGTCGATGTCAAATACTCATGACCGTATATACCTATAAAGGGGCTCTTTTTTTATTTATACGGCCTCCTGTCGTATAATCCTAAAAAAAAACTATACTGTGCAAAATTTTTAAGCTTCTCGATATAATAACACTTCAAGTGCTTCGGAAGAACTTTCAGGATTATGCCGAACGAGACTTAAACGTATAATGTATATTGTACATATATACATACGTATATGTAACATTGGCGGTCAATAATCTCGCGCTTATGTTTCGACGTAGTACGTATGTTGGTGTAATTTGTGAGTCGTTCGTTTGCAATTATTCGATCGTCGAGAAATATCGAGAATAATAAAAAAAAATCGACTTTCGTGTAGAAAAACGTGAAATGCGATATGCGCGTACGACGATCGCGTCGCAAATTGCAGTTTTATTAACGTCACGAAATCGTTTCGAGTCTTCGAGTATAAATGTATATTGTAGAAATCTCATACTCGTAGAAAAACGATTATTATTACCGAATTGTTAAATTAGTGTAATATACGTCCCAAAATGACCTTTGTATTTTTCGTACATCGATTGTGTCATTCACTCGGCGACTTTAAAATTAAATTCGTTTTATTTAACTTCGAAAAAAATTGAAATAGTTTTCAATAAAATAAAATTGATAAATTCGACGCGAATGTTTATGACGCATACGTTTCTATTGCGGTGAGGTGTCGTTTCTTTGGACGGTTGTTCAATAACTGGAGGTTTTTTGCAGACAATAAACGTATTAATTTACACTAAAAACTGTACAAACGCGCGCATATCTCCGCCCAAACAAATTCTCATTTACGATATTATTTACAAATAATGCAGTGGTCTGTTTTCTATCGGAAAGAAAAAAAACTTTTTTGACTCGTTTTTTCACATTATAAATCGCTTTCAAAAACTCTCGTCGTCGTCGTTATAACATTGTGTTTTACAACGCTACACCGGTGTTTTTTTTTCCATTTGGAAACACACTTTTACTCGCGATCGTTTAAAAATTAAATCGGCCGCTAAACATTTTTTTTCGTACGGCTTATAGCCCAAGCTGTCTATCCGTTGCTAAAATATTTCTCCTATTGTTGTTAATATTTTTCTCATGATTTTCTATTAGCTCGCAAATGGATATAATAATATTATAATTAACACTTCGAAGCGTACGGACGGGGATTTATTCGTTGCTGTTAAAATATATTATGACGAACAAATATAATATGAGAAAATAATACATACTTAAAAATTTAATTAGACATATCAATTAGGAAAAAGAAGAAGAAAATAAACAATAAGCAGGTGTATATTATATTAAACTCTCACAATATTCGCAGTCGGTGACCGAAGAAAGTGTTGACTACCCGTACGTATTGTAATAGTCTCTTGGATTTTTATTTACATATATAAATTTTATAGTTGAATAACGCGCGAGTAAAGAGAATCGCTTTTTATACCTATACCGTTCAATCTCAATCCGTTTGTATTTAAATCTAGTTGCGCCGGCCAGTGTATCTCTCCGTGTTCGGCCGCGGTGAAAGCTATCGGAATCGTGTTTTGGGAACGACGAAAAAAAAAAAAAAAAGAGACATTTCTAAATAAATTTGTCTACTTCTCGCGATCGTATCGAAATGTGTCGGGACGTCCGAATTTACATTTGGACAGACGAGTCGAATACTTATCTCTTTTTACTGAAGAAAAAAATAATTCTTCGATTCGACGACCGCGCGCAGGAGAAACTGATGTTACAAAACATAAACATATTTATGCGCGTCGTAGGCGTTTGTGGTCAAAACGGGCGTTTTATCGAACGATTATGTGTACCTAGTTACGAATTGACCAAATAAAAAAAAAAAATTCTTGTCGAACGAAACCATATATTTAATGCAAGCGTATAATTATTTTAAACGGACCGAGGATTTGAAATGTTTCCGATTTTCACGTCTCTAATATAATACGGAGTGACGTCGAATTAGCATTTTTTACGTTTGGTTGGAAACGTTTAACCGACGAGCGGTGTTTTATTTCTTTCGTTTTGCGACTATTTTTCGTTACCGATTTACTTAATAATTTTGTAATTCATAAAACGACGCCTATGTAGAGGAGACGCAAATAGTAAATTTATGGTGAATCTATAATGTTTTTTTTTCTACTTTGAAGTACTCAGGTTTTTTACTATAGATTTTCGATTATTATAGACACGAGTTGTCCGGGTTGTTTAGAATCTTAAACGGCGGTCGGTGTGAAATCTTCACGCCAATCGTGAAAAATATAAGTTCTCGTTTAATTTCCAATAGGTAATTTTATATAGTATTAAAATGCACGTGCCTAACGTTGTTAATAGTTCAAAACGATTCCACGTTTTATAGAAAAATAAAAGTTTTAGTGCAATAATAGATTTCTAAAATCGCACGTGTGTAATATGAACGTCATATAATGTTTATTTGTACGTGTTCTCTTCTTTTTTTTACGAATTTTTTTTTGAGTAGTTCTTTATTATAAATACAATTGTAAGTAAAACTTTAGAAATCCAAGACGTATAAAACACGTTATTCAGAAAGTAAAGACAATCTACAGTTATCGACGCGTTAGAGATACCATATTTTAAATTAATAATTTTCAACTAGAAGAATGTATTAAAATTGAAGAAGAAAAAACACGAAACCCATTAAAAAAAAAAATTAAAAACCTACAAGAAAATCGGCGCAAAAGCAATTTAAAGTCGAAGTCGTCGTGACATTTCACGTTGATAGTATCAACTTGATACCCATCAAATTTACCAAGATAATACAATATACTAATAACAACACTCGTACCTCATAATATTATTCACCGACATAATTTCAATACTTGTTGAATTTCAAACCCAAAAACCTAACCATTTTCTTAGATGTGTGTATAGTAGCAATAGTTTTTCCAGTCGAATACTAGAGATTCGATTAAAAAAAAAAAACTACACTCACACTCAGACGAACGATGTGAAACGATTAAACGCGCGCGCGCAATTACAATTAAAATATGTGCAATATAGTTATTAACGTGTCGCCCAACCGTATTTATTTATTGTTATTTTTTTTTCTCTCGATATTTTAAATTATCCGCGCTTATGATTTCTCGACAAAACGAATACCTATAACGATTTTAACTTTCAATATACTAAATATTATATGATTTTGTCACGAAAACGTAAATACACACATATATAGGTATTAAACGAGAGCTGTTCTCGGAATAATAATAATAATCTGAATTATTTAATTTCCATCGACCTCGAACTAAGTGGTTTAGGAGAAGTGCCGAGGTCGGATTTTAAAGCCCTGTAAACCGCATACTGTGTCCGCAGTCCACGCGGAGTGAACGTAACGTGTTTTTTTTTGTTTTTGTCATTTTTGTCATTTGGAAACTAACGCGTTTGGAGTACCGGTAATTCGTAATATCTGTGCGGTCGCATTGACACGTTTCCTTCTGTAATCGCGTTCATACCTCGTGAATTTCAAAGCGAGATTCTAACCCACCCGTCTAGGCGCTAAAACAAAATCAATTACGATAAAATACACGGTCAGCGCGGCCGGTTTCTTCGGCGCGATTAGCGACGCGAGTGAAACTACCTAAGGGTTGCCAAGGCGTCTCAGAGTTCGATTTAGCACCTCCCGGTCCCGGTCGGTCTTTATGACTTAAAACCGTGTGAACGATTAAATAGATAAAATATATTTAATACTTTATAGGAAAAAAACAATGATAATAAGATCGAACGAACCGCAAATCAATGTATACATTTGTCGTCAGGTCTACGTGCGGGACTACCCGTATAAAAATCGGTAAAAAATAACGGAAAATATTTTGACCGAGCGTGTATATAGATAGGTTACGTGGGTTTGCGGAAAAACTATAGTAGCTCGTTAGACTCGCATAATAAATGTAACCATAATAACAACTCTTCGTTATTATTATGACTTCTTCGTGATCCTCCCAGAGTTGTTACTCGTCCTTCCCCGCCTACTGGAAATGAGGTGGACCCAGACGGTCCATTGTTGTCGGTATATTTAATATATTACGCGTTGCTCAGCGGTCGACGGCCGTCGCGCTGTACGGAATTAGTTTATAGTAATAACTAAGAAGAAGAAAAAACTCAGTGTGTCTAATTTTTATTCACATTTATTATTCATCTTTTTAAAAACATAATCTCGATAACAACAACAACAAAAAACTATTTTATAATGATAATAAAAACGAAAATTGTCTTTATATTTTACTCCTTTTTTATTATTATTATTAACAAACTCGGATGAAGTCGGGTATTGTTTTGTCTAAAAACATATCATTTGATCGGCACTTCACAAAATAAACAGTATATAATTACGGCGATATTTTCGCTTCGAGTCGTTTGTAACTTTCTTTTATTTTACATAACGTCGTCGATTCAATGTTGCATTATTTCGGATTAGGCGCGAACGACGGACGTTCTGCTGGTATAATCGATGGTCAAGGGAAAAACTCAACGAAAACGCTATGGTTTACAGTGTGAAAAGTATAACTCGACTACAATAAAAACCAATTATTCAAACCTTACGTTTCCGCAAACAATAATTATAGTCACTACGCTGTTGTTATAACAGATTTGCGACCGATTCGGTATTAGGCGCGGCTGCATTGTTCCGATATGAATGATCTACGCGGTCGTTTTCGGGTTTGATATACGTGTACGTATGTTTGATGTGTGATCTACATTAAACTTGGAGTTTATTGTGATCTACAAACATACTATAATAATTCACGTCCCGGTAAATACGCACACGTTTTTCAGTACGATATTTATTTTATTTATTTTTCACACGCCTTCTCAAAGTGTATTCATAAAATTATGATTTTAACGATTAAATATTTAACGATCGTTTTATAAAAGAATAACGTCGACTATTTAAAATCAATAATTGAAATCGGTTGTTAAAAATTTTTTTTTGTACGAATAAAGTCTACATTCATCACATATACGAAACCCGTTATTTCCAACGCAACGAGCAGCTAGATATGACTAATTTTTAATGCATCGAAGGATTCTCGGCAAGTCGATTAGCTCATCCGTATCAACGCGGAAACGAGCAAACGCTTCGCGTAATTCAAAGCGTCGTCTCGGTTAATTTCAACCACCGCAATCATTAATCCGCACGATGATTAAGCCACACATTAAGCCTAACTCGGAACAGTTAACTGTACTACTGGTCGTATCCCATTTTATATTTATGCCGATAGTAATTCATACTGCGAGCAGTGTGAGCTTAGAGTATTATGGTATTTGGTTTTTTCAAGTTTCTGAAATTATTAAAAAAAACTAATACAAAAAGTAATTTCTAGCAATCGATAGTTTTTTTTTCTTTTCTGAAAACGCTCGTATATATCATTATGTATATAAATATTCCTCGGTAATTTCTTTCGAAAAAACAATACGACAATCGTCGGACGAGAATAAACGATCGAAACAAACGAAAGACATAAATTCATTTATATATACGATGATAATACATGACGACGACGACGACTATTGAAGGACGCACATCGACGAACAAAACGCGTCATCTGTGCCGCACACAACACCGGCGGAGTGCCCCAAAACCGGTGCATGACGGAACAAAAAATAAACACACACACACACTATTCGGTGCCATCGGGACGCGTATTCATACGCTGCAGGTGTAATAATGTAGTAATGGCATGTGCCAGTCATCGTGTATGTTTGTGTGTGATACGAACACCATCGGATCTATTAAAAGTAATAACAGTTCCAGAAACCTACATAATATCATATTGTTGTGGGACGAACGCGCGGAATAATAATAATGGAAAGAAAAAAGCTGCGTCCGATGTGTATATATTATGTTACAGACGAAATATAATAATAATAATAATTGGATCGACTGATCAGTCAAGGTTTGTATATCGGACACGGAAGACGAAAAAAAAATACGCACTATACAGTCGTGCGATAATTTATATATATATATATACGCTTTTTTTTTTTACATTTGTATGTCTACAAGTCTACATCGTGTTATATACCGTCGAGATATAATTATTACTTTTCACCGTCGAAAAGGCAATAAACGAATAAATATTAATAAAAAATAAACGATAAACCGATCGCAGTTTTCGACGTCTCGAATAAATCATCACGATATTCGACCGGTGGATCCGTTTTTCTCCGTCGCGAAAATAAGAAATTACCATCGTTATTTGTTTATTTTACGGGCCGAAAACCCTTTGTGTTTATGATGATTCAAATATACTGGCAATACGATCGGAAAGGCGGACAATATTAAGATTGACTTTACAAAGTGCTTCGTACGAAAAAATTTCACTTTAGAATATTAGAAAAATACACGAAATAATTGAAACTTTAAAAAAAAAAAAAATACATTTTTACTATGCTCTTTCTCATAACATCAATATGACATTAAACTATTATTAAACATTACATTTATCACGATTAGAATGAAAAAATCTATTGTGGTACAATCGGTACATGGCTCGAGAAAAAAAAAAGTCTGCGTCAAAACTCTTGTGAAAGTGGACAATAACAAACAACGATTCATTGGGTCTGAGAAAATATATAAAGTTATAAATATACTTAAATTAAAAGTCGATTTTTTTTTCATAGACATTTCTAACTAATCCTATTTCGTGTCAACTAGTAAAAACGATACGCGTCGAGAAATAAGCGAAAAAATAGCGAGCGGAAACAATATCATAGCGTTAATAAGTTACCAACTGAAGTCTGAGTTGTTGTCAAGAAAGCCAAATACTTTATACTCAATACTATAAGTATATAGCAGTCCTAGATCAATACGCACTTGTGTGAGACGTGTTCTACGACAAAAAGCTTAGAATGTTCGAAAAAAAGGTTTTGAGAAACATTTTCAATGTACAACACGAAACGTTAAAAAGCGAGAGAAAGAAGGGAAAATGACAAGGTGTATGGAAAACTAAATGTACTGAACGTAACCTTTAGAACCGAACCGAGAGAGCGGAATGATTTGGACGAAGAGCCGAAAGTGAAATGCCAAAAAAGGTCTTAACTAAAACTAAAACTATACGTTGGACTTGTGTCAGGAAAAAGTAGAGGTTGGTTTGTGGCATATTTTAAAGGTCATATTTCAACTGTTATTAGTTATTACTTATTACTAACGACAAATTATCGTATACCGATTGCGTTTTTTCTTTTCGTCTAATCAAACGACATTTGACCGACCGATAAATAATAAAAAATTAAAAAACATACGTGTGGGGTGTTATACATACCCGTATTATAGTAGGTAGCGTTATTTTTTCCGAAAAACTTCGAGAACTTCGAATAGAACGAAAGTCGTTCGAAATTTGTAATATTTTTAGGAAAACGTACCTTTTTTTTTTTTTTTTTGAGAAAAACGGAAAGTCGGTGGAGGGGGGGGTTGCGATCGGGTAAAGTCTGGTTATATCGTATATTATTCGCGATTTCTCAAAAGAGTAAACTATCAATAATAATAATAATTTTTGCTCGATAAAATAAATTCGTTTTATAAACGGTTAAGGACGAGTAGAGAGTGGCGGTGATGAACTGTGATGGCGACTATGTAATACATAATATTATTATATACTTTTACGCGGTGGGGGGGGGGGAAAAGTAATATTTTTATTTTTTTCATCAATAATAATCGTCCGAGAACGTTCGCGATATAATATTATTATATTATGTGTGTATATTTTATGCGTTTATGTAATACGCGTACACTGTTGTAACGCACGGTGATCGATGACGACCGGGGGGTTAAGAAGACGTGTCCAATGATTTCTGGGAACCCGTTTTCAGTATAGATCCGTGACATTAATTATTGCGTACCAATACCATTAATTCATCGGACATTGCACATATTATTATTATACGTGTAGTCGGGACAGTGACGCCGCCGCTCTCCGTTTTCATCATCGCGCGACGCGTTGGCACATTATAATATCGGCAAAAATAGCACAATAATGATAATTATTATTATTCACAACGTTCGCATGTGCACGGGAAAATATCGACGATCGAGAAATACTGTAATCACGTAACGACGACGATGATGACCATCGCCCCGTCGTCGTTCGTTATTTAATATTTACTCTTTTTTTTCATCTTTCTTTTCTCCGCGTCCGATCGCACAAGTCTGTGATGCTGTACGCTTATATTATGCAACGTGCGTTATCGTTATTATGCGCGATGGGTGTTTTTTTTCTTTTGTAGAATAATAATCATTGCTTTATTCAATAAATTGTCTATCTGTAATATATTTTATGTTACGCTATTACGTACGTGTACTATAATACGTTTTTTTTTTGTTTTGATTTACAGGTTCCGTTCGAAAGCCGATCGATTGGAGCTCATAAACAATTTAAGGTAAATGTTTTATTTTAAACTTTTAGTCATTTAGTCATAAGTATAACAATCTGATCTATCAGAAGAGCGCTGGCGTAACCTGAGCATGTTTTTCGGAGCGGTAGGGCAAAATTTGTTTCATACGCACCATATTTATCCCTAAAAAAACAAAATTATTGTAATCAGTGGCGGGTAGGTACCTGTTATGAGTGTGGAGCAAGAATGACGGCGGCGTCTCGCCTGAATTTTCAGAGTGAACAACACTTGATATAAGTCACGTGCTTTTTGGCTCATCAATTGCCAAAAATATTGAATACTTTTTTACCTCCGTATTCGTAATTTTATGATCATTATTATAATTCGAATGTAAAATGCATCACCGAAAGCGATATAATAGGCGAAAACTTTTTTCATTGTCCGTGATTATGACAGAATATATGCACCCGCGTTCATAGTTCATATAAACAAACAAACGAATCAAGTCATTACCGCCATTCCGCCAGATAAAATAATTAGGTGGGGCGAAATCGATAAAGACCAAAGTCGTTGACTTTCTCTGATCGATCTTTGTCGTCTCAGTCTCGTTCGAACCGTCGTCGGACATCGTCGTCCGAAATATCATTTACTCTCCGTTGTAAACGCGCGAACCATAATCATTTTTCATCGAGCCCGTCCGATTGTTTTTGTTCGCCGTGTCGGAAGTCCAACGATAGAAACGAATCGCCTCAGTCAAAGCAGGTAAACTTATATTTCACGCCTTTTTATCGTGTTAAAACTTCGACTGTATTTCGGTGTTTTTTTTTTCAAAGTCGATTTCGGGGCGTAGGTGTATACTACAAATTCGTGTCTATTCAAATGTAAACTAAGCCGTATAGAATACACGACGGAACTAAATTAAATCTCCGTCAAATTTTCATCGCATGGGTGGGTGGTTGTAGTTGTCTCGCTTCGTATTATATGTAATACGATTTGTTGTCGTTTCTTTGTCGCGCATAATTCAAAAACTGAAAAATAGAGATTAGAGAACTGCGCAGTTTTTCCATCTCATCCGTTTTGATATCGCGTCGGAAATAATCTGGTCGCGTCTCTGGAAACCATATCTATATATATATATATATATATATACACGTATGTAACGTACGTTTATAAATATATATTATATAAACTCTCCTCGTACGAACGCGAGAAAAAGTCCGAGCCAACTCTGTCGGCGCGTGGATCCCGGGGCTTTTTTTTTCTTTTCTTTTTTTTTACACGGTTAGAGCATGAACGATCCGATTGCAGCGGCGCGGTCGGTCACGCTCGACAGACCCCGAAGAATCGTTTCGGAAGTAGATGACGGTTTCGCCCGTGTGACACGCCTCTTAAACGGTTAGCGTGCAGGCCAGCGCCCTGCTGCTGCTGCTGCTGTCTGTATGACATGTATATATGTATTTATTTTTTTATGTAACGGTAGTGGCATAAAATAAAAGAGATTAAAAGAACGTGACCGGCATGTGTAATAAGACAAAAAAATAAAATGAAACCGAAATAGAATCAAAATCGTAATAATAATATAATAATTTAACTACTATTATACAGCCGTCATTGTATAATATACGCGTGCGCACGGATCAGTAATGCCGATTCCGTACGGAAATTTTATTAAAACGCTTGCCGGCCGGCCTTATAATGGACGCGTTTAAATCGCGAACGTTTGAATCGGACACGATTAAACGTAATCTCTCGTAATTATAGGCGTACGATCGTCGCATACGCAATCCTGCCCTGTAGTGATGGGCACAAATTCCCGGCCAATGATATCTGAGGTATAAATAATACCTACCGACAGGGGCGGATTTTCAAAAATGTTCTGGGGGGTCCGGGGAATATCACGAAACGTACATATCGGAGATATTACGTATTAAAAAGTGTTGTTACGATATATTATTATGACTAAGTGATGCGTCTCGTATCTATCTATAATACTTAATATATAGGTATGTACTTAATACTCTCAATTATTCCCGAGAAAAGTAATTATATTATTCCAGTCGCATTTACTAAATAAAATATTGCTAGTATATTTTCTATTAGTTTCATATTTTTTTTTTGCCACGTCGTCGGTGTTGACAGGGAAAAATAATATGATAAATACATTATGTAATAATAAACATTTAAATACTACTATTTTAAGTAGAGTTGACTTTTCCAAGTATATAATAACAAGTTTAACTGTATATCTTGGGTCGTATCATTTTTTTCATAAGTATCGTTTCCGTATGTAATTAGAAAAATATGTAAATTCTAACGATACGATTGCTTATTTATAGGCAAATTGTATATTATTATTAAGGTGGAATTAAGAGTATAAATAATTTATAATAATACTGGCGTCATACACTCATACCCCACGGATCCTTCTTTGTAAATTCTTCACTGCTTGGCTGGCGCGGCGGCTATTTACACTCGGCGAATCGGGTAAATTCTTTTTTAATACAATAATAAACGTAGACATATTGAAAAACTCGTTTTCGGAAGATTCAACGGTCAATTATATCGAACCATTTCGTTTGGTTTATTGCTATATATAGGTATATAGCAGCATATAATCATTACTACACGAAAATGTAAAATTATTATACTATTATAATTATACTCGTAATGTTGAGATTAGCAGCAAGTCGAACAGATATCTACTGGATAAATTAACATAACGATCGGTCTTTTATTTTTTCGATTCATTACTAAACGATCTCATTTAAATAATTAAATCATTAGATAAACCAAAAAATCATGTTTGAAATCTTTAAAACACGTTTATTCTTAAATGTTGGGTGGGTCTATATATACTCGTATACTTGCAGCTAACTGTGACCCAATGAAATACGTATTTACTATATAATACCGTCTTTGAATCTCAGCGATACTCGGCCGTTTCGGACCACTCTATTCGGTATTGACGAATTATTACGAAAATTAAAAACTTTTAGTTAAATCGTTTGTCTATTAGATAACCTATATAGTATAAACAATTGTTTTCTTTTTTTAAATTTATATGACTTGGGCACGTTTAAGTAAGAAAAAATGCTACGCGGTATTTGGTTTTGTTGTAATTTTTATTATCGTATACGTAAACACAGATGACATTACATAATACGAGTATTATTAGTACGGCCGTCATTTGTTTTCAGTGACAAACTACCGTTTTCACTTTAACGCGTTACTCTATTTCTTAATTCTAGTTCGTCTCTACAAGATTATACATTTGTCATTTCTTGTCGTCGGTCGGTTTGAACATTACACTTAATCGTTTAGATTTAACGTATATTTTTAGGCATATATATTATTACGACGACGACGACCACTTCAGTGGTGCTTACGTTGAATTAAAAAAATTAATATATTTCAGTACATTTTTACAATTTTTAATAATTCTATTCAAATTGATAGGGTAATCGGTCGACGAATTTTCCCGAATATCGAATCTACTAGTTTGACAAACGTAAAAACAATATACCGTCATCGGACTAACCAAATATCTGTGTGAGCCAAGCCACTTCGTATCGTGACCTTCGAGAGATCACGGTAACGACCGATATTCGTTGACCGCGAAAGCGATGATGAATCACGGTAAATTTCCAATTTCAACAAAAATTCCGTGAAAGTATTCGAGGGAATGATAAAAAAAAAAATAAAATAAAATCAAACTTCTAAAATCCCGCTATGAGTCGATAAGAATTTTCGAATCTTACGATGAAAACGAAACGCATAAAGGTCGATGTAATAATGATGATATATATTTATAGCCGTATCTAACAATTATTATGATTAGTACTCGGATCTACGCTGCAGTTGTAATATATAATAATACGTTAAAAACTATTACTGCGATTACTTTTTTTCTTTCTTTTTTTTTAATTCTAGACGTATTGTTTTCACGATAACAATGCCGACCGACGGCCTCATCAAACGACAAACAGACATCGATTGATAGTTCTCAGATCTTTAGAGATATTTTTAACGAAATCCTTTCCGCCCTAATCAAGTATTCATATGAGTATAATCTCAGGGATCTATATGTATACGTTTATGCGAAGAATCTCGCATCGAAATAGTATGATCGATATATCGTTTATGACGCAATATCTTAAAAATGAATCGCCAAACAGTAATTCGCTCGCGATAAACTGTAAAATTATTTCATCGTAATCATTCATACGATTTGTAAAAATCATACACAATATAACAGCACACATTCCGTAGCCAGCGGGATTTATTTCAAGAGAAGCTTCCGAATATACTGTAGATTCTCTCTATAATAAATTCGAAAAATGCCATAAATTGAATTAAACTCTCGGTTCTCTGAGAAAATCTTAAATTCGAAAAAAATAAATAACTAATATATTTCGGTTCCCTCGTAATAATTCACGATAATGGTGTGCCGCGACGATCGGTATAACGATGACGAAAATTATTTCAAAGATTTATGTTGTTCCGGTTAAACATTACGACACCGCTACAAACTTTCATTCGCGACTTATCGCGTTTTTCGCTTTAAAGTTGTTTTCGCACAGCCGATTTATTCGATTTATCGAAGGTTATCCAAAGAGAACATAATATAATACCTATATTACAGTAAACAGTATAAATTACTTCGCACCAGTGCTTCTCAACCTTTATGCCACACCGCGACACTCTGAATTCAATTCGAATAAATTACGACACGCGTCTTATGTTTTTATTATTTCATATCGACGATCCTTTTATTTCTGTAAGTCGTCGATTTTCAAAATCATTAACTGATACGAACTAAAACTCGAATGCCTTCTTTTTACTTTTAGTGTGTTGAAATTTCTTATAATATATCATTGGTCGATTTATGTTAAATAATAATATATTTAGCATTGAAATAACAAATGAAACCATACGAGACGGATTGTATCAACTCGGTAATTATTCGTAATTATAGTAATTAATGATAAACCAAAGGACAACCGTGTTTACATTACCCTCGTCGAGCAATGTTAGTTTTTCTATCGATTCGATTTACACGTTTTAAATCGATTTTTTCATTTTTCCGTAGGACCGTCGTCGTCACGTTATCTGTAATGTCAGTTTTCTTATTCGTAACAGTGACATACATACGCACATAGGTTTACACGGTTTTCGTTTGTTTATATGACATATCTCACGCTACTTCGGGACGTACTATAGTGTGACACGCCGGTCGAGAACAACGGCTCTGTCAACGATATTAGAAATAGTATTATTGTTTTATTGCGAAACGTGTGATCATCATAATATTTCGCGTCCGTCGGACGTGATATCGAAATATTTATATCGTCCGTTGCACAACTCGACTCGACGTTTCAAAGTCTCTGTAATCAAATTAGGCCGACACGTCACGTGAAACGTCTTTCGCGGATCATCAAACGTCGGTCTTCTCTCGTGCGTGTGTGTTCAGCTAACCGTTTTCTAGGTCGGAAATCTCGGCACTGGTATGTATTTATGTCGGAAGGTACCTTGTGTTTTTCTCTAATCGCTAAACTGCGCAAACGACTCGGCTCCCTTTGTCAATCAATTAGTGTGCTTGCGTCAAACGATCTCGCGTGACGTGTGTGTGTTTTATTCATTTAGGTTTTTTTTTACTCGGCCAATCAGAGCGTGCACGCCGAGTTTTACGTATTTATAAACGCGTATCACATATTGTGCTGCGGTCACTAGTCGAAGAACACGCGAATCACATTCTAAAGCCGATGACCTTAGGTATGGGACCTACCTAGTGGGATTTGTTGGAAAAAAAATAAATTCGAATCGCCGCCGCACAGTGATCGTGTGTGTGTACCGCAAGGCGTTCGTCGATCGCGCCTGGAAATATCGTCTCGATTGTACGCGAACCGTCGATTAGGAACGTATAAAATATTCCTTTCCGATACTACTATTGATTTCGATAGGTGTGTGTTTACGTTTACACTCGAATAGGTTTCGAAAAATACAAAAAATATCTGTGCGACCTCGATTTGTCTTGAAATATGTTTGGATATAAGTATATAATAATATGATTACAGTTATCTCATCTCATCGGGGTTTCGTTGTCGCGTTAAAATAATGTCGTAACTTTTATAATGCTTTCTTGACTCGTGACTTATGATGCGCACCGGCGTGGAATATATTATGTTTGGTCTCTGGTCGTAGGAAAACGTTCGGTGCGATCGAAGAACACGAGTCGATACCGCGTGTAACCGACGGCGTACATAATAATAATATGTCCGCCGGTGCGCGATTAAAGGCCTGTTGACGGGTTGAAAAATTATCATCAAAAAGACGCGCGTAATCTCTATCTCTGAATGTGAAAAAAAAATAAATAATGTTTACAAGCGCGTATGGTATATATAAATAATATATAAAACTGGTTCGTACAATGAGGAGAGAAAGTAGACCCGGAGAGTTCTCCGTAATAATAATAATAATGAGAGTATATACCTAATATTATGTGAAAAGAGAATAAGCTGCGACGACGACGAGGAGATGGAGTGTGTATATATGTTCGCATCGGGAATAAAAAGAAAAGTAACGCGAGTCAAATCGCGACGAGGACGAGCTGATAATTAAAGAAAGCCGGGGAGGGAAAAAAATTGTTGACGTTTTTTTTTTTTTTTTCGGACCGGTAATAAATCCGCGCGTTTTATATACCACCGAGGGAAACGCCTGAATCCAATAACGTTTTGAAGTATTTCGCGTATATCTAAACGAATAACGCTGCGACGCGCGATTTGGGAAAATTAAAGAATCCCATTAAAACTTGTGACTGATATTTTAATAAAACGCCGATTGTTGCTCATGCTGCATAGAAAGTTGCATCCATATCGAGCACTAAAACTTTACAATATCCCAGTCCCGAGGGTAAAATAACGACTACAACGATTGAATTATTCCTATAGCTGGTACAACACCAATCACAACGACTTCAGTAATTCCCGATAATAACGACGTTTTCCTTTTCATCGTTTATTTTAAATAAATTTTGAAAACCACACTTAAAATCGGTTTTTATTCCATTTGCACACGCGCGTATCACACGGCACTAATCGTATTGTAGTACTGCGATATTTCCGCGCACGAACTCGACATAAACGAACGTTTGAACTTTAAAAAATTATCGAAATTTCCCTACGAGTATACATATAGTTGATATAAAATACGAGGCCGGACTAGTATATTTCGTTATATCGGTGCTCTATTTAGGTTAACGATTAATAAACTTGGGACTCGATTAGGACGATTTCAAAATCGTGTTTTTTTTTCGATATGGAATTTGATTCGAATCCACCGATGTAACGTATTTGGTACATTAATAATAACACTGTTTATGAATAACCGATTTGTTTTAAAATTTACTTTTTACAAAATATCAGTTTAATACTTTTTTTTCTCTCGTCTTTGCTCAAATATTATGTCAAATTATGTTTTGAAACATCTGTTTCACGATAAATATTCAATAACGTCAAAACGCGTAGTACAATAAGCGACTCCGTCCCATCTCGGAGCTTTGTTCACAATATATGATTTGGTGCCAATATTTTTACAAACTTTTCGAACGGAGCGATCGCCTCTTCCACCCACTCCCCCCGCACTCCTGAAATACGTGTCTGTCGGTGTAGACATTTATGTATTCGTTTCGATGACGTTCGCACAAAGTGTTTTTTTTTTTTTTCGATCTCACGTTTTTACTCGAAAAACCGGGTCCGAAACGGATTTTTTTTCGCTCGTATCACGCGACCGTGTAATCTCGAGTCGATAAATAATTACGATTCTCGAAGATCATTCGCCGACCGGGTCTTCGTCGTTGCCGGGTGCGAATTTTTATTTTTTCTCGGCGCATTTTGGCCGTCGCGTCGTGTTAAGAAAACGTTCTAAACGCCTAGTCCGTGAACCAAATCCTCGCCTCGCTCTCCTCGCGCGCGCCTCGTGTTTCGGAATATAAAAGTCGCCGTTCTAAAACGTGAATGCGATTTAAATCATAATATTACTAAACGCGCGTACACGTATTATAATATTATACTATCCGAACACATACGCGCTCGGAAATTATACTTTAATAACACAGTCGGGTTGCCATTCATTCGCGTATGCGCCGCGGCGCACTATGTGATTATTGTTTGCGTTTAGGATGTTGATGATGATGCTTTCGCACAAGTCGGTTACCGGCAACATTGACGGACGCGCGCACATTGCAAAATCGCCGCGCGCCATATATGTTAATTACAGAGAAAGTGCCGCCGCACACATGAAGATATTAAATAATACGTTATAGACGCGCGTGTAGTTAAAACTGTCGTGTTTGACGTGTATTTTTCCCGTTTATTTCGCATAGATCTCGCGATCGTGCCGCACACGTTATTGTAATATACGACGATTGTGTTTCAATGCCAGTTTGTATTTTCATTTTTTGTTTTTAATTTTTTTTTTTTTTTTTTTCGAAGGCGATTTCGCCGTGCGATTATTACTATTGTCGTTTGATTAGGGAGCCCGGATCTCGATGAATTTTGCATTTTTTTTTTTATGTAACGTCCATTTGACGTTTTAAGGTCATTTATATCGTAATTTTAAATTGCGATTTCAACTATTTTTTTTTCACTAATTGAAAGAATTTTTTCACGGTTTACATGGTGATTTTTTTATTTGCTTTCTTTATTGGCCGCTCTTATTACATATTATAATATATAAACATTAGTGTTTAATATTTTTTATTCGATAAAACAAATATTTTTAAATTATAACGTAAGGAATAGTTCCGTATTTTTGTCTGATTGAGATTTATTAGAACATGCGTTTGTGCCACTATGCGTGATCGGTCACGGACGTACGCACACGTAGTTTTTTATTTTATTTATTATTTGGAAAGCGCTAGAAGTGCGCCGCGGCGGCTGCTAATGTTTTGCGGTGAACTAAAAGTACTACAACCGCTCGAAATAAAAATCATTTTTAGACGAAATTTTAGGGTTTTTCGCTACATAAGCTGCTAGCTTTTCAGGCCCAACGTCCTCGCTGCTCTATTTATTCTCCGGACGTATGCGATTTTTCTTCCGTCGGCTTCGAATCGTATTCAAATGACTTCTCCGTTTCGTAACGCACAGATCCGTATTTAATCGATTCAATAGTCTAGACGAAATTATACCGATCGATCAGTATTTAGTACACGGGTTTATGTGACTTGTGACCATATAAGGTTTCAAAAGTGTCAATTAGGTTACGTCACATGCGTAATCAAATTTTTCAAACGTGTGATATTCTGTGATTGTCCCATGTCAAAAACGTACATTGTACTACGCGTTTGTAGAAATTCCTTAAAATTATTTTCGAACGACCACTGCTCTGTAGATAAGGCTTTATGGACCGATTTAGAAAAAATTTCTAATACTGCTTTTATTGCGGTAAGTTGAATAATTTTTATATTTTTTTCTTTCTACTTACGATGTACGCACTTACGCCTATACACGTATAGAGAAATATGTGTGTCGTGTATCTATCTATTTTCACACCCAATACGTAGTTGTAAACTACGCTTAAAAACAACGGTTTCCCCCGGACGACAGCTAAAACAATTTGTATCAGGCATAACTGCAGTGTCCGGTCGATTTAGAAAATTAAAAGTATTTTTATTTTTTTTTCTAAACAATTCATTAATCAACAATTCAAATACTACGTTACTTTGTTTTGATTCAAAGTGAGAGCGATAACTGCAGATTCCGCACATTATCCGAGTTTATTAGATTTACAATTTTTGTTGCCCGCGTGCAATTCGTCGACCGTTGTTTACGTAAAGATAAAATTGACACTTATTTTATAACATTGAATAACAACGAAAAAAACGTTTGAAAAAAACTTCAAAAACCGTTTTCATAATATATCGATGACTCAACATAATAGAAGGAATTTGATTATTTCTCCAAAGATTCGTTTTTACAATACGGCCGTCTCTTTTGTCTTTAATCGATAGATTTTCTCGTTTTATTTCGGATTGTTAATACGAATATAATCGTTTTTTGAAAATATCTCCATTTTAATAGGCACGAGTATAATAACGATATATCGTTTAAAATAGAACTTAAAACCGCGCTTAGAACGAAACTATAAATCCGAACAATACGCGTCACAGACGTGTGTCTAATAATAATATCTGATAATCCGTCGTGATTATACTTTATGTGTTCGTGCATAATATAGTCTTTGCATATTTCGACAGATGTCCGCTGACGGGACGCCCCGGCGCATATGCGCGAGTATATTTCAATCGGAGAGACGACATATTATAATATCTTTAGTACTGTGTGACTTGCACCGTCGGTTGCGGCGGCCCCATAACCGCGTTCGGCCGGTCCGGGAACGATATAATAACACAACGTGTGTAGTAAAATATAATATTATTCTCTTCTCTCGGCGCTCGCGGAGACGGACGAGATGCAGTCGCGGGGCGCGGCCGAGCAAACGAGTTTTAGAGAAACGGGTCACTGGGTCCTTCTCGAGGACAGACGACGGCGCGGGTGACCAAACGTGTTGTGTCGGCGCGCGCCGCCGTGCGCCCGACGACCACTTGTCTTCCGGTGTGATTCGTTTTTTTCTTCCTCTCGTTCTTTCTTCGAACGCGCGAAAATTTTTTTGAAAAATACAATTCGTATACATGTGACGACGTAACACGATTTTGACGATGCCGATCCACTTTGTCGGAGATAACAATTTAACGAGCGATTTTAATAAACAATTCGGCGGTAGTTATTAACATCAATATTATGTATGTCGTTAACGTCGTTGTCAATGACGCTCGTTAAATTTCAATAATTACTTGTTGTTAGTGCTGCGGACTTGACGGAAAACGCATCGACATGGCTCTCTAGACACAACAAGTTTCAATGAGTTGGTCAGCGACGAATTCGATACGAAACTGTTATTTCATATATATGTTTGTTTTCTAAAAAAAAAGTGTTTATTCGAAATGAAGTCGAGATAAATAAGACAAATAAAAAATATAAAGCAACATTATTTCAGTTTGTAAACCACGCCCAGCTAGAAAAATAACCAACGGACCTCTCGTCCGTTTTGAGGTCTTTACATTTTTTCATGCGGGTCATTGGTATCTTTCTCATATCGGGTCGTTTTACTACTGCGTGGCTTTTGGATATGGCATGTGGTTTAGTGGATTTTAGTATAAACACTTAAAACCCGAAAACATCCCCCGTATACCATGTGATGACAATAATGAGTTCATCCCTTGTGATGAAAAATGTTGTCAAATCCGTCGATCGAAACACGTGCCTTTCGATTTTACCGTATTGATTGTGTGCCGGAAAGTTTAAACTCATAATTAATTTGTCGAAAATAAACAAATAGCGCGGTGACATAGAAGAGAAATCGGCAACGTATCAGTGTGTGATACTCGTGACGGTCAATAATCAACAATAAAACAAAACAAAATAAAAAACGAGAGGAGAGTGTTTATGATTCGAAAACAATTAAAACCCCGCGCGTAACGATGTATAAGAATATATAATAAGTCGGGACTTATGCCATTTCCTCGATAGAGTTATGCCGTCGTTACGTTTCGACGGAAGAACGTCGTCTTGGTTTAAAACGTACATAAATCTTATGTAAACCGTTGGATAAGCACATTATTATAGAACCGATCGAGGCGCAAACATTGATGAGAATCTGAAATACATCTAGGACGATTGTGCGCTGAAAATTTTGTCTCGGACCGGTGAACGCGGGAAATTAACTGATCGCGATTTGGCGATGATAGGATGTGAAAAAAATTTGTTATATAAATTATAAATAAATTTATTATATACATTTTTATATGAAACGAACCGCTTACGAACCCCAACCGACGTAAAACATTACGCGTACAATTCTATACACGAGACGCTTTGAGAAAAAAAAAATATTATTTTTAATATCATTATTTCCCAAACATTTATTAGTAAAACGTGTCTTTACAAACCACTATTGTAACGAGTTACAATACTATAGTGATTCGTGGTGATAATCGATTCATAAAGTTACAATAGTTTGTGATTTTTAATATCTTTGTAACTCGTTATTCCCGAATTTTACATATCAGGCATACATAATAATATATACGTATTAAAGATGGCGTTCTCGGTATCGTATACGAGTACTTTTAAGTATTTTTATTTTCCATATGTCTAACATTGCAATCTCTCAAAAGCGAGACAGCGTTTTCTATTAGCGCCAAAACGGTCTATATACGACGCGGCGTATCCAAAATGTTCGGCTTGGGCGAGTGAGAAGAATATTTAGAGTTATTACATCGACAGTTTAATAAAAAAAAGTCGTTTCCTCTTGCGCGCGCGCGATAATAATTATTGTTATTCTAAAACACGGTAATATTATCGTTTATCGTCCGATCGAGTCTTGAATAAAACGATAATAATTATCGTTGTCAGGAACAACACTGCGGCAAATTTGACGTGCGTGTAACGGACAGTCGTCGTAAATTATTCGCTCGAAAACGTCCTTGTGCGCACTGCAACGCAGTTGGGTATTCGTGAAATTTTTTACCTCACGCGACTGTTATTTTCGTTCTATTATTATTACGTTATATTATTATACCTGTCTATTATGTTGTTTATTGTGGAAAAAAAAACTACGGATGAACCGTACCTATATATATTTCAAAGGACATCCCTCGCCGTACGCGCGTCAGTGTTCGAACGTTCGAAAAAAAAAAAAAAAAAAAACGTCGCAACACTGCGCGCACACGTTTTAATCGTCAACTAATTACCGCCAACCATTGTTTGGTACAAAAAAAAAAAACAGACTCGAGGAGGCCGTTCGGGGGAATAAAACGTATTTCATATTTATTATATTACAAAGTATTTATTATTATTATATGGTATTGCGGGATTTCAATTACGCGCTTTGTACTTTTTTAATTTTTTTTTTCGATCGTGTATTATTTATTCTTCGATCGAAAAATAATTTTAAAAAAAAAACAACTTTATTTACTGTTTTTGCGTTGTTTCGTTTCAAGGGCATTTTTATACGACTTTTTTTCTTTTTTTTTTCCAAAAGGTATATCACATTATTCGCACCATCGTCTACTACTATAATATAATAACTAGATCTGCATAGGGGTAGCGACCACTACCTCATCTATTTTCGTGAGGTAGCGAAACTATATTTTTCTCGTAAAAAAAATCGTGATTTTTGCACCCGAAACGTATAACAATCGAACAGATCAGTCATTAGTAGGTACCTAATCATAGTTGCATAAGATAATTCGTTATGAATACATAATTATGTAATAATAGTAATAGTAATAACTCATAACAATAAGTGTGTTTGCGTGAAATCGGAATAAGCGAAAGTTTACGTCAGTCCAATATTGCGTGGATGACACGGCCAATGAAAGCCAAGCTACGCGCGCCACCCGACCAATGACAGCCGAGCTGCGCACACAAAAGTACAGCAGCTTTCTAATGCAGAGTCGTGTACAGACGACCAGTCTGGTGTCGACAGTGGTTCAGAAAGTTCTTCTCGGTTTTAACATTGCAGTTTTTATTTTTCTCCGTAATAATGTTGCCAAATTGTTATTATTCATCTCGTCGACGACTAATCGAGCATTTAAACGTGACTTTTGATTATTTTTTTCTTTTGATTTCGTTTTTATCGAGTGACATTCGTATCTGTTACTACTTACTTTATTTCACAAGCCAACATACGAACACCGAACCTCAATAGCAACCCACCGACAAGCCGTAAGTAGTACTGATTATATTTATTAAAAGTCGATAGATAGGTCATAGGCGCCGATAGGGAGTAGAGTAGTATCGAAATCAATTATTATTAAAAGATTTCGTGTAGTCTTGTAGAACTCGAGCGTTGCGAAAAACCATTTTTTCGTGATTCATTAGGCGGTCTGGATAAATTTTAATCTCCCGGCCTGATTTTGGTTCTGGTTATCGGTGAGACGGTGATCCGCTGCGACGTAATTGTGGCCGTTCGGCATTATTTTAAGATAAAACACGTTGAATATGTACTTTGAGTTTTGATGGCTCGCAAGAACTTTCCGAATTCTTCGCGTGGCCCTCGGAAAATATTAATTAATGACCCCTGATTTACGTTAAAATTCGAATTTGCCGTTTTAATTCGACTTTTTTATACGAGCTATAAAAAAACGAGGTGTAAAACTATTGCTATAATCTAATTTTCTTAACATTTTATTGTTGAAATTTTTTCGTTTTCAAATTTCATAGCCCGTTTTAGTAGATAACTCGTAAAATACACGCATCGCCTGTAATCGCCCGAAATGTACACGAAATACTTTCGTTTGGATTTTTTTGTTTTCTTCAATAAATCAAAAATAAAAATAAACAATTAGTGAATTGTACTTGGGTGTTGTTTTACATTTTTAGAGCCTAAAAGTGTCACATCCAGGTGTTTAGGGAACACTGCATGCTCAAACCTATTTCTTTTATATTTTAGAAAACATTTGGAAACACTAAAGTATACTTATCGATATTTTCGTGATAGGTACTATAAATCTATAGTCTGTGTCTGTCGGTCGACGTAGGTTTTACGATGTAAATACGACGTTCAAAAGCGTTTATTATTAATTTTAAATTAATTACATTTTCCCCGTGACAGTTTACTGCGGAACGCAGCGCGACGTGTCCCCGAGCGATATCGAATAAATCTTCTGAAGTGTTTTACGATATTGAAATCGCAATTGCTGTTTCAAAGTGTGTTCACGGTGGTGGGCTTCCGTATTTATAAGGAGAGCTAACCTATCCTGCAGCCCCCCTCCCTGAAATGTCTGGGAAAGTTTTTAAAACTTGTATGATAAGTCATAGTGTCTTTGTAATTTATTTGTTTACGCAGTTGTAACTGTGTTTATAGTGATCGGACCTCTAGATCACGGTATTTTTAATACACAATTTTATCTTAAAATTAAAAATATTATCGTAAATCGTACCCGATATCTCAAAGGCATTATAACGTGATAATTATACGGTCTTAATCATAAAGGTCTTCTAACACTGGACGAGTTAGTGGTTTAGGAGTTTTTATTCGATAAATGGCGAAAAGTTATTGACGATATACTTGTGCTAAATTTTCAAATTTAAATGTACGTTCTTTTTAAATTTTGATCATCTTCTCCCTAAATTATATACTGGATCATAAGCGTGAATAGACCATTATTTTTGAGAGTGCAAAAATCGTAAATTGTTAATAATATTTACTTCAAAACAGTCAAAGTATAATCGAAAAATAAAAATAAATGTATTTTTTGGGACCTCGGGAGCGTGTACTAGTCTTCTTTCCTCTAGCTCTATTGCCTGTTGGATGAAACGGGCGCCGCCGAATCATTCGATTTCCACACTTCCCTTCCAGTCAATATAATATCATAGAGTTGATGAAATGTATTTTAACCGTGTAAATTATTGTAAAGTGTCGTGGCCCTGATAATTTATCAATAATTCGATTTACCCCATTGTGGGTCTCGCTGGGAGACAACCGCGAATAAAAATAATGCGACCGTGCGCCAAACAAAAACGGCAATAAACTTAAAAACGTGTAATTATCGACGTTACGCTGTAGGTTTAGATTATCATAGTTTTTTGTACAACAAACACAACATCTACGAATTCGTTATCTCTGCATAAATGTGGCGAATAAAAAATGTGTTTTTGCAACAATCGTCACGGTTGAACATACGGCGGCGCGGCGTCGGTTTCGTGTGCGTACACGTACTGCAGTAAACTTTAAAAGCGGTTATCAAATTTTAAATTAAAGATATCTCATTTGAAAGTCAAATCGTCAACTAAACTTACTGTGTATACTCGTACAATAATATGGTAGGACACCGCGTCTGCAGAAAATGTTTTGACCTCTAAAATTAAACGTGTTATTATTATTGTAATTATTATTGCGAAACGATTTTGCATATTTCTATTGTTATCGACCATAGAAGAAGAAAAACCCGTATTTACCGTGTAAATGACATAATGTACAATACGTTTTACCGGACACAGATTATGATAAACGAAGGAGTAAGCGTTCGGGCGTCTTTTCTTTTTCTGAAATCTCGCTGTTATTTGAGACCGTTCGCATAATATACATAATGCGTGCGTGTGCGTGTATATTTTTTAGCTTGTGTAACGCAAAGCCTAATTATATTTTATATAACGACTTCGCGCGTTGAAAATTATCATCTAATAACGAAACAAAAGGTTATATTTTTCGAGTATAACAATGGCGAGTGATTATTTTAATTGCTTTTATCAAATGTTTTCTTTTTCGAATTCAACCAGACCGCGAGCTCTGCAGTTTCAACGAGTGTACACGCGCTTTAAAAATTGCCCGTGTTTACATAATTTTTTTTTTTTTTTTTAATGCGTTTATACTATAATAACAATTATGGTAATAATCGTACGAAATTCGGCGAGGTATAAACAATAGAAATAAATCCTGCGAGTCGAATCTGATTTTTTTCTTTTTTCGAAACATTTTGTTGTTTAAAAAAATTTATGAACCGTGACTAATCAATACACGAACGTTTAAAAAATGTATTCGCCGTGATTTTCCGCGCATAAATTTCACCTTGTCAATAGAAATACATAACATGCGTACGACGATAAGTATTGTACAAATCGAAAATTATGTATGTCGCGTGGTATTGAAAAATGCGAAACGGGAACTGTTAATAAATATCGAGTAGATAAAAAAAAAATTAACTTTCGTACACTTACGAAACATAAAAAGCCCGTCAAAATACATTTGGCATTGAGTGTTGTCGTATAAAACACTATACTTTAGACTTTAGAGTGTTTAAACGCTTTTCTATTCGAATACTATTAAATTATTTTATTCTTTGTGAATATGCATGGGCGTTACTCGAACTTTTTTTAGAGAGGCGAAGGGGTGAACTTTATTTAATACGTATTATTCTATATTAATATTTCTTATTATTATATATTATTATTTCATATTATTCTATACGAGCGCTATGGTCTTAAAATAATATAACTATTGGCAGCTTGGGCAAGGGGCTTTATAAGTGTGGCGGTTTCCTGGGGGGATTTTCGGAGTTGATAACGCTCGATATATATTTTTCGTAACTCATCGAATAGACCAGATTGTAGTAAAATATTCTATATACCTGTTAACCCGGTCGCTATATCGTCAAATGGCCTGCTATACTATCCGATCAGACAATAATTGAATTTAAGGGTCGTGTGAAAAGTCTAATCAAATAAACCAAATGAAACCTATTGTTATCGTATCATCGCTTACTATCTGGCAAGACAGTGGCTCACCCGGAATTAGGGATAATGAGGTTAAATCGATACACACGAAATTCGACGATTTTTCTTAATCGGCCTTTGCCTTCTCAGTCTTGTTCGAATCGTCGTCCGATACGGTCGTTCGAAATATTTTCGATAATTTATATATCTATTTCTTATATTTCTTATACATTTATACCCGATATAATTACATTTTAAATTTAATATTCGATTTTTTTTTTATCATAAAATAATAGTACAACAAAAGTACTTTTTTATAAAAATTATTATTATGAAATATATCTGATTCGATAATATTATGTTCTTCGAGTGTTATTTAAATACATTTCAGAGACCTACATTCAAATGGTATTTTCGCAAAATATTCAGAGAACTTTTTAAAAGTATTTTTCACAATATTGCGTAGTAATAATACCGTATCGAATTACTCATGTACGTGCGCGAACGCAAACTTTCTCGGGTGTTGCGGCGTACATGAGTATTATTTTACTTACCTGCCGCTATATAATTTTCCGATTTGATCAGTTCGTTATATTTAGCACTTGTATTCAGAATCTTTTCAAGCAAATAAAGTAATTCGTTTCGAACGAAAAGTAGGGTCGTCCGATCGTTGACGAAAACATTTGTGGACGTTTTCGAACGAAGACGTCACGTTGAATATGTTTTATGTAACGACTTGTAAATCATCGTCGTAACTTTTTTCGTTTCATTGAAAAAAGCGTTTGTTCTGCGCGCGTCGCATCGCGTCGTCATCTCGCTGGCATCTGACCGTTATTCAGAGGTCTTAAGACGCGATTTTATAAGAGATTCGAGTCCTACCGAATCCCGCCATTTCTATTTTCGTCTTCCGATTCGAGCACTGTTTATCGTGCGGCGGGTGTTATGGAGTACTCGCGCATGACATTACGATTCGCCATGCGCGATAATGCACATCCTCGACAGTATCGTGTGGGCATCGTCGTTTCGAACGTAAAGACCAACGACTACTGCGGAACACACACGAAATTAGCAAACACAATGACCCCGGCGCATAAGTTTGGTGAACTCGTGGCGAATATATCTACACGTACATACACATATTATATATTATGTGTATGTGGCGGAGGTACCCACCTATAACGCGTTGGCAGAAACGCTCGGTCCGAAGGTCAAGAAGTACCGGTAGCATTTCGTGAACTCTCCGCGTATTCCCCATCTCGCATGCGCGCGCGGTAGGTCAAAATCCGGATGAAACCGTAACCGGAACCATACACGCTGTAGCTGCAGAGGTATACCTATAATAATACGTGAGCAGCCGCCGCCGCCGCCGCCGTCGCTGCACCGCGGCGCGATCGCCGTGCGAGTTTGCGCGATGACTGGCGCGTAACAGTTTTTGAAATTCGTTAAAACCGTCCGAAGAAAGGGAGAAAAAAAAACGGTCTGTCCGTCCGGCGAAGGACGTCGAATAAAAAACAAATACCGGTTTCGCGTCCGTCCAAAGTTCGAGTTTAGTGTAATGAGTGACGACGAATGATGCGGTGACTGTATTATATCTATCGCCGCAGTGGCGATCGAAACGTGTCTGTCGTCGGAAATTAGGTTCTGCCGCGTGAGGACGAGGGACGTGAAAAACGTTTGGATTTTTTTCCGCTTATGATTTCTCCGGTCGGCGTAATTGGGCCGCCGTTTCGGTGTTACTTACGCTCGTCGTACGGGTACGATTATTATCATTATATTTTTTTGTGTTTACATTTCACCGTCCGCGGTTCTTGGGCCGCCAATGAAATTGGTACCTTCGTGTTTTTTTTTTCTCGAACAGCGCCCCGGAAATCGAGCCACAGATTAAAAAAAAGGAAAATTTCACGCGAAACCGCGCGTAGGTACCTATTTAATGTCGATTTACAATATTATAAGTAGGAAACGAATTTATATGCGTATAAAAAAACATTCAAAATATGTGCTTAAACTACTTTACAAAGATTCATTTAAGAAGCTAAAAAAATATACACACCGAAAATGTAATAAAATTATAACTCGTTCGTTTCTTCATATCGTTCTCGTTGAATAATTACGACTGATTTCATCGATATTAATTATCGCCGACTGTCAAATCTACTTTATTATACTCTGAGAAGTTGTTACATTCGCTAATTTAGAATAGTTTTTACTCCAAAACGTAGTTATATTAAAATGTAATCTGAAAGCAAAAGCATGTACTATAAAATTAAAATTTGTAATATTTGTATTATATATGCCAAAAACTCTTATGAAGTGTATAATTAAACTTATGTTGTTTCGGTATAGCAACGATCTGAATTCTGCATATTTCTAATCAAATTTCAAATAGCTTATATTCTAATAAATACATTTATATATATATTTTGACATAAAAATCTGTTTTCTAATTATAAATCGAATTCGTTTCCAGCAGTCGCGTTTAATCGTTAGTGTAAATAAATGATAATTTTTGGGGCACAACTGACAACTCGGGCGTATTATAACAAGATGCGATTTTTTTTTTCGAATGATTACGAAAAACAGTCGATTATTTAAAATTCAGTATATAATATATTATATAGATAATACGCGTGCAGATTCTGACAAATATGAATGCTATTTTTTACACGTATAACATAACGGTGTTTGGCGTCGACGGCCCAATTATCGGATTCGATGAAAAAAAAAATCGTTAAACACATTCTGCGGTGGCCCGATTATACCGGCTTTTATAATAAATGTAAAATTTTAGTGGCCCCCCGAGATATGATCGAAAAAATGTAATTCGGTATACGCGCGTGAACGAAAACTATACGTGAAACGAGGTTAACGTCGCGATACTGTGTTGCGAAAACCGTTTCCGTCTGGTTTGCGCGAGATTACTGCTGCAGGATGTGCGGATCGGCCGAAAGCGTATGCGCAATAAATATTATATATATATATATATGTGTGTGTGTGCAAAACGCGCGTCTGTTCGTAATGCGCGTTCTCGTTTAAATATATTTTATTTATTTATTCATTAATGTATGTATATTTATTTTATATTTTCGGACGCGTTTTTACGCGGTGTCGAAACAACGCTCTTTGAGCAATCGCCGAGACTTTTTGTCGATTTTCATTTAAATTTTTTTTTTTCTCGTTTTATTTGACAAACCACTGATTGCGTCAGTGAATTTTCGGTCACTAAGCTTCACGATATTATCGACAAACGCGCGGCGCCACCGTGGTTGGCGCGTACGAACGAGTCACATAATGTTCGTGAATAATTAATAAATTATAATACGGTCGACGAAAAGTAAAAGAAAAATCATTACGAAACGTGTGAAATACGTTTGAATGCTCGGATCTCTCGCGTGCCGGTTTTTTTTTCTTTCTTAATATTCAGAACGAGACGGTCGTTGTGTATGGGAAAAGAAAATTGAAACGAATCGGATGGTTTCTTTTGCGGAGCTGTGACATACGTATACGCAGACTGTGCAATTTTACCAGGTAACTCTGTTATCGAGTTATGGTTATTACTTACTTTAATTGAGTGACTTACGTGAGTTATTTAGTTACTGTACGAAATAAGATAACCAGTCGAGTTACTATGGTAATTCGAGGAAAAAAGTTTCTATAGTTACAATAGTTACTGAAAAACGATTAAAAATATCAACGATGGTATGTTAAAAAACCAATATCATATTTCATACCTGTAATCATTTGTTACAACTTTGATTGCACTTTATTACACCGTCAATTACAATTAAAATCAATTTAGATGTAAATAACAAAATCAAAATTAAAACATTATAATTTCAAATAATTATACAAATATTACAATTATTCAAATTTTATTTCAATCAGTATGTGCGATGCGTACTAACTCTTTACCCATAGTTATTAAAACATAATGAACACGACGAGTTTTGTCGACCGTCATTTGGTACGATCGTATAACGAGTTAAATTACGAGTTACTAATTTTCTGAATCTATATAGTTATACTTCCCAGTGTCTTTATTGTAATTCGTTATTTCCCTGCAGCTTTTTCCGTAACTTATATATAGGAAAACGGTCGTGTTTCTTCGACTCGAGTTGAATACTTTTGTTTTAATGCATAATTCGAGTTGTCTATAGTTAAATATTTTTGTCAGTTGTAAATTTACCGTCCAACTATAAGCAGACCTAAAGCCATATATTTTAAAGGGGGGCAAATCTTTTCAATTATTTTCGTTTTCTTTCTTGGTAAATAGAAATAAGGAATAAAAATACGATGAAATTACGTACTGCTGATTCTACGTATAGACCGCCACGTATAGGAAACGAGAAAAACACACCTTGCAGACGACAAAATGTTAAATAAGCCACTGATTTCAGTTCGAAATTTCGCCGATTCAAAAACCTAGCTGAAATAATTGGTTCTTTTGAAATCACTAATTAAATTATCCGGAAATTATTTTGTCACTCGTAGGCACGGCGGCGTTTTTATTCAATGACGCGGCGAATAATATTTAATTTTTAACGTTAATAACACACACACACACACACACACACACACACACACACACACACACATATATATCGCGTATAATTTCTCCGCAGTCTAAACGTGATTAGAAATTTAACGACGAAAGTCGTTAATAAAGAATTATTATTATCAAAAAGAGTTAGAAATCTGTGTTTGTATTTTTTTTTTTTTTGAAATAGCACTGTAATTATCGATAGACGACGAAGCTGCGCGGACTATAGAGGAGAAGGAATGAAAAATAAAAAAATACACTGAATAAATATATAATTTTTCAAACAGTTCGGGCGGGCGGGCGGGCGTCTGCACGTTCTCGAGGATTTACGCGAAACGGTAAATAACTATACGTCATTTTTCCGGCTAACGGGCTTCGGACAAGTTAACGCGTCGAATCAAAATAAATACGAAAAAAAAATATGACAATACATACATCGAGTGTGTTTTTTTGAAATAGAAAAAAAATAAATAGGAACTCTGTATTATACGCATCGCGAGCACATTCTAGTCATACTTGATTGCGCCCACAATTTCTTCGCATCGCTAATGCGACCAAAAGAAAAAAAAACACCGACGACAGCGCCAAAAAAAAAAAAAAAACAAAACAAAAAACAAAAACCGACATACGTGAGCGTACTGCCGTAATTATATCTTGTATACATTATTCGCCAGGCCTATAGTTCGTTCGTAATGAAATTCTTCGAGTCGCAAACCAATAACAACAGTGAAATCGAGTACGACCGTCGTCGATATATACACCGCCGCCGTTATAAGTACGTACAACGAGAGGTCCATAATTTTTTTTGCAACGTTGCACGCGAATCGGAATACCCATTATGTTGTACCGGATGCGACCGCGGAGATTTGACCCGTTCGAAAGATTTGAACACCGACGTGTTTTTAAAATTTGTATTCATACAACCGCTGGTTTTTATTTTATTTCTCGATTATTGTTATACGATTTTAAGTTTTTTTGTTTCCGTTGCGATCGGAATCTATTTGAGAATACGTTTTTTTACCGTTCCGGAGTATAACAGCCGATCGTTTTTGAAATAAGGAAACTTAAAAACACCGAACACCCTGTATATGACATGGCGGCGATACCGTCCGTTTGAATCGCTACGCACTCTGTACACTTCGTATAAACAAACGGGAGGAACACGTCAAAAACGTTGTGTTTATGACGCTTATAATCCTCCGGCCGTATCGTCCGGCCCGTGCTGTGATTCGGCCGCGTACGAATCAGTCCAATTATTCCGTTACGTCTTGTTGACCCGTACAGTGGTATTTTTGTAGAATGAAAACAAATTCGCCGGAAATATTTATGAAAAAAAAAATAAAATACGTGATATATAAATTATTTATAAAAAAATAACTACAGTTGAAGGCCTCGGATTTTGTTTTTTTTCATATAAAATTCCGTAATACTCGCACACCGTACGATAATAAATCTATATTATAATAACGAAAGAATATTTCCGTGGAACAAACATCTCGGGCGAAATACTTTTGACGTGATATGGTGACGGTTTGAATATTTATAAACACACATGTAACAATATCGTATTGATTGTTATCCAACTGCAGTCGTTACGAGACTCCGTAGCGCACGTACCCCGTACGGCGGCCGAATTTCGAGGAGCGGCTCGAGTCTTTAAGAAAGTGAAATAATCAAGAACAGCCGCTTCGAATTTAAAAAAATAAATATAATATCGAGCGCTTATTTTTTTGTAACGCGCGTTTCGTGTTTCTGGGAGCCGTCGAGTGCGCGTTATATTTTTAACGCACATTTCGGGTCTTGTGTGTTTCTTAGAGCTACTAAATCATACTTCTACTCTGGTCATATTATATTAGGTATATCTAAAGAGGGGCAAAGCAATGCACCGCGTAATATTTTCGTGCGTTTTATGTTTTTCGTTATTATCGTTCTTATTAATTTTTTCACTCTCCTAACTGATACGTTTTGTATGCGTGTACGTACAGAGTGTAAGATGCGTATCGACACCTACAACGCGCGTCGAAATAGCGAACGCGACGTTGCAATCCACCGGTGGAATAACGCTTATTGTTAATAATTATCCCAAGTCTCGGCAACAATAGTGCCGTGTTATGGCGATACTAATTAAAGCGGACAAGGCGGCAATTATTTTTGAATTTATGTTTCGCGCGCGGTGCGATGGCGGCGACTCGGACGACGACGAAGTCTCGCGAACGAGAACTCGTCCGTTCTCCGTCTCTCTGGAGATGATTTTCAGCCCGAGGTGCGGCGCGCGCCTTACTGTGCGCCGCGCGTCGAGACAAATGCGATAAATAAAACTAACGCGATCGGTGTGTTTCGATTTTTCAGACGGACGACGATGTCCTTGCAGATGCCGGTGACGGAAGACACGCCTCCCGACATGTTGTCCGGGGCAATGGATCTAAACGTGATTCTGCCTAACGGTTCCGTGATCAAGATGAGCGTCGAGAGAAGGTCAGTGTATATACCTATTATACCCGTTGATATTACATATATATATACGTATATGTGTGTGCGTGTTAGATATACGGCGGCGTAGGCAATATAGGTACTGTTATTGTGTTATTGGTATGCTATATATACGTATGTAGAAGCGGCACTCGATCGCGATCGTTCGGAAATGACGCGCCGCGTAGACGCCGAGGTTTTCTGAATTTCGCATCGATTTGCGATCCGTTACCCGCGAGAGTTAACCTAACCTAACCGACGTTTTGCGTTGTGATCGGTCCATAAAAACACAAAAAAAAAAAAAAACCATCAAAAATAAATTCTATGAAATACGATTTTTAGACACTTTTAAATTATACACAACGCTTAAAAAAGGCAATGTTACTTCCCCTTTGCTTCCCTCGAATCCGCTAGATTCTCAAAATCACTTCAGTTTTTCAAGTACATATATTTACCGTTTTCGATCGAATTTTTCACACTTAAAATCTCACCTCAAAGGGCATTTTCCTATAGAGCCGACTTATCTATATATATAAAAATTTCGTATATACGAGTATATATAATACGGTCCGATAAGACTTCAATGTTGACTTATCTCTCGTTGCGCATACGTGTAAAAACATATGTATAGAAAAGCCGGGTGTTAATAGAAAAAACTCAATCTCTGATAACGACACATTTTTGCTCTTCATAAAAAAAAAAATGACTACATTCGATGTAATCAAAACGCATATAAATCAACCAAGACATCCGCGGATTTTTCGAAAAAACTCCATTAAAAAAAAAAAAAGTAACATAAATACCTTACCTCTCGTCATCGGTCGGCTATAATAACGTGGCTTATACAGCTAAGCGTGATTGATGAAGGAAGAAAAATTGATTTCTAACGCGTCGATATTTTATTTTCGATTAGTTTCTCTCGCGGAATAATAATGGTATCAATTATTATTTTGCGAAAATGTGTTTAACGACGCGGATTATACGGATTTCGTTTATGGACAGCGAAATGGCAAACGGCCAACGTTGTAAAAATATTTAAATATTTTTGTTTTAGTAAGTATTCGATACTTTTTCGACGAGTTAGTTTATTCAAAACGCTTTCTTTTTCGATAAATATAATTTTTTTTAATTAGGCAACACCTCGTACAATATTTCCATATTTTTATCTCGGCGTATTTACTATTTACATACGTTACCCCATCACTAATTCAATTCTCTATAAACGTCACCGATTCATTGCACAACGTGATTTTACAACGACAGTAGAATTTGATAAAAACAAAACAAAAAAAACCCTAAAATAATACACGAATAAAATTTAAAAATTAACGTAGCGTTCGAGCAGTGTTTTAAATACGTTTTTAAGTATAGTCGATTACTACAAGTATTTAAGTACGTTTTAATAGTATTCTCTTCACAACAGTGCAAACGGATAGTTTTAAAATAATTAAACCTCGAGTTCTATGCAAATTCTACAGTTAAAATTTTACATTGAATTCGCTGTTTTTCGTTTTTTTCGCTTTCATGAAAAATAAAAGTAAGCTTTTTAATTCGGGCGAAGCAAGTTACTAAGCATACGACATTATTCGTATATCGCGTGATATTTCGCTAAAACATCCGATTGAAATCTGTCAACAAATACTATTAATATAGCGTATGTGTTGATATATTTTTCATCTCTGGTAAAAACTGTCGGGAGCAGTCGATTTTTATTTACGCGATTTATTGTAATTTATTTTTCACCCGTGGTACAATATGGTTATGATATAATTAATAACAGCTATATTATAATAATTATATACGCGTCATAAGTAATATATAAAAAAAAACGTCTGACGATCACCAATAAAGACGATTTTATTTATGCTTTGTTTATTACCCTTTAAAGCTCGCAGATAAAATAACTCGATAAACATTAATAAATTAATAAATATTTTATATTTTTATCTCTATTGTTTTCGAAAAATAATTAATTAATAGTCGTATAACTTACCAATACGGACTTCTGTTGTTGGAACACAATTCAAATATATTGTAGGCTATAAATATTTGATGCTATAAACTATTCGAAACGCGTCCTCTGCGTGATTCGTTTGACGACTATTACAATGGCAGTTCGATTAATCGTAATTGCGCGGCGATCGGTCGTCAAATTAATACCATCTAATGGCGCTGAATAAAACTGCACCGTACGTTTCCTTTTGAAAACGTCATTTTTTCTCGTTTAATATTATGTATTATAAGTAGGCAGACTGAATAAATAATTCCCTGAATAAAGCACTCGATAAACGGCCTGGAAAAAAAATGCCTTTGTCTCCGTAAAATTCAAAACAATTTCCAACACACTTGTTGATAAAATGCACTCGTTTATTTTTTCTGATATTTTTCAAACTAAATGACAACAAAAACATTTTTATTATTGGAAACACTCGAGTGGCTGCAAGTGATGTACATTCCATGTGGACACTTGGCAATGCGCTTTTGGATCTGAGATAAAAATCATTTCCTTATAATTCATACCTATTCTGCTGTATTGAGGAAATATTGTGCGCCGCTGTAGTATTCTTCGCAACACTTGAATCGAGATATTTAAAATACACCGAACTACCCAAACTCGAAAAATTCAAAAGTCAATTCGGGTTCAACGTATGATTTTCTTTTTAAACTTTGTTACTCGGCTGTTTTTATCTAATCAGAGTCAAACAGTATCATTGCGCAAGACTAAAAAATACAATTCTGGACGATCAAAATAAAAATATTGTAAAAATGTATACTTACTGCTATACTATTATTATTATCTCTGCGAAATCGTTTCACAACGTGTTTGTTGTCTAGCAAAAGATAAATAATTACTCCGATCGATAAATGTTTACAATAATACCGTTTAGTATTACTCCTAGTATATAATATGTACGTTAAATTATTGTAATATCGAGTTGTTATCATACTCATAGTATGTGTCGTTGAATATTTCATAACTTACGCATGAGGTCGTCCAAAGCTTTAATTGTGTACCTACCGAGTGTACACTGTGTTGGGTATAATAACAACGCCGCGCGTATGGTAGCTCAATTATTATATTTTGCACGTTAATTAGCATTTATAATGTTCATCTTTGAACTCGCCGTTTTTTTTCTCGGAAACGTTATGCGAACCGTGTATGCAATACAATGCTATTTTATTTTTTCGATGCAACACTCGACCGACAGCCAATTTATTTTCAAAGAACGCGATACGTCGTTTACAGTCGCCTCGGAGGAATACCGCGACGCCACGTGTGGACTGGACGCCCGGGAACGTTGTTATCGACAGGCCGCGAACGATTTTCATCGACAGACATATTCGGATTGAACTTCTCGTCGAAAACGTGACGTTTTCCAACTATCGGTTCACTATCGTGATAATCTGAAAATCATTCGCGCGGCGCGAAAACGTTTTCGACGACGACGATAATTTCACACGGTTCGATTAGACAGATACAATGCGCATGTTGGACGTATCATTTGGATTGCTTGATTCGAATAATAGCCGTGGGACAATTTACCATTTATTATCATATCATCTGCGACTGCCGATTGTTATCGTCGCGCGTCGTTTTGTATGAATATTATTTTTCCTCGATCATTTTTAAACAGTAACGTTGATATCAGTCGAGATCTTCGACCGCGACAACGCCACGTTTATGTTCAAAAATAAAACCATACTCACAACAGCAGACATTTTATCAAAAATAAATTGAGATCGAAGACCATGCTCTAATACACTTAAAGGGCTACTTAAACGCCGTGGCCTGAGCCCAGATCCAGTTCTCTTCAGTCCACCGCTGAATCTATGACCTCTGCAGGTTTTTATTTACCCAGAAGCGACCTTGATGTCTGATTACATACACGAGTCATCGAATACATCGTACTATCTCCGATTAGAATCAAAACATCACTCGTAATTATCAACGATCATTTGAAATCAGCCGTCGAAACGATATTGTTAAAAGTTGCGTTTTTAAAATATTCGGGAAAAAAGTCCCTAAAGCGGTTTGCAGTCGGCGAGATATGATTTTATTTTCTCGCGTCACAAAATAGCTTCGAAGGCCACACCGCGGCCGGTCCCTGCTCTAAAAGGCACGCGCATCCAGGACAGAAGACCGTGATCTAAAACTAAGAAAACCGTATTCGTGTATATACTCGCGTGATAATAATCGGATTTCAAACTCGTTGTCACGGCGAAAACGTCGACCTACGGCGAAGAATTGGTATCGCTGCCAGCGGCGATACTAAAAAAACAATGTCACCACGCGGACGTACCTCTATATGCAGATTTTCACGGTTTACCGTGTACACGCGCGTTATTATATGCACACACGGTCTATTGTCTCGGGTCATTGGGTTTTGCGTTTGGCCACGAATTAAAACAAAGAAGGGGACGGGCGGAAAACGGGGGGGCCGGACGCGATCTAATTTATTTAGAAATAATTAAACATTGTTTTTTTTTGTTTGTTTGTTTGTTGTTTTTAGCACGCCGATGATGGACCTTCTCGTCCAAATCACTACTGCCCACAAACTATCGCCCGGCAGCCACGCGATACACGCTATCGGCGACCGCGGAGTTTTGCCGTACAAACCCAGTACACCTATCGGTGAGTATATTTGTCCTTCTGCACTCCGAACCGCGTCGGAGGAGTTGATTTTTAGCGACTTTTTACGAAATCCTGTAGATTGATTTATTCAGTAGAATACACTCACGCGATCGCGTATGATTTTTTGCAAATCCCATGTTTCCGCCCCGTGATGTTCGTTCGCTCTCGTCGTGAACGAACGTGTTTCGTATACCTGTTACGGTCATTATTCTAATTAATTAATCGCTATTGGAATAATTATAAACATTCAGCCACAAACAACACACCCGCACGCTATCATTCCGATAAAGCTATTTATGTCGATTATTGCGTTTAACCATTATACTATTCATACAATTTTTATTGCACATACGATTCGATAAATAAATTCAACTTTTTTTTCTTAAGTCGTTCTCAAAAGTGAATAAAAAAAAAACAGTACTGATCAATGATGTGAAATATTAACGACATTGTCGAAAACTTGCCGAAAATTGCAAAAAGTCCCTCTAAAATTGTTTATATATAATATCAAATGAAATGTCATCTCGAACTTTCGCGAAACGAATTTATAATTCGCTTAGTAATAAATTTGGGCACAATATTGACTGTAAACTGTGACATAATGTTGAAAAGTTAATCTCATATTGATGTATGAGTCAATCGTACTCGTTACGAATTTTACGTGTATCACACGAGAGCGGAATCTGACATTTAGTTTTGTTTCAAAACTTTTAAATGTTTTGCTTTTCCGATCGGAGAAAAACGCTATAAAATTTGCAAACAATTTTTAATTCTTCGACGGTCATTATGTATAAACAGTTGCCGCGAAGAAAACTTTAATTCACGTTCGTTTAACGTCAATTAATTTCTGACTCTTGGAGAATAATAATCGCCAGCACTCCGCGGAGTGATTAAAACCGTTCGAAATTATGAGTGACATAAAACTTTAAAACTCGTTAGACACAGAACAATAAACTCGTAAAGTGTACAATAATATTTTCTCGATATCGTTTAATATCGTTTAAAGGTTAAATAAAATCGAAATCTTTCGAGCGAATTATAATATCTGTTAAAATTATATCATATTTTTCGAGCAGAATTTTGCAGGTTTTAATCGAGTATAAGTAAGTTTTATATATATCTACCGTAAAGCACTAAAAAAAAAAAAAAAAAAAATCAAAATTATTTTTCGATCGCTTAACATTTCGTAAGCGTAATTATTATTATATTATTAAACGCGTTTAACGTTCTAAAACTACTCTGTACAACCTAAATATAATTTTTGTAATAATGTTTACTACTATGTACACTGCCGGAAAGAAAAAGTGCAGTAAACGCGTTTGCTAAATAATTGCAAACTGTGTGCGACCTTTGACGCCTTTTAATCATATGCTCTCTCCCTCTGTTCCGCAGGTGCTCTAGATACGTGGACGGTGAACATCGTTCCTAAAAACTTGAGCAAAAACGGCCGGTATCAAAGTCAGTCGTCTATTCTCAAATGCATAACGAAACCGTTCGAACAAACGTTCCGTCTTCAGGTAACGAATCCGAAAATTGTTTTTCAATTCTCGGCTGTCTGTCGTCGTGAGCGTTGTTGAAACTTAACGATGTATTTCCTCGTCAGGTACACTTGCCGAGAAATCAACTCTACGTGGCTCGGATAAGTCCGAAAACGCAACTGAATAACATTCTGAAACAAGTATGTTTTGAGAAAAACCTCGACCCGGCCAAGTACACCTTGAGGAAACCAGGTACGTTTTCCAACAAACATATTTCGCTTTATTTATTTATCGCGTTGGTACTGATGTGTACGAATTTGGTGTCGGATTTGTGGACGGTTTATAATTTATACATATATATATGTATATATATTTATAGACCATTTGAAATTTCTACTCGAACGATTTACCCAATATCGATCCGGTAAAAATGTATTTTGATGAAAAACGTATAACCTATCGTTTGAATCGATATTTGTTTTTAAATTGAGTTGAGTGATTAATTTTTAAATAATTTTTCGAGTTGGATAAGTTTAAAATATTTTACTGAGCAATCTATGTTATATCATTACACGATCAAAGGCTATTATTGTCATAATGAAAAGAAAAATTGAAAATTCAGTAAACTTTAAAAAAAAAATCTAAATCTAAATTAGTTCATATTTAGTTTCTAAAAATAAAGACAAAATCAATTATAAAACATAATATGATCACTGTAGGTAGTGTGAGGTTCAGGTAACTTTTATAAAAAAAACTTGAAAAAAAAAAATAATATTAAATTAAACTAAAATCGTCGCATTCGTCAGATCTCTGCCAGACTGCGTCCTGTAACGGAATGTCGTCAAAACATAAATTCAAAAAGGCGTCGTCGTCGTTTCTCACGGATTTTTAATATAATAATCAAAATGAGGAATTCATTTTTTTCCCACATAAATGACGTAACCGCGCGCATACTGGTCAATTTATTATTATGGTTTATTTGTTGACCTATTAAAAAAATAGTTTTACTGATAAAGTGATAACGAACGCGCAAATATCAATATAGTTGCGAGCGTGTTATTGCGACTGCATAAAACTGTTTGTTAATCGAAATTAATTTTATTATCATCACGGTGATTATACCGCAACGACCGATTCGATCGGTTTTATATGCATCCGACGTTGTAATAAAATTTTTAATAATCCGCATCGTGTAATTAAGTCGATAAAAATAGTTACCGGTATGAGCGCGATTTATGGGTGTATTTTAATCATTTCTGTGTACATAGGCTTTAAACTCGCGTGTAAACTATACGTTTTCTAGTAGGTATTAATGAGATATTATTATTATTGTTTACTGGGTCGACAACCCTCAAAAAAAAATTTACACGTATTAATAACGACTTTTGACACGCCCAAAATATTTATGGGGTTTTTGCAAACGTTTCATCGTCGACGACAATTGTTCGCACTCGCCTTAGAGAAAGACGAGGAATAGGGAACATTGCTAAACAATTGTTTTTGTTTAAAAGTATATACAAATTAAATCGTTTCACAATACAAAATAAACATTTAAAATAGATTATACGTTATCATACAAGTTATAACACGGCTTTTACCGCAACGATAACGTTGTTGCTGATAAATTTACCGGTTGCCTAGAATTCGTAGCTCTGTTTTAAGTGTTAAAAAATATTTTTTAATTTTCTTATGTTTCATTAGCATTTCTGAATGTATCTATTCAACTGTAATATATTTTTTTAATCGTATTTTTCAATACTATAAAATCTGCTCCAATTAAACAATCACGTGATAATATTATGATTTGTCGACTCTCGCTATGTCGAATCTCAAGGGAAACAGGAAAAAGTTCGAGGTATCTCGAGTTTTATTGAAATAATTCATAAAATAATATGCGTGGTTAAAAATGTAAATAACAAATTTATACGAACTACCTTTATTACACATTACAACGCCGATTATCGAATCAATATTTGAAAAGCCAATTATTTTTAATTCGTCAGCAATGACGTATTTTTCGCTTTGATTTTCAGCGGTTCAATAATTCTTGATTCGACGATGCGTAAAAGTTTCGAGTTATCGACGTAACTATAATTAGAAAAAGAAAATAAGTTTAAACGGGATCTATCCCGTCTTCTCGTGTGCAAAACTTAAAGTTGTTGTGTTTATCGTGTAAATTCGTCGCTAAACACCCGAAACAACGTGCGACTCTGTGCGCTTTGAATTTCGTCGATAAGACGGCGTGTTATCACAGAGATCTGAAGTTATATTTCTAATTATTATTGTAAAACGTACGGCACATTTATTTCTAGAAAGTGATCACGCACTCCGTTGGGACGGAGTTACAAGTTTTTACATTTTCAGAAAATTCCGAAGCGCCACCATCTGGTTTAATCTTATCGGCGGTATTGCTTATAATTTCCACAAAACGCTCACGTCCGGGTATAGATACGACTGTTATTCAACTTGCCTTGGTTGAAATTCCGTTGGATATTTACAAAATATTGCTTTCGTAATACGTACGCTTACACCCCATGCGTTATTTCGTTGTCGAGTGTTCCACGATATCTTATCTGTCAAATTAATGTAGACTCGTAAAAAAATAAAAAAATAAAAACACATTATTCTACAGAAGCAAAGCTTTTACTCTTTCAAACGACCGCGCAGTTCCGTCCGCGATTATCTACAACCGTCAATTCGTACACTTAGATTTATAATTTATTTTAACATTGTTATTGTTGTTATTTCTAGAAAAACCAAACGAGCCGTTGGACTTGAATAAAACTCTGGTCGAATACAAACTACAGCAATTGTCTCTGGTGTTGAACACCAATCGCACTCTCATCGGCGGCCTATCTTCGGATGACATCATGTCCCGAGCGCCTAAAAAATTTTCGGTAAAGTATACACGACGCTGTGTTTTCACTATAATAATATTTATTTTTCTACACGATTAAATACCCCGAGAGTGATTTTTTTTTTGTTCGACGCGCGCTCTCGATGACATTCGTACTGACCGAATTACATCGAGACTATCCAACCCCTTTTTTTACACGTCTGTCAAACGTAAATCGATACAAGTCTTGGCTCTGATAATCGTCAGTTTTGAGCGAGACGCGGTTATTATCGCTTATCGTCGGAGGCTCCGTTTAAATCGAATGGAATCGCGTTCGCGGAAAACATTTCCGAACGTTCGCGCCTCAAACCTGGTCCGAACGGACGTTCTTGGCTCGACCGAAATCTTTATTTATTATCCTCGACGTGTTGTTCACAGTGCGACGACAGTCTGAGCAGCGGTAGTTTGGGTGGCAGGAGCCTGAGCCCGACGAGATCAGACGAATCGTCGGACCCGCCGCGTCGCCCGTTAATGGTCAAAGTGTTGCCGTCCAGGCCGGTGCGGAAAAGAAGACTGGCCCCGAAACCGCCATCGGTAACACGTCTCTATATGGCCTATACGATTTAACTGAGAGACGACCGTTGTTTTTAACCGATTATCGCGAACGTTTTTCAGCAGCCGCGGATCGTTCCGGAGCAGACGATCATTTCTCATTCACGAAACAGTTCCGACAGCAGCGGATACCACGAATCGTCGGTGCTCAGCGACGCAGTGGATTGCGGGTAAGCAAAAACCAAATCGATTTTGCGATATTAATAAAATACTATCGGCTGCGCGACCGAAATGGGTCAGGAAGCGCTCGAGGCATAGCATCGCCCAAAACAAATAGTGTGATATTGACACCGTGGATTGTGACTTTACTCCATTTCGAAATCGGGCCCGTAACCAGGATTCTATTCCAGGCGGGACTGCAAAAAATTATCCTTCTCTCCGCACAAAATCGTAATTTTTCATAGTACCTAACAAATAATTTTGAATACAATTTTTATGAATTGAAAATGCTATAAATTACTACCGTATCAAAAAATATTTAATAATATTCGACCGTTGACGCTTTATTTTTGTTCCACAATGTAATAATTCCTTTGATTACAAAGGGTTTTAATTTCATTTCTATTATCGAAGGTTTCGTTATTGAGGTACTTGGAAATTTCGAACCTCGTCCAATATCTTATTTTGTTTTTGTTTCAACATGATTTAACATGTGCGTTTAATACATGAAACAAGTAATAATGTATAAAAATAAAATTTATCGAGGGTTCGTTCCCGGATACTTTCCTTGACTGGAATGGGAAGAGAGGCGTTGAAAATATCGCTCCTAAGATCGACATTGGGAGTTACGCCATTGAATATTTATACGACCGCGATGGATTATAGTAATCAATAATCTATATTCTAGATTACAATTATCATGCATAATCTACAGTGTTATTAACGACGGATATAATTAATATTCGCCAATAAAAATGTTTCAATCGAAATAGACGAAAAAAAGTTATTAAATTATTTATATTTAAACGTTCGATTCTCGACGGCGACGGTAACAGAATTGAAATAATCATTTTTTCTGTTTTTTTTTTTTTTTTTTTCGTAGCGTTGGAATGACGAAGCCTGGGAAGTTTTCTCCTTCCAAAACGTCTGGCCCGAGCATATCGCGTTCAATGACCAATCTTCAAGCTTGCGGACAAAATAAAAACCAGTTCTCCGAAATACCTTTTACGTCTAACAACATAGGTCAATCAAAACACTCCGTATCCACTACGTCACTTGTTTCTATTCAGAGTGAGTACAATATCTATTTCCCCCCCCCCCCCCGGTTGGTCGCTGTGAAAAACTACGTATACGCGTGATAAAAAATCGAACGATTTCGCCATACATTTCTGTTAATTCGTTTCAATCCGACCGAATCCGAAAACTGCGATCTCGTCGGAAATCGCGGTACACCGCACTACGATTTTATTTTTAAATAAACGAGGCGTGTCCCAAAAGTATAAGGCATTCGTATGTTTTTTTTTTTAAAAATAAGAAAATAACATTTCTTCTCTGCGCGTAGCTATTATTATTATTATACGTTTTGACTACTCGTACGTGTTATTTTCCGACGTCATAATCGCCGTTCACTCGAATGCACTTTTCGTATGAAAGATGATGCACCGGACGTTTTTTATGCTCTCCTCGTAAAAGATTTATACATCTCCTTTTCCACGTATACTCGGTGGCTTCTCGTCTCACTTGCTCTTCTGCTGTGTCGTCCACAATCCGTCTTCCTCCGAAACATCTTTCGAGGACAAGCGGAAGACTGACGGTGCCTGGTCTCGGCCGGTGGCCATAGTATATGTGGCCCGTAGGCACGACGAGAAGAACCCGTTTTCCGGTCCCGAATACCGGTCGTCATGACGAACTTCCGTTCTGAACGGCGCTCTTTCAGTGTCGCACAAACGCGGTCCGACACTACCACACACGTATATTTTATTAATTAACGTGTGAGATTTTTTTTTCTTAATTCGATTCAACACACATATAAATAAATGCAAATATTTTCACTGCGGATAAGTCGAAAAAATACCCGTCGACTGCGCCGGAGATCCATCGGACACGATTCATATCGAAGGTTTTTTTATTATTATTATTATTCGAGTTCGCGTAGCTCGAAAACAAAATAAACCAACAACGATCGGCAACGCCGCGTTGATTTCCGTGCGCGCGATCGTGTTGTTTTCGGGTAAAAACGACATTTCTATCGCGTTCGAAACGTGGCGCAAATCGTGTGCTGACCACTGTTGTGCGGCGTGATCGACCGTAATGGAAAATATATATACATGCATTAAAAAACCTACGCTTTTTCAGGTCGCAAAAAGAAAGCGGCGCCCCTCCCGCCGGCGCTGGCTAACAGACCGAAGCTGGCGCCTCCGCAAGAAGAACCCGACGAAAACGAGCCGGCCGCGACTGTTACGGAAACGACGGCGGCGGTGCAGCGAAAATCGCTAACGCTGCCGGTGGCCGCGAAAACGTTCGTGACGGTGACGGCGGAACAGGCGCAAGAGATATCGAAAACCGTCTCCCGCGTCGAACTCAACAACAATAGCATCGTAGTCGAACCCGACCTGTCCCCGGCAACGTCCTCGTTGTCGTCGCTTAGCCGATCCGATGTAGATAGAGGTACGTCGTCGTCGTCGCCGCCTAAAAAGCCGACCGTACTGAAATTTTCCAAAATACCTTTGAGCTTTTTGTCCGACGGCGAACCCGCCATCGTGAACGACGCCGATGACGCGGACGATAGTGACGCGTGTTTCGGCAGTCGTCACAAAACCGAGTCTTGGAACAAGTTTCTAGAACATCTGAACGACGTTCTGGCTTGTAAAGGCGAGGAATACGTTTAGAATTCTCGACGATTTTAACGCGGCGCGCGCCGTATAAATGTACCGTGTATATAAAAATGTATAATATATAATATCGTCCGGCGGCGGATTTTTCTGTTTAGGGAGGGGAGTATACCCGGGATTTTAGTACCAAGGGTCAGCTATAACACGCGAGCAAGATCTAGTCATCCGTATATTTTTTTTTTTTTAAATCCGTTTTAAGAAATATATGAAAACTTCGTACACAAATTTATTGACTGTCGACAAATTAACGATTAACGCGGTATACAATTTTTGTTAAAAGACACCGTCGTAATTCATAAATCTGTACAAATAATATGCACTGGTTTGAGAAGCCCCGTTTCGGTGTCCAATTTTTAAACGATTATTATAAAAAATATCTGTTATCGAATAAGACTTGTCTTTTGTAGACGCGTAAAAATAAAGAAACGGAGGCCACACAATATTAAGAAAAAATACTGTTGGACCAACAATTAACCCAAACCTTCCCCTGGGAGACATATGCAAAAATCCATTAGCGTTTCGGGGCTGTCGATACCCTTTTACAAATACAATGAAATAATAATTAGGGAACGGATTTTTATGTGCACAAAAAAAAAAAAATCCGAAATACCAATGCTTTTAAAAATATATATATATTATAATATGCTACAAAATTCGCATTTATTTTTTTAACGGCGCATTTTAATATGCACTTAACATTTACAAACATGCATTAATGATAATAATAATAATAATAATAATTATAGACAAAAGAGTTACAAACTTTGTATTGGTACGCTTAAAATTGAATATAACCTAAACTAATCGTTACGCGAGATTAATTTATCGACGATTAAAATAGATAGTGGTAGGTACTCGAGAGTAATTTTTAAGAAATTATTTTCAGGTACTTCTAAATTATTAAAACGAAATATCAAAACCGATTGGTGAGGGGGATAGAGGGCCTATGCCGTTTTGGCCCGCCCCTTCATTGAACATCCGCCGCCGATACCTATTGTTTTTCTTCCTGTAGCTTGCTTGGCTTAACTACCTGTTAACTTACCTTTTAGTATATTATTGTGTATATTGAAACCTTATATTTAGATCCGAACCAATCCGCATCTCCTTGCTCGTCCTCGATCGTAATAGGTTGTAAATACTTGTCGAAACCGAGAGCGGTGAAATCGAAAAGACCGGCGCCTAAGCCTCCCGTGCGATCTCCGACGGTAATGCGACCTGCAGAGGAGCCCTCTTCTGATCAACCTACTACTACTACCGCTTCGACCGCGCTACCTCGATTGCAGTCTTCAGGTGCTTTACTAAACTTCTTCTTTCGTTTTTCTATGCTTTACATGCTCTTTAAATAAATAAATATTGTGGTGTTGGGGAAACATACAATGTAAATATCCGAGGCCGGGTGTTGACGAGTCGAAACGTCGAGTTGAACTTAACCGAATCGAGTAACTCGTTCCGATTTTTTTTTTTTTTTTTTAAATAACTTTTAAGTCACTTTTTTAACGTGTTCCCTTGGAGTCAATCGTAAACTTAAGTATCAATCGTTAAATTTTGAAACTGCCGTATATCTATTTCATAAAATTGTTAAGTTTTTGCTCAGAAATAGGCAATTTTTTACAATTTTTTGCTCAATTTATGGATTGAACTAAAACAACAAAGTGTACAATTTTATACAAAATCAAATATTTATAAACTTACGACTGAATATTATTTCACAGGAGTATATTTTATTTTATTTTATTATTTGAGACGTAAAATATTTTTTAATTCCCTTAAATTACCATTGGAAAATCTTAAAAAGTCAATAATTATTAATTAGTTTTTAAATTAATATTGTATTAATTTTTCAAAACAAAGGTTCAATAGACCAGTCGTCATACAACATTTTCAAATAATAATATGTCACCCAGTTCATGAACTACAGGACATGTGTTTTGCACAATATCGTCATATTTAAGTAATACATTTGTCGAGCAAAAAACTGTAAAAAAAATCATCCGTTACGCGAACTGAGGGGAAAATTGCCCTTTTCGTGGAACGGGCAATTTCACAAATGGTACGTAACATATTGTTTTCTTGTGTCTTTGGGGTCTGTTATTACACGTTTTATGAATGACATGGATTCACGTGTTTTTATCTGAAACGGGAAAGAGTGACCTGTGTGTTTGAATAAAGCTATTTTAATTACATCATCAGCTAGTTAATAATACGATATTTATTTATTCGCTTGTATTTTTGTGTATCGGTTTACATTTCATGTATCTAAATGTTTTGCAGAATGCCATCATATTTTAATAAATTTTATAATTGTATTATTTTGTTTTCTAAACACACGACGACATATTACAGGCCATAATGACGGGTAAATAAATCTGGAAAATTTTAAAATGTGACGGAATAACGATATGAAAATAAACGAATATGGTAGGTATTAGAAAACTTTAATAAATCAATCTTTCACGGGTAATGATTACACGAGTGATGGGTGTCGGTATACCGGGATACGTGTAGTACACGTGTATGGCCGCGACCCCCGACTTATATTATACTATTTATACTACTAAATAATATTATGGTCGACTCGCCCGGCCTCGGAATGTTAAAAAAAACACAATATATATATTATAACAATGTGGCTGTGGGCTAAAATTTAATATTAAATAAAAACGCGGTAAAATGACATGTGCGTAGGTTCCACGGCCGACGAAGAAGACGATTTGCGCATGGACGACGACGAGATCGACCGGATTTTCGGAGACGCGACAAGCGGTTACGACACGCCGTCCATCGTCACGGTGCGAGAGAACCAACGGCTCCGGCGTGCGTGCTGCAGCGCGGACGAGGAGGAAGAAGACGACGACGACGACGAAGACGACGACATCGACTGGGAGTACAAGCTGCCGGATCCTCCGTCGGCTTTCAGGGACGACCTGCAGAACGGCGGCGGCCGCGGGTCGCCCACGGTCACCATGTTTGACACGGTGACGATCGGCAGCAACCTGAAGGACGCGGTGCTCCTGCAGGACGAACCGGCGGCCGCGGAGAACAAGGACGACGATGCCGCCGCGGAAGACAAGCCGGACGGCGGCGCGACGGACGGGCTCGCCAACCACCAGTCGTCGGTGATGAAGAAGATAATCGGCGACGAGTACCACTGTTTCCCGCAGGACTCGGGCGTGGGTTCGGACGACTCGTCACTGCCGTCCAGCTGCGAGGAGAAAATACACGGTCGCGACGAAAAGCCCGCGCCGGCGGCGACGACGACGATTAGCAAAACGACGACTGCCACCGCGGCTGCCTGCGGCGGCAAAACCGAGTCGCCGCCGAAACTGAACAATTTCAAAATCGTCGCTTACGACGAGGACGACGGCCGGTCCGGCGGGCCCAAGGAAATATTCTGCGACGAGTCGGTCAAGACGTGGAAGACGACGCAAAAGGCCCGGGAATCGAATCCCGCGTACAGATCCGGACTCTCTCCGCCGCAGCAGCAGCTACAGCATCACTTTTCGGCCGTAAACAGGCACAAGTCGTTCAGTGTGGACCGGAAAGCGTGCGATTTCTCCGCCCCTGTCAAACGGAGCACGTCGCACATCAGCCTGTTGAGCGGCAACATCAAACCGTCGAACCGTTTGGCCAGGCACCGCATGGTCGGGCGCGCGCTCGATTCGTCCGAAGAACGGCTCGACGACGAGGACGACGATGACCGCGACTACCGCGATTACCGGGACTACGAGTCTCTGCGGCTGGCTAAGCGATCGTTCAGCGTGGACGACATAACCGAAGGTGACTATGTATACATAATATTATAATATAGTCTTGTTTTTAAACGTTTTACAGACAAACGTTGTTTTCGATTTTTCCGAATTCGAGTTTATTTGGATTTCGTTTTGCAGACGCGTGCGAGAGTGGATCGACGCGAGACGACTGCTGCGACCGCGACGATGACGACGACCACGTCACCGCGGTGGTGTTGCCGAAGAAAACGGAACCCACGTTGGAACAATCGTCTCCGCTGCATTCCCTCCAGGTGGGTACCGCGATGTTATCCCGTCGTCGTGTTCCTATAATGTAATATCCAGTTGAGCCCTAAAATTTACTGAAATACGATTCGCCGAACAAATTCTAATAATTTTATAACTAAAATGGAAACAACGGCAAGTGTGAAATAGAAAGAAACCTTACGAACATACGTGTGGGCGAAATTGATTATCAATTAATAAATTCCAGATAACGGCGTTGCTTTGCCGTCACTACTCAGGCACTAAAGTTATCACGTTCACCTGTTCACATTATGTTTTACGTGTGTGAGCAGATAGAAATCGTGAACAATACTTTACGATCTTTCGTGTTACATAAATAATATCAAATTAAACAGAAATCTTTACATGTATAGTCTTTTTATAAGAATAGAATCGTTCGATCATAAAAGATATTTTGGTATAAACTAGTAATTTTTTATTTTTGAACACAGAATAAAAAAAAATGCATAAACATATAATTTTCTGTAGATTACATAATTTAAGTCCGTAAAGCGGTACGTGCGGTCTACAAATCAATACGCAGTATTTTATTTTCCTATTCGATGGTGTTTTAAATCCATGCATAATTTCTATAATTTTTAATATACTGATACAAATACCTTTCGTCGATGAAATAATGTATGACAGTTTATATTATTATGCAATTATTATTCAATAACTTTTTTCTTCACTCAAAATCCGTGTTCGTCGTGTATCGTTTGGATAATTTTCAAACATAGGTACTTGTCTTTGTTATTTTATCCCACCGTCATTCCTCGCTTAGAATGCTCAGATACCGCATATTTTAAATTATTTACTAAAACAATTTGTTTAAATCGCGTGTAAATAAAATATCTTACATTATATAGATTAAATATAAATAGATATAAGTATTAAGATCGTCAATATTTAATGTAAAAAATCGACGCCACTATAATATTATACAGCCTAATTAAATTCCAAAACTAAACAACAATAAAGAACATCGGAAACGATAAGACTAACGATATTTTATCTCGATTTTCATTCGATTTTTGAAGGAACATAATATTAATTGTAATCGTCGTTTTACAGATTTTGAAATCGATTCTTCCTCAAATCGAGCAAATCGAGGATCGTCACAACAAAACCAAAGAAAACATCAAGGACTGCGAGAATTCGAGGTAATTATAAACGACGGACGAATTTTACCATCAGTAACATCTTCAATGACCTCATTAGAACTAATTGATTTCGTTAAACTCGTCGTATTCACTATTCATTATTTATAATAGTCGAATTGTTTAAACGACTGTCATTCATTGAAAATCTCAAGTAAGGTTTCTCTCTTTTTAGTGAACTAAAAGAACGTGTCACTGAAAAATATAAACTAGACAACAAAACGACATACTTAAAGCACTATCTACTTATAGATATAAACATATGCAATGTCACGTTCTTTAACAATCTCGCATAATTTCAAAACTAATTTTGGCGATACATTTCCTAGTTATATCGAATTTTTAAGTACAAACACATTCATTTATAAATGATTCGTCCAGATCTTTATTAAATACTATAGAGTTTGTCGTCGGGTATAACTAATAGTCTCTCTTTATGTGTTTGGTGAAATATTTATTAAACACCAGGCTGAACATCGCGTACTACTATCATTTATATTCAATCATTATTTTTCAAAACAATATTTTATGCCTCTCGAAATGCCCCCCCCCCCAAATACGCCACTGAACGTGCTCCTATATTATTATCGCATAGACGAAGTGCCACCGAATTCGTTTTATCATATTCATCACGTGTTATTGATACGTTTTTCAGTGTCGACGACGTTGTTGTTTCCGGTTCGCCCGGCGCGCTCCAGCCGCAGACGGAAACGGAATCTGTCGCCGACAAGGCCGACGCAAACCATTTCGGTCGTTCGCTGCAAACGTACAGCGTGACGGACCCGAAAACGATCAGAACCGACGAAGAGCCGTGTCCCCCTCTGCAGACGGCGGCGGCGGCGGCAGCGGCGACGACGACCGTGAACGACAAAACTGAAAACGCCGGCGGCAAGCGATACTCGTACGCGGGCCCGCCGAAAATCAATCTGTCCACGTGGAACGAACGTCCCAAAAGGCAGGTGAGCATCAAGACCGACCGGGACTACGTGATCGGCTTCAGGCAGAGGTTACAACAGCAACAACAGCTGCAGCATCAACAGCAGCAGCAGCAGCCGAAGACCGACGCCGTCCGAGTGTCGTCTTCCGAGTCGTCCGTGTCCCGGGTGCCGATAGTCAAGTCCGTCGAGCTGAAGAAACCGTACGTCGAGCAACTGTTGCACACCACCGCGGCCGTCCCTAGCCTGGCTCTGTCCGAAGCGATCAAAGCCCAAGCCAAGCTCAGCAACGGCTTTCGCGGCCGTTATCGCGGTGGCGGCGGCGACGAAGAGAACGCGAGATCGGAAAACAACAAGAAAGAAGACGGCGGCCCGTTCGGTTTCGGTAAGCCAAAGTTGGCCCTGGCCCGAAGAAAACCCAGGGAGATCTCGGCCAACGCGCTGCATGACCCCAGGGAGAGCCTGCTCGAATCGATCCGTTCGTTCGGGGGCAGAGACAATCTGAAGAAGATCAGAGCCTTATAAATAACCCGTTCGACTCGTCACCACGTGAACCTAACCTATATAAAAAAGAAAACCAATAAACACGTTTACCGTTCGCGACGTCATAATATTTATCCGATCGTGTCGAAAACAATCATATCGCAGACAATACGAGACGCCACCAAAGAAGCCGGGTTTTATTATTTGCTGTTGTTGTGCGAATATCATAATAATACACGGGATATTACCGAGGACCGTTCCGCGCGACGTTAAAGTCTCTGATCGGCGTTGTTTGGCCACTCTGTCCCCGAGGAGGAGAAGAAGAAGAAGGAGAAGAAGGAATACGGCAATTTTCAAATCAAAATAAACTACGATCGCGGGGAGGAGGGGACGGTACTTGCACACCTCGTTTTTGGAATTTGTCGACGCGTCTGCACTGACCAAACCACGCGCGCATCCGATGCTCATTAAACGTAGTACCTTTATTTTATTTTTTTTCTGTAATTTAGACGTCCTGTATATTTTAGGTTTTCTCTTCTCGCGCGTTTATAGTAAAATATTATATAGACTCGATTACACACAACGCATAGTAGACGTTGCGAATCAGTACCAAAGCGTGCGACAGTCGTGACGGTTTTTTTTTTTTTTCTCAATCGCGTCATACTTATATTTTATCCGCATACTATGTGTTAACTCGTTATTTGCTCAATACAATTCTATATAAAGTTTTTATGAAATATCGTTCGGAAATAATACGCGCGCGCTCGTTAAATGTTTTTTTGGAGTTGTTTTCGTTTACCAAAAACGTTACGATTTCGCGCACGCGTCACAATAAAGAATAATAATAATAATATTTAACGCGCGTCACGTGCGCGCGAATTTTTATCATTGTTATTATTGTTCTCGTCGTCGTCGTCGTTAATCCCTTATATGATTGTCGCGGTTTTTTTTATTATTATTGTTTCAATAAATCATATTGTATGACACCCGCGCGACATTTGTGTAGGAGGAACCGATATGATAATGTATGCGGCGGCGCGTAGAGTTCATTTTTTTTTTTTTCATTATAATTATTTTTATTACTATTATTATTACTTATCATCGCGTGTTGTTTAACAAAATATTTAAACTATAATAATATACAACATTATTTATATATCGATATAATATTATACTTTAATACTAATACAAATATTGGAATTTAATCTTAGGGAAATCATTATTAAAAACATCCAAAGTTTATAGACTAAATATCATTATGTATATTTTTATTATTATTATTTTATGTTTGATTGTTTGTGTTGTGTAAATAAAATAATGTACACTGTTGTTTACACAGAGTGTTTGTCAAAGACCTTTGGAAATCGTATTGAAAATCAATCACTCATTCGGCCAAAGAAACATTAACTGGAAATTGGAATACTTTGGTTGGGACATTTGTTTTAGGCCCCGCAAGACATTCTAAAAGACAATTGATTTGCAAAACAGTATGCTTTAATCCATGCACTGTAATCATGACATTGTGTTCTTCGAAATAAAAGTGAACCACTCAATGAATGAAATATAAAGAGTTATCTTTTCGTCATTTCGATAATATATTATTGTAATTTTTTTCGACACAATTCTCAAGATAGTCACAATACTCGAAAAAATTGCATGTGTAAAAAACGGTATTCGATACGATGAAAAATAACCGTTCAAATACCGGTACTCAAACAAATACCAAACCACACAGATTATTATCCCAAGGGTAGAGTACAAAATACTTTATGTCCACATGGGTGTGGCCACCTTAAACGTTTGTTTATATTTTGTATTTAATGATGATGTCCTACAGATACTCAGATATTCGTGTTTATTTTGATAGAATGTTTGCAATATTGTAACAAGAACACAATACACAATATTGTAATGACAAGAAAAAACAAAACAAAAGATTCCATAGTTGTACAATAGTGAGTATAGTTTCGAGTACTTGAGTTTGACCGATACGCTTAAACTACAGACCGAGTTGATGTATCAAATATTTTGATAACCGTGTATAAAAACTTTAGTTTTCGATCATTTATAAGGCTATTAAATAATTATGAATTTCACAGCCAAAAGAACACAACACGCTCGTATACTTTATACTTGTATCTATTTGTATATTTTAGAAAAAAAAATACCGCCTTCAACAATATCGAAACAAACATTTAGATCAAATTTATTGTTACTGTTTTCATAAGTCTCGATTTAAAATAAAACACTATTTTTGTAACCGACGATTTCTTTTGCAGATACGTTTTCAAATAGTTGTTGAAATCGAAAAATAAAAATATTTTCAACAGATGTTTTCAGACAGTCCTGGAGGCATGAAAAAAACTGTGAACAAAATATTGCCGATCGAAAATATAAGGACTTTATAAAATAGAATAACTAACCAACAAACACTCAAATTAATAGCAATAATCGGTAATTATTTCCAATTTACTTTGAACTTTAATTAATTAAAACAGACCACCTCCATTCGCCTAATAATATGACATATAGCTTGAGATGTTCGATTTGAACTATTTTATAAATAATACAGTCTCCAAAATGTATTGTAATAATCAATTAAATCACAGAATTTACGTTTTTATTTTGCTAGACAGTTAAAACAATAAACTCTGTTGAAAATCAACACAAAATCTATAACTATATGATGCCTAAAAGAATAAAACCCAATTGTGTAAATCTAACTTTGGAAATCGAAATTCAAACTAGTAAATAGATTGTAAATTTTGTTTGACCCACTGCTGTGATAATAAACCGACAACACAAGTCATTTACAGAATTATAACTGATTTGAAAATATGATTTAATTTTACTGAAGTTTCGATAGGAAACAAATAAAATATGCAATGTTTATTTCACATTAATTGAAAAGTAATACAACGAATACCAATTCAATCATAATATGAACTTTTTAGGAATTTGTTTTTCGATTTAGAAGTCACTTAATTGATTGAGTAATGGATCAATGGCAATATTTAGCTGAATAAGTAAAAATATTTTGTACTCTATAATATTTGGCATTAAACAACACTGTAATAAAAAATAATTAAATACATAGGTTTTAATATATTTTAAAGGCTATTCAATTTTTCTTAAAGTCTGTTATTTTCAACATCAATGTTGACAAATCGAAGCCAAGTTGTATTAGACTACATCAATCAAACAAGTAACCCAACTATTTTTCAGTTTCCTTATACATTTCCTTCGAGAGCAGCATTTAGTTCTCCATTCTCCTTTAGTTCTTTAATTATGTCTAAGCCACCAATCAGTGATCCTTTTACGTAAACTTGTGGATAAGTGGGCCAATCCGAAAATACTTTCAATCCTTGTCGAACTTCATCGTCAGATAAAATGTCAAATGTTTCATATTTAATACTGTTGAAAAACATCATAATTAATGTTTGTTAAAATCAAATAACAATAAAACATGCCATATCAATACTCACCCGGTTTGATTTAAAATCTGAATCAACTGATTACTAAATCCACAACGAGCAACTTCTTTGTTACCTTTCATAAATACCATGACATTGGCTTTATTAGTAAGTGCTTTAAGCCTAAAATATAATATACGGTTAAATAATATCAAATTTAAAATAAGATTTTTTTTAATTGTAAAAACAAAAGTTTTTCTATTTTAACAAAGACCGACTAATACATGTACTATTTATGTTAATGTCCTGGGCCAAAGCATTCTCTTTTATGCATTTTTTGCACAGCAACCAATTTACATTCAATAAAATATAACTGATGAATTATACATTTCAAAATATGAGATAATGTCTAACATAGGTAGTCAAACATGCATTTCAAAGAAAACGTTAGAAACTTAACTCAAATTAATTCAATTAAAATGAAAACATTAATGTTATTTACTTTTTATATTATAATTTACCTGTCATTGAGACTATTTCCTCCTAGTTTTAACAGATTTTTCAGTTCTCCGGTTTCTTTTAATTCTTTTATGATGTCTAGTCCTCCAATTAATTCTCCATCGACATAAAGCTACACAAAAACATAAATCTTGCAAAAAAATAACAACCCAAATTTTCAATGTTTTACCTGTGGATAAGTCGGCCAATTTGAATAGATTTTCAATTGCTCTCGAACTACTTGATCTTGTAGTATATCAAACGTAGAAAATACAGCACCCATTTCATTGAGTAAAATAATAATTGCAGAGCTAAACTTACACTTAGGCTCAGATTTCGATCCTTTCATAAAAAGCATAACGGGAGCAGAATTTATCAAAAACTTTAGTTTCAAATTGATATCTTCTGCCTTTGGTTCTTTTTGGCCACCTTTGGATAACTAAACATATCGTGATTAGACACTGAGTAAACATTGGATATGTTCTTGAAAATGTTTAAGTACCAAAGCTTGGATTTTCTTGTTTAACTGTATAGGATCGGCACCGTCCAACACGTCGACTTGAACGCCGTTTCGGAACAGTACGAATTTCGGTACAGCGGACACGTCATACTTTGACGACACATCGGATAAATCTTCGGCCACACACTTGGCGACTTTAACATTCTAGAATAAAAATGAAAAAAAAATAAAATAACTATGGTCATCGAATCGTCCACATTGAATAAAATTTGTCGTCTGCATGCAGTTTACCTGGAGTTCTTTTTCCGAAGCCAAATCGCCAAGAACATCGTTCATGTGTCGGCACGGTTCCGACCAGTCAGCGTAAAAATGTACAACGGACATCCCGGTCGATCTGTAAACAACGAAAAAAATTGTAACGGTCTAAACGAGAAAATCCAGAGGGAGGAGGGTAGAGGAGGATTAATTTATTCAACACATTATTATAATGCAATGTACGCACATTAGGTTCTCGAATTCGGTTTTCGAATGAATCGTAGTCACCATTTTGTCGTAGCCGAGTCGACGAGACGGACAGCAATGTCGTTGTTGATAATTAAAAATACGGTTTAAAAAAAAAAAAACGAAACGAAAAGAAACTATTATCACGTCGAGAACGCACAGAAGTGTCTTCGAATCGTCTGTTGCACTGACGGAACGTCGGGAAACAGAGCCGAATGGTAAACAGTAAATAGCACGATTGATGGCGACGCGGTGTGCGGGACGGCAATCTCATCGACCAGTCGGCGCTGATAAGAATCGGTGCCCCGTTATCACAGACGTCGGACAGACAATCAGCTACATTTGCCGTCCTCGGATAGAGCCAAAGAGATTGACAAAGAAACGAGACCGACGAAATCTCATTGGCGAATTCGTCTTACTCGATCCGTTACACCTTGATTCACTTTACCTCGAACAAAGACGTAAAAAGAAAAGTGAAGCTCGGAATAAATTAATTCTCAAGACTCGGACGAGGCACAGACGGGTGTACGGTATTGATCTTTTAATTTTGAAAGCAACGTACTATTGGGTCGTCAATTATTTTGAAAACTTTTAGGAGAACGTTTAACCCGGTGGGACGAGATTTTACACGAGAAACTTAGACAGGCGTTGATGATAGGACTGTGTGTCTGTGTCTTCAGCTACAAAATGTTATTACCGACAGGAGAAGAAAAAGAAAAAGACATCATAATAAATCCCATGTATTTCGTTAGGAATCTAAAATACAATTTAACATCGAGTAGATAATAAAATGTTATAACAACACGGTGACCAAAACATCATATTACAGTTGAAACTTTTGAATATTCATAACACTTTCATTTTTCAGGCCATCGTGTTTTTTGTACGGTCAACATGGTTTCAAACTTTGATGGAGTTTGAGTTCCAGCGGACAATAGTTATTGTTATGTCCATGAAACACAGACGGTGTTTTCACATATTATAATAACGCAGATTAGGTAAACAATTACAGTTCTGTTATAAAAATCACTGGCAATAAATTGTCTTGTTTTATTTTTAATTATTGTTTAGTAAATACATTTATAAACTAACTTACGAAATAAAAAGAAAGAAAAGTTTTTTAAATACCAACTTTAAATTATAACACATTTAAAAATAGTTTATAATAATTATTATTATAATATAAACCAAATTCAAAACATCATAAAATTTAGACTTGAATATAAAACATGAGATACAAAATAAACACTTCACTGTTAAGTCAGTGCAGGTTTTTTTTTTTTATTCCTACATATAATTTGTAAAAAAAATATATATGATTACATCTATAATGTTAAAGCTGTCAGCCTTTGTAATAAAAATACCTTTATCATATAATATGTACATACACACCACTTACAGGTATATATATATATATATATCTAGAATCACTTTAATACAAAACAATAGTATTTGACTAGGAGAATTATAATTTTTTAAAAATAGAAAGTATCAATCTTCTATTTTCTATTTGACTGTGCTTCAAGTCGATCAGCATATTTCTCATTTGTTCGTGTCTGTACGCATCAGCTGCTTCTTTTTTCTGCATGTAGCTAAGAAACCATTCGGGCGGTTGATCCGATTTACTGGCAGTACATACGGACGCTTCGGAACGAGGGCTTTCGTCTCCAATAGTGTTCATAACACTTTGTATTCCATAGAAATATGGCCATTGAGACTTTGTCCTTTTACTTATACCCGAAACTCTACGATTGTATGCTCTAACCAAACTGTTCCATTTGTTTTCCAAGTCCTGTTCAGTCAGCAAGACCATGCCAATACGACGGAATTTCTTTAAAACAACAGGCCAGATTGAAGTCGGCTTACGAACCCATTTTTTTACTTCGTTTTCTGCATCAGAACGTAAATGAATGAGCTTACGTATAAGTCCGGGATGCCACTTCACTCCTGCTCTAGTCTCAACGACACTGTCATCACTGGTGTCGGAATCATCCTCTATAATCACACTAAATCCCATTTACACCATTATATACATATTTTATTTTCTACATATTTTACAAATTTCTACTTACTTGGAGTCTGCTTTGCAATTATTCATTAATTGTCGTACGTCAGACTGTTTCCATAAACCCTGCATGAAAGCAGGAACCAGATATTCACCAGGCCGCGGATGACTGATGTCAGGTATTTCTATTGTACCACCTAACATTTGATCCATAATGGCGAAATATGGCCATTTCACACTTAGAGGTCCTCCGGCTTTTAATTTTTCCAAGTTTTCCTCATATTGTCCTACACATTGGTCCCACAACGATTCGACTTCATAGGATTCAATATCAGCATTTGTACCACCAAGACTTTTGTTCATTTTTTTAACCAACTCATACCATAAAACGTCTTTATCGGTTTCTTTAGTAGCACGGTCAAAATGATCAGCCATAGAACGCCTCAATGAAAGCAAAAGGAGTATCATTTCCTGGGTCCATAATCGTACTTCTGTACAAATTCCAAAATTAAATTACTATTACGTCAGAAGATAAAAGGTAATTTTAATTTTAAAAGATTTTTATGTAATATACTATATAAATATTTAATATATACACAGCCCACACACACACCATACAAAGTGTCTATTCTAAGGAAGAGGGAAAACCTATATCATTTTCAATTTTATTTTTTCTTTACTACTTCATTAAACTATAATATTTATTGAATTAATTAATGAACAATTGTATTTTTTTTAAAAACTAAAAAAAATATTCTAGATATTAGTTATGAAAAATGAGTCGTTGGCCAGATTGAAATGAAAATATTACATTAGATGACAAGTACAAAATGATAAGGGAGGATTATATATATATATATATAAATTTGTACAAATATGTGAATATTAAATTATTTTTCAGTTCTCTTCAAAAGAGAAGAATAAGGATGGTTAGAAGAAAAAGTGTATAGAAGACTATAATAATGTTACATGGAAAAATGCAATAATCAAAAAGATAAGACTCAAAAGCAAAGTTCTTATAAATGGAAAAACGTTAAAGAGAAAAAGACAAACAAGATTTTATAGTCGTCTATATAATCAATTAACTATACTTGCCATTGTTTGCGTTTGTTGTTGAAGTCAAAAAATAATAGTCCAAATCATCCCTCGGATCATTGTTTATCACTATATGGTCACTGAAAACAAATACACAATATAATAAGTAACTAAATATTTTTTCTTAATAACAGTCAGTTAGAAAATAATTGTTTACTCTTTTGTTTCAATGACATTGTCAGTTCTAGAGGTTTCATTCCTAGTTCCTGGCATTGAGTCAACTTCCATATCTGATTTTAATATGTCATCGGTACCTTTGAGTATTTCATCCATAGCAGCAAAATGTTCCCACCTCACGCTAAAATCTCCCATATACTTAATTCTTTCTATATTTTTGCGATACGTAGCTGCTATATTTCTCCACTTGTCATCACAATCTTTAGCCGTAACTTTCACAGATGGAATACTAGCACTCATCTTTCGTGCAATTATTTCCCACAATTTAAATTTATACTTTGAAGAATTAAATTCTTCATTGAGACTACCACGCAACGCGATCATTAAAGATGTCATCTCAGTTGACCATTTTAAAGCCGGCACTAAAAATTAAATTATTTATATAGCGATTAAAAACAACTTATTCAATTATTTATTTGTTTTGCATAAAAGAAAAAAAACTACTCACCATTACTATCTGAAATATATGTATCATTTAATTCGTTCCAGAAACCAATTTCAGCAACACTTTGATTTCCGACAATAGATTTCATTTCAACAGAAGATCCGATGTTGTTAGAAGTTCCACTGAAAATAAAAATAATTAATTTAATTCTATAAGCTATAAAATTCAAATTATCCAAATTAATTACTAATACATACTCATTTAAAATGGCACAGTGAAGCTCTTCAACACCATCATCTTGCACAATAGTAGTAACTTCTAATTCAATAAACGGAATTGACATGTCTATATCAATGATCCTTGTGATATTTATTGGATAATTAATTAAATTTTGACCATTCATTGCTAACATTCTTGAATTAATTATAGCTTTAACATAATTCATCAATACATCCTCTAAAAATACAATAAAATAATATTATCTAACGTTAACATAAATAAAAACAAATTTTTACACTGAAAATATTGAACCCTTTAAATGCATAAAAATGCAATTAATAATAAATGTACATATTAATTGACAATATGAAACAAATAATTATGTGTAATACCTAAAAGTATTTAATATATTATATTTTGTAATTAGATACTATGTATTAAAGAAATAGGTACCTATAAAACTAATTTAAACTTAAAAAACTAGACACATTTTGATTTCTTTTTTTAAATAAACTTAAAAAACTTATAATTATACAATTAGGGGACATGTTTAAACATACATAATACCTATATAATTTATGTTGGACAAAATTAAAGTTTATGCATATGGCAAAATTATATTGAATTAAATTAATAAAAGTATATTTCAGTTTAATTTGTCGTAATTATAATTATTTTGTATACATACTGGACAAGTATTATAGTATTGAATAGATTTAATGAGATCACAAATATATACTCCAGAGCAATATACTATAACCATATTCTGCACCCTGATTATAATAAAAAAGAAATCATAGTTATAATTTGTCATACTATTGTACCTAAGTATCATTGTTAAAATAGACATGAACAAATTAATCATCAGTAGTAGGTTATAATATTAGAATATACACAATAACATGATATAATATCCACCAACGATCGATTTAGATTGTGAATTTTCATTTAAACTTTTGTGTATTTTTTTATTTCCAATATTTACATTTTGATATTTTAATATTATTGTTTATTATTTTTTTTTTCAACAGAAATCGAGAAACCAAAGTTAGAAACACAAAAACTCGAGGGGTTTAATGATATATGAGGAAAAATTTGAAAATCTATGTAATATTCTTTTATTGCTATGGCCGACAAATGTCACCGTCGAAATTACCGTTGTCGAGTTTCTCGACGGTCCGCTTGTCTGTTTTGAACACGACTTGTTTGTTGTTGATCCTGAAACATAGTTGTTCGGAACTGTCGTTTTCAGTCGTGAAGTTCTCCATACTCGGACGATGATGACGACACTGACGGAAGACGGACGACGACGGACGTGCCGAGCTCAAAACGACCGTTTTCGATTGAAAAGAGTAATTCCGAGGACACGCACGCGAAGATCGAGAGTTCCGACGGGACACGGACAATCGGCGACAAATGGAAGATAGTTGAAGGAAAGGAAGACGGAATGATCTTTACTATACGAGACTGAGCGATCATCGGGACCCGTTCTCGTTATCGTCAATGGTAAATGTCCGTTATCATCGTTTGCACTGTCTTTGACGGCGGCCGTGTTGTTCTGTGATAACGACACGGTGATAAAGTCGTTTTCACGTGTTCGATAAGAACTCGTGCGCGGAACTAAATACCCGAGTAAATAACAATAATATTGTTTTATTTCGGTGTTTTGTTTTCTTCCGAAACATCGCTCAAAGACCCGTTGGAAATTTCCGATTTCGATAGATCTGGGCCGCCATGAAGAATCTGAAACTCCACAAGTCGATCCTGGCGCGCGTCGAGCACGTAAAAGACGCCGCGTCGGCGCTGATCATCAACGACGGCGAGTTCTGTTACGCGACCGATCGCGCCGTTTGGCGTTCCGGCCGTAATGACGGCCGACCCCGTCTGGTGATGGACTTGGCCGCGGTCGAAGAGATCCACTCGGACCCGGCCGCCGACATGAAAATCACATCTTATGCCTATAACGCGCCGTGGGACTCGTTCGTGGTCGGCTGTTCGAATGGCGATGTACTGTTGGTGCAAGAGGGCGTCGTGGAAGTCGCCTACAAGTGCGGCGCAGCGGTAGTGGACGTAGCGTGCAGTCCGGATTTCGAGCGCATCATACTACTGGGCGCCAACGGTCTGGCCACATTGGTCACCGAATGTTTCGAGGAGCTGAACGAATTCGACGTGGCCGAAGCAACCCTGGCCGAAAATACTCTGGTCAACGTTGGCTGGGGCAAAAAAGAGACCCAGTTCCACGGGTCCGAGGGAAAGGACAAGAGAACTGTGAAGGAAGTGGTCGGTGACGGAGACGACGCTGACGATACCATCAACATATGCTGGAGATCCGACAGTCTGTTGTTCGCGATAGGATTTTTCGATAAAACCACAAATCTAAGATCAATCAAGGTATTCAACAGAGACGGAGTCTTGCAGAACATAAGTGAAAGTCTTCCAGGTAATACCTTCACATTTTCCAGTTTAATGTCTAGTTTGTTTTTCTTTAAATTTTATTTCCATTGGTTTTTTAGGAGTCAAAGCCGTATTGAGTTGGAAAACTACCAAAGAATTGTTATCATTCCCTCAGAAGGCTGATGGAAAGTATACCGTTAGTTTTATGGAAAAAAACGGACTTAAACATGGAGAATTCTCCATCCCGTCTACGCTCGATGTCAGTAAAAAAGTCTAAATAAAATAATACTTGTACCTATTTAAAAACATTTTTTTGTTACTTAATGACAGGTTAAACAATTGTTGTGGAACCATGATTCTTCGATATTATGTATTCAATGTTTTGATTCTGATAAAAATTATTTATTATTTTTAACATGCACAAATTATACATGGCAAGTTAAAAGATTGTTGACTATTGAGCATAAAATAATTACTGCCAAATGGTTAACAGACAACAGTTTACAATTGATTACCGTCAATGGCATTTATTACACTCTACATTGGGCTGAAACTTTATGTACATCAAGTCCAGGAACTCTAGATTGGGTCGCAGTTATTGATTATTGTAAGAATATGAAGTATTTTTTATTATAGATTTTTTTCTAAATAATATCATTTTCAGGTTCTGTCTTACTGACACCATTCAAACAAGTTATTATACCACCTCCAATGTTTGATGTAAAATTAATATTAGATTCTACAGTGGATAGTGTATTATATTTACCTCACAATCAAAGGTAAGACATATAATATAATATGCTTTTTAATTGAATTAAAATTTTAAATTTCCCTAGTTATCAAAGTACTTTGATGTATTCATATGGTTTTGAGTTGCAACGAAATTATAAATCTAAACTCACGCCTTATACTTTTACTTTGGTAAACTGTTTGATTTTTAATAAAACTGATAACCTAAAAGTACAAATTTAATAAAGATTAAATAATAATAATTAATAAATTTAAAATAAACTATAAATCTGGTACTCTTTAGAATTATTTCTTTTAATTACAATTTATATTTTACTTGAAGCAACTGAAAATAATCAACATATAAATGTATTAAAATGAGGTATGTAATTTCTAATTTTTAGTTTTGCCTCAAGTCCAAAAATGTTTAACACACTATCATATATGTATAAGATATTTATTTATTTACTATATAGTATATAATTAATTAATATATTAATATTATTTTGTTCTCCGTATTTGAAATATGAGTAACATAGAAAATTCACAGATTACTGTTCTACCACACATTAAATAAAACATAAATAAGTGCACAGATTTTTCCAACAAATTGTAACTTTGCTTAAAATAAAATCCTGAAACACACAACTGGTTTATAAGGCTGCGTTTAGTTTATATTAATTTAGATTTTCAAAAAAAATGCACTAATTAATTACTGAATTACGGTTTATTTAATATTTCAAAAAATTTCCTATTTTACATAATACAATTTTAATTTTGTCGATAAAAATTAGCTCAGATGATCTTTTAATTGAAAAATTTCTGTCCAAAAATGAAACTCCTTTGAGAACACTATTAAAAAATAAAAAAACATCTAAAAGTATACCAAATTTCTTTCTTTTTTTTCACATTTCTTTTCATTGCACTTCAAATGCCATAAATTCCGTCTTATAAATAGTCTTTGAAAAAATCGTTTTTAAATATTTTATTAGTCGTTTTATGTTTTCTTCCCTTTTACATTCTGTAAATTGTACCATTGATAATAAAAACGTACATGATTTTACATATGTTAATCAAAATAAAAATAATCAAGTTGTTCGTAAAACATTGAAAATAATTTTCAAAAAATAACTTTTTCTCAGTAAAACATAAATATCAACCCGTAGGTACTGTTTATGTTTATTTTATTGTTTTTACAAAACAATTTGAATGGCTAAAAACTTATTTATTTGATTTTTCAAATTTAACCGCGCGTATCGTGATTATGAAATAATGACCTAACCTATAAAATGTTATATACTCTTTGGAACCGTACACAACAGCAGCTATACAGTGTTATGATAAAATATCGTGTTGATTAAACGACAGTAAATGAACGTATTTTATGTGTATACTATAGTCGTGGACGTGCAACGGCAAACGCGTTGTTTAGTGAATCCGTTAATCGCTGCTTTTTCGGTGTTCGAGAAGCTGAAAGAATAACTTTTTGTGCAACATGTACGACTTGGGAGACGATGACTACGAGGAGGAGGAAGAGACTGAAGAAATTTCCAGCGAGCTGTGGCAAGAAGCTTGCTGGATCGTGATCAATTCGTATTTCGACGAAAAAGGTTTGGTGAGACAGCAGTTGGACTCCTTCGACGAGTTTATTCAGATGTCCGTGCAACGTATTGTCGAAGACTCGCCGCAAATCGAATTGCACGCCGAATCGCAACACACGCACGGTGAAATCGACACTCCAACCCAGTATCACATTAAGTTCGAACAGATTTATTTGTCCAAACCTACCCATTGGGAGAAAGATGGATCGCCGTCTCCCATGATGCCTAATGAAGCCAGGCTACGGAACCTTACATACTCCGCTCCATTGTACGTCGACATTACGAAAACCGTGATCAAAGACGGCGAAGAGCCAGTCGTCACTCAACATTCTAAATCGTTCATTGGAAAAATACCCATAATGTTGAGATCGACATATTGTCTGCTGTTTGGACTGAATGATCGTGATTTAACTGAGTTAAACGAATGTCCATTGGATCCCGGTGGTTATTTCATCATTAACGGGTCTGAAAAAGTATTGATCGCACAGGAAAAAATGGCTACTAATACTGTATACGTGTTCAGCATGAAAGACGGAAAATATGCGTTCAAAGCTGAAATAAGATCTTGTTTGGAACATTCATCTCGTCCTACTTCAACACTTTGGGTTAACATGATGGCTCGTGGTGGTCAAAGTATGAAAAAATCTGCAATCGGTCAGAGAATAATCGCCATCTTGCCATACATCAAACAAGAAATACCCATTATGATTGTATTTAGAGCTTTGGGATTCGTAGCCGATCGTGATATTTTGGAACATATCATTTATGATTTTGATGATCCAGAAATGATGGAAATGGTGAAACCATCTTTGGACGAAGCGTTTGTTATACAAGAACAAAATGTCGCATTAAATTTTATCGGTTCTCGTGGAGCTAGACCTGGTGTAACTAAAGAAAAACGTATTAAATATGCTAGAGAAATTCTTCAGAAAGAAATGTTACCTCACGTTGGTGTGTCTGATTTTTGTGAAACTAAAAAGGCATATTTCTTAGGGTATATGGTTCATCGTCTTCTTTTGGCTTCGCTCGGTAGACGTGAATTAGATGACAGAGATCATTATGGTAACAAACGTTTGGATTTGGCTGGCCCTTTGTTAGCATTTTTATTCAGAGGATTGTTCAAAAATTTAATGAAAGAAGTTCGTATGTATGCTCAGAAATTTATTGATCGTGGAAAAGATTTTAATTTAGATTTAGCTATCAAAACCAAACTCATAACTGATGGTTTGAGATATTCATTGGCCACAGGAAATTGGGGCGATCAGAAAAAGGCCCATCAAGCTAGAGCTGGTGTATCTCAGGTATTGAATAGACTTACATTTGCTTCAACATTATCGCATTTACGACGTGTTAATTCCCCCATTGGTCGAGATGGTAAATTAGCAAAACCCAGACAGTTGCATAATACTCTATGGGGCATGTTGTGTCCAGCCGAAACCCCTGAAGGAGCTGCTGTCGGCCTAGTAAAAAATCTTGCATTGATGGCTTACATATCTGTCGGTTCTCAACCTTCGCCAATTTTAGAGTTTTTAGAAGAATGGAGTATGGAAAATTTGGAAGAAATTGCTCCTTCAGCGATTGTGGATGCTACCAAAATATTTGTAAATGGATGTTGGGTTGGTATTCACCGTGATCCTGAACAGTTGATGGGTACTCTAAGAAAACTCAGACGTCAAATGGATATTATTGTCAGTGAAGTAAGTATTATTCGTGATATACGTGATCGTGAAATAAGAATTTACACAGATGCTGGTCGTATTTGTCGACCACTGCTTATTGTTGAAAATGGAAAATTATTATTGAAAAAACGTCACATTGACAGTTTAAAAGAACGCGACTATAACAATTATGGATGGCAAGTACTTGTGTCGAATGGTGTTGTCGAATACATTGATACTTTGGAAGAAGAAACCACAATGATTGCCATGTCACCGGATGATTTGAGGCAAGAAAAAGAATATGCATATTGTACAACTTACACACATTGTGAAATTCATCCCGCCATGATCTTGGGAGTATGTGCGTCTATTATTCCATTTCCCGATCACAATCAAAGTCCTAGGAATACATATCAAAGCGCTATGGGTAAACAAGCTATGGGCGTCTACATTACCAACTACCATGTTCGGATGGATACTTTGGCTCATGTTCTTTATTATCCACATAAACCCCTCGTGACCACAAGATCTATGGAATATTTACGTTTCAGAGAACTTCCAGCTGGTATCAACTCTATTGTAGCTATTTTATGTTACACTGGTTATAATCAAGAAGATAGTGTTATATTGAACGCTTCTGCAGTAGAAAGAGGATTCTTCAGATCAGTGTTTTTCCGTTCCTACAAAGATTCAGAGTCTAAACGAATTGGAGACCAAGAAGAAGTATTTGAAAAGCCTAATCGTCAGTCATGTCAGGGCATGAGAAACGCCATTTATGATAAGTTAGATGATGACGGTATAATATCTCCCGGCCTCAGGGTTTCTGGTGACGATGTAATTATCGGTAAAACAATGACACTTCCTGATAACGAAGATGAGCTCGAAGGAACTACTAAAAAGTTTTCCAAGCGAGATTGTAGTACATTTTTAAGAAACAGTGAAACCGGTCTCATCGATCAAGTTTTGTTGACATTGAACTCTGAAGGTTATAAATTTTGCAAAATTCGAGTTCGTTCTGAAAGAATACCTCAAATTGGTGATAAGTTTGCTTCGAGGCACGGGCAAAAAGGAACATGTGGAATACAATACAGACAAGAAGACATGCCTTTTACTTGCGAAGGTATTACGCCCGATATAATTATAAATCCCCACGCTATCCCTTCCCGTATGACAATTGGACATTTAATTGAGTGTCTACAAGGGAAAGTGTCTTCAAACAAAGGAGAAATTGGTGACGCTACACCGTTTAATGATGCCGTCAATGTGCAAAAAATTTCAACTTTATTACAAGAATACGGTTATCATTTACGAGGAAATGAAGTCATGTATAATGGCTTTTCAGGAAGAAAAATCAATGCACAAATATTCTTAGGACCTACTTATTATCAACGTCTCAAGCACATGGTGGACGATAAGATACATTCGAGAGCAAGAGGACCTGTCCAAATTTTAGTACGACAACCCATGGAAGGAAGAGCAAGGTAAGATAATAATACATAGTAAATAAGAAAATATTCTCCTCTTTTCTTTTTTATAATCCTAAATTTATCATTTTTCAGGGATGGTGGATTACGTTTTGGTGAGATGGAACGTGATTGTCAAATTGCTCACGGTGCCGCCCAATTTTTGCGTGAACGTCTTTTTGAAGTTTCCGACCCTTATCGTATACATATATGTAATTTCTGTGGTTTAATCGCTATTGCAAATCTAAGAAATAATACCTTTGAGTGTAAGGGTTGTAAAAATAAAACACAAATTTCACAAGTTAAATTACCATATGCAGCTAAATTATTATTCCAAGAACTTATGTCTATGAATATAGCTCCTAGATTAATGGTTACTAATTAAATTATGTACGTATTTAAAAAGTATTTACAAATTTGCAAAGATTAAAGATTTTTATTATGTAATTACAATATGACTTGAAAAATTTTGTACCCTAGACTTAAGATTTAATTATTAATAAAGTGTATTTTATTAATATTGATAAATATCAAATACTGAATTTATTATTTATAAATTTTGTGTCATCCTAGTAGCATTACTAAATTAACATTTTTAATTTTAAAATCAATATTTTTATGCTTTCAGTAAAAATGGAAATGACATTTGTGTTATTACCAATGATAAGAATGTTCATTTTTACAACTATGTAGAAGAATCGTATATCAAAAACAGTAAGTAACAAAGTGTGAAATGATTTGACTTTTAATGGGTGGTTATTTAACAAAACTTCTAAAATAATGTTAGTGACTTAATATAGGGAAAATAGTGTAAAAGAAAAAAATTAAAAATAATATTCATAATTTGTTTTGTATGTATATATAAACTCCATTTATCATGAATTTTAATGCAAAATCGACATTTTTGAGTTGTACATTTTTTTCATTGCAATCCTAGGGCTCTGTGTCCAAAAAATTTACTATTACTGATTTATATAACTATAAAATGTAGAATATTGTTTCCTCATTAAAATACTCTACTATGTCGAAAGTTTCAAATTAAGCAATTTTATGCCTAATACAATAATTTATAATAAATACTGAATCCTGTAACACATTACCCCTTTTGAAATAAATTTCAATCTTAGTATTTAATGCAATGAGATTGATAGACAAATGCATGAATTTACAAGCCCTGATTTTAATATTTCGATTTATTTTTTTAAATCCACTTTCTTTATTTAATTTTGTAATAGCTAATAATTCTTTGTCTTTTTTAAAATTATTTGTAGAAACCATTCACAGAATATCAAGCATGCCTGGAATAATGAATCATTGGTTTTGGTTGAATGAAAACACTATTTTGTTTACTTTATCGGAAGTTGGAGGTATTCATCATATATGCGTTGTTAAAATTGATGGTGGTCTCAAAGTCATGTAATTCTTATGAGTTATATTTTGATTTTATCGAATCTGATTTTCACATTTTTGAATTTGACTCATTATGGTTTTCAGAAATAAGCACATTGTTGAACAGTCAGTTGTTGGTTTTTTGTATCATAACGAGGGGGCTCTGATTCAACTGTCAAATGGACACGTGTTGTTGTGGAACGAACAGACTCATAAGATTGATTCTTATCTTTATTTGCCTGAAGAGTGTACAAATGTCAATATAATGGATAATAAAATCTATGCACTTGGCGTATCCAAAAGGCTTTTTGAGAACGAAAAAGTAATCCTGAACAACATAGGATCATTTTGTATTCGTTATCCGTTTGTATTAGCCGCCACATTAAATCAAAGGCTCATCGCACATAATGTACATCCCACCAAAGTAATACAAAAAAATATCAATTAGTATTTTTTATGAACAAAAACTGATTGTTGTGCATTGTTTCAGGACAATGACGATCAATATCATCGACGAGTCGAATCTGGTTCTACGATCATCACGGTAACTGGCAATTCAGTTGTTTTACAATTGCCGAGAGGCAATTTGGAAACAATCAGACCGAGACCCCTAACGATTTTATCGGCCGTTGAATTCATTCAAGAACGAAAATATTTCATAGCATTTAATCTTCTGCGTAAGGAACGTATAAATCTTAATGTATTGTGTGATTTAGACCCTTTGAAGTTTATCGAAGATCTAAATGAATTCATCATTCAAATAAAAGATTCATCTTGGATAAGTCTTTTCGTTACCGAATTGGAAAACAAAAATTACATAAATACAGTTTACGCTTCTCAATTTCAACAAAACAAAGTGAAAGAATTAGACAATAAAGTGGTCACCGTTTGTTCTCATTTAATGAATACTTTGAATGAACTCGATAAAGATAAATATGCTTTCCCATTACTTGGATGCTATGTAAAATTAAATCGTTTTGATTTGGCGTTAAATTTAGCATCTACTAATAATGATTACTTAAAGCACTTATTGTTCTTAGTGGATGTAGACAAATTATATAAAGCATCACTGGCTGAGTATAATTTAGAAATGGCTATGAAAATTATAAGTGAGTATTTTTGTAAAAACAATATATTTTTTAATATCTTTGATACATAATCTTATAGAGATTAAACATTAAATAAACTATTTTTGTTTCATATTATTAGACAATTCTCAACTCGATCCAAAAGAATATGTACCGTTTTTAAGAGAATTGGAAAAAATGGAACATCATTACATGTGTTTTACAATCGATGATAAATTAGGAAACAAAGAGTCAGCCTTAAAGAATTTAGTTAATTGTGGACGACAATTTGATAAATGTCTGAAATATATTATAGACAACAGTCTTTATTCATATGGATTGACATTATTTAATCGAGATCAAAATGAGTGAGTAAAAAAAAAGAAAAAAGATCTCTTTAATAATAAATATTAAACACTGGTGTATTTTTTTCGACTTTTTTTAATATTATTTTAACAGAATTAAGACATGATGTATAAAAGTTTCCATATAGCATATTTTTTAAAATTGTTATCTATTGCATTATCTACAAATATTATATTTATATAATTAATAATATATATTTATATAATAATTGTTGAGCTTTAATACCTAAAGGACAAAGGCAAATTAAATAAATAAAAACAAAAATCATGTTTAAAAAAAAAGCCAATTAGAAATCACTTTCTTTTGATAGCTTAAATCATACTGAGAGATAGGTTGCGCCTGGGTTTGGAAGAATTAGCCAGTGTTTGGAAAACACCGTTACTAAGGGACACCGCGTAGAGGTTTCTTCCTTGTCCCCACAGACACCTTGTGCATATGTGGAGAAGTACAGACAATGCAACACATTATCACATGCACAGCTTGCTCCCAAACCTGCACCCCAGAAGACATTCATAAAGGCACAAGCCAAGGAATTAATTAATTAATGTGGCCCACATCTGGGCAGAAACAAAATAAATCCATCAATAACGTACTGAACCACTCAACAACATTACCATATTATATTAAACATTCATAGTCTATTCCATTTTATCTATTTTACTTAGTGTCATACTACTGTCATACTATTTTTACCTTATTTATTATTATTGTGTAATGTTTATTTAAAGCTAATTTTATTTGTTTATTTTATACTATACAACTTATATCATTATTATTATTACTGTTATACTATGCGCCTGACACAAATAAAAAAAAAATAATAGCTTAAATTTAAAATATGTTTTACCATTTACCAAGAAGATTATTAAAAAAATAAATAAATAAAAACTAATAATTTCTTCAATAAACTTTTAATATATGTATATTTATTTCATAATTAACAATTTAATATATTCAATAACCATTTTGCTTTAATTTATCGTTTAGATATAAAGTGATAGCGAAACATTTTGGAGATTTGTTATATTCTAAAATGGATTACAAACAGGCAGCATTGATGTATAATCGATGCACCGAACGGCATAAAGCTATTGGTTCATATTTAAAAGCCGGATTTTGGAAAGAATCTTTAGAGCTGGCTTATGAACTGCATTTCGAGTAAATATAATTTTTCTGCAGTTATTAAGAAATTGTTTAGTTAATTTTTCACTTATTTTTTACACTAGTGACGCTGAAATGAATCATATCAAAATGAACATTTTATCCTTGCTATCGTCTACACAAAAGTTTAGGGAGGCTGCAGATTTTGTTGAATTTGAGATGAGAGATACCAAATTAGCTGTGGAATATTGTATAAAAGCTCAAGATTATGTCCATGCGTTGTATTTAGCTCGATCTAGATCAATACTTGATGAAAATTTAGGTGAACTTTATAAATCCTAACATTTTTATTCTTTATATTTTAGCAAAACCATATAATAACTTGAATAACTTATATTATCATGTAAATTTTGATCTTTTAATTTAACTTGCTCACTTTTGCCTGTGTATTAAATTATTACGTTTGTTTGTTTGTTTAATAGAAACACTTGTGAAATCGGCTTGTTTGAATACTGTTCAAAATCTAATTTCTGATATTGAATCACAGAATGAAAAATTTGTTACTTTGGTAAAACGTTTAGTTGAAGTTAAAGAAGAAAATTCTAACGAATCAATTCCATACGGTATTATTTGACAGTATTTAATATTTACACTTTGAATCAATGTAATACGGTATGTTTTTACAGATAACTTGAATGACACGAGTTCTGAAATTAGTAGTGTGTCGTCTTATCGCACATCAAGGTATAGAATTTACTCATAATAAAAAGTATTATAGTATTAATCATAGGTATACAGAGACTATACTAACCTACAGGTTTTATGGGGTGTGTACTTTTAATTATTAGAGCCCGGTATTTTTAAAAATCTAATATGATCATATTAATTCTCATTTGTTACGGTTCTCATGTTTCTCATAAATTTTAGTTTTCTAAGTAACTACAATTCAAAGAAAGAGAAACAAAAGGTTAATTCTTACTAAATTAGATACTAATAAAAAAAATTTATAATTATACTTTTTACAACTTCTTTTAACAAACATTTAAAAAATTTTATCTTTATTTTTAAAATATTCTGACATTCCAAATTCATTCAACTACATTTTTCAAATATTGTCAGAAATCAGAAAACATAGTGTCAAATTATTATTAAATGTATCTTGTGAAACAAATTTTAAGTTGACTTATAATTTGATGACAATGTATTTGTATAATAATTTAGTTTTATTTCATAAAAATCTAATATCAGTGGAATATTAATTAAACAATAAATTGGCACTGAATGAAGAATTAGAGATTGTGTGCATCTTTGAACTTATTACTTGATTACCTTTAATTCCTTGGCTTTATTATTTTTGTTAATAGTACACGGACCAGCTGTAGGAGTGCTCGAAAACAACAACGTAAAATGTGGAATTTGAAAAAAGGCAATTTTCGCGAAGAGCCCACCATAGTTTTGACGCTGAAACAAATAATTGAAAAACTTGATAAGTTTAAAGGTAAAATTTTTTTTTGAAATTGAAGTATTTATAATTTTTATAGAGTACAATATTTCCTTTTTTTTTTTCATTCAACAGATGATGTAAAGAATATATGTGTCTTACTCGTTAAATTCGAGGAATTTAACATTGGTTGTACTCTGCAAACAACATTAGAATCTTTTCAAACCAGCATCCTCAATCATAAGTCTATTGTTTGGCCTATTCTTGTAAGTTTTCATTTATTCACTTTATATTAATAACTTATATACTTATTAATTTATAAGCCATATGAGTTACTATATGAGTTAACGTCATATCAATTAATTAATTTTTATTAATGTTTTAGAATGAAACTGAACAAGTTATTGAAGGTAATTATTATTTGTATTCCATTAAAAAATAATAATAATATTAATAATGAATAATCTAACGAGAAAAACTAATTGGATATTTGAATACATTTTTTTTTCTAGATACTATTCTTTTGAGCCCTTTGAAAATAGTACCAGACAAAAGTTGGAAATTATCAATATTGGAATAATTAATTTAAAAGTGAAAAGTGTATGGACGTTTTTCTATACTGCAAATTTATAAATAGTATTTAAGTGTTGTGTACTTGCTTCTAGCAATATAAATACTCGTATTTTAAACACTTGTTTACTATTTTTATTACCATTATGTATAATATATAGTTTATTTTGAATTTGAGACCATTCGATTTGATTTGATTTCAAATCAAAAATTAACAATATTAATATTTTTAATATATACAATAATAATAAATAGAAATTAATTAATTTAAATACATAATATATTTATTAAATAACAAAAAAAATTTTCAACGAGAAACAGACCAATTGTCTATTAAAATGTAGATCAAATCAAGACGTCCAAAATCTGCTGCAGGTTTAAAAGTAAATGTGTGTGTTCTTTGCACAGAACATTTGGTATTTAAAAAATGTACTTTTATTAAAGAAATTTTTTTATATTTTAAAGTAATGGTTTAGATTTAGACTGATTGAATTATATTTGAATGACAAAGTTGTTTACAAGTCATTAATCATCTTACTGAAAAACAATCCTTTGATCAAGTAACTGATGAATGTCTTGCCCCTAAAAGTTTAACCTAACCTAACCTAACCAATTAAGGAAGTTATTTTGTGAATTCCTTAAAATAAGTTGGATCTTATTTTCGAGCAGAAAATGTTAGTAAATATTAAATATTTATAATATATTACTATTAATTCTTGACCTCTCTTGACTTAAATTAAATGTATTATTTTATATCATATATTTCGGAATGTCAAAGTGATTTTTACAACAACAGCAACCCAGGAGGGGACTTATCTTTTTTCTCTGCCTAGGCATACAATTGCGCCCCATAAAACCCCAAAAAATACATTGACATAAAAATATAACTTAGTTTTTCACAAATGATTTTAATAACCATAAAAATAAAATTTGTCGAAGAAAAATATTCTTTATTTGAATAATGCAAATTATAATAATTGAATCAATTTAAATAAAATTGAAATAAAAATGTAAAAAAGAAATAAAATACAAAATTTTAAATATATCTTTACACTAGTATAACATTAAATTCAAATAGAATTTAGATTTTACAGTCATAAAGTTTAAAATGGACTGTTCAGGTCTCGCAATTGCTTTACTTTCGACAATAAATTTATTTTAAAAGAAAATATAAATACAAATTTTAAAATTACACACATATACCTTTACATTTTCTTAATACAATTTAAATAAAATTAAAATACAATATTTAAAATATTTCTTTATACTATAGTACAGGGGTGGCCACAACAAGGCTCGCGAGCCGCACGCGGCTCTTGAACCAAATCTAGACTAAAATTAATAAATATAAAATTCTGTTAGAATCGTTAGAAACGTTAGATAGTGTTTTTATCGTCACAGTCGTCGTTATTAGGTTTGGATTGGCACTTAATTTGATTTAAAATGAAAAATGTGTATTCATTTTATAAACATCGCTTTACAACGTGGTTCGTCTCGAATTAGCTTTATAAATTTGCGGCTCTCAAAGATAAGGTTAGTGGCCACTCCTGCTATAGTATAACGTTAAATTTATTCCTTTAGTTTCAACACTAAACTCATTCTATGTCATAAAATAAAAATACAAGTATTTTAGTACAACAATTGTTTCGACATTAAATTCATTGAATATTATAAAATAAAAAATGAAACATTTTAAGATATAAACCCTAAATTACACACAACATTCATTGGAGCTTTTTTTCTATGGTGTTGTAATTATGTTATAATTTGGGATTGTAGTGGAGTGCCAGGGGGTTGCTTATCCCTTCCTGGTCTGAGGTTTTTGCTGTTCTATAAATATAATTTTTTCCAATAATTATTAAATAATAACATTGTATCTGAATTCTGTATACCTCGAAATATCTATTATAAAATTATAATAGTTTAACTAAATATAAAATTATAAAATATAAATAATATTACATTTAAAGCAATAATATTCTAAACAAAATTATTGGAAACTGCTTTATATTGAAAATACTAAGTATGCATTATTATACCCTGATAATTTCGACTGCCCTTCTTATGAAAATTAACTACGATATTTAAATAGTTATCCGTATTCGTCATTAAATTTTAATCAGTGTTTCTGATATATCTTACTTCTAAGACAAAAAAAGAAAACCTATAGGTGCAATAAAACAACGACTCAATGATCATAGTTTTATTCTTACGATTTCAAAAGTATGGATGATATACTTTTCGTTCTTGCATAGTACTTTATAAAGTATGTAGTAAGAAGGTCAGTAGATAACTATACCTATTTTTTTTTATAGTGCCTACTTGTATTATAATTTTATATTCATAATTTATATTTCTAAAACATGCTATTTTCTTTAGGCTTTGTTAATTGTTTTTGATATTTTTGAAACAACGGATTGAACCAATTGATAATAAGATTGTCATAACTTGTTTGTGCAGAACTCTTTACAAACAAAAACAATGGAAGACCTTTCTAACTATAGTGGATGATAATGGATCTTATAGTGGATGCTATTGGTAGAGGTGAGTAAAATTATTGATTAGAAATGTTGGTACCTATTTTAATTTAAACATTGAAAAAAAATTGTTTTTTGTATGAGATATAAAATTATAATATTTGTATTTTCATAGATACGTAGGTGGTAGGTACATGGTATCAATATATTATTATATTAGTTGTTAAGAAAATTTGAATTAAGTTAGATACAAGCCATAAGGTATATATCTAATTAAAAATTTAACAGCTTTTATGAATTTACTAATTAGTTTTTATATACCAAAACTGCAATTAAGACCTACCATTCACTATAATAATGCAAATGATAACGATCAAATTATGTTGCTACCTCAAAATTTGATATGTGCCAAGTTAGTTATCTGCTTTTAAAAGCAACTATTTTTTTTATAGGATAGCTGTTAAATGTTTACCTTTTCATTGATAACATTTAGAAGCCATCGAGAATGCAATAATTTGTAGATCAAGTCAAGACATCCATAATCTGCTGCAGGTTTATAGTGTATAGGCATATATATAAGTAAATTAGTTTCTTCTTCAGACAGCACATTGGGTAATTTAAATATGTACTTGTAATAGAGAAATTTTTTATATATATTATATCTAAACTTAACCTAACCTAACGAAAAAAAATGTATAAATACTATAAATGTGCCACTATCATACTAAAAATCATTTCCACTATCCTGCGGCATAAAAATGTAAGAACATTATTCTAGAATTTTCAATACTGGGCGAACAAGATGTTTAAACAATTATCAATAATGGAATTAATTTTTTTCAAATGCTTTATAAAATTCAGATGTCATTTTATGGACAAGGAAGGATGGGAAATATTAATAAAAGACAACTTTTCTGTATTATTTCATTATTTTTTTATATTTTGTGAATTAACAATGTTTTTTCACACACTTTATTTTAATTGAAATTTTTAAATCATATTTTGTACATTTTTTGTACACATAGGTGAGAATAATGACCTACCAACACTGAAGTTTAGACCAATTGTCTTTTAATTTGTAGATCAAGTCAAGACGTCTATAATCTGCTACAGGTTTAAAAGTAAATTAGTTTATTCTTTGGACAGAACATTGGGTATTTTAAATATGCACTTGTATTATTACATTATAATTTATAAAAAAATGTTTTATTCCAGATTAATACTAAATTGATTTAAAATAATAATTATATTAAATTATATTTATTATAATAAACCAAAAACCAAATATATCTTTTATTTAATTAAATGATTTTTTATTTGTAAGCACTAGAATTGTCTTAAAATCAATACAATTACGTCTTTGGTATAATTACATTATGCCAGTTATCTGCTTTTATCATATTAAGGCCGTGCCGGCACCTGAAAATATGTGTGCCTGTTATTGATAGGTGTCTGTTAAGTCAATCGCTACCCCGTGAAAAAAATCGCGATTTTCATAACAATCGAACAGATCGATAGTCAATAGTATATAGTTATAGTAATGTATACGTAATCATCTTGATAACGTAATCATTATGTAATAAACATATAAGCGTATTTGCGCGAGTCGGTCCTATGCCGCGTGGGCGACAGGGATAACGATGGCCGACGTGTGAGCGCGTGACCCGACCAATGACGTTCGAGCTGTGCGTGCGTTCCGACCAATGACGGCCGAGCTGCGCGCGCGCAACCCGAACAGAACCCGATCGAGCAACGCGTGAAGGGACGGCGGCTCGCGCCAGACGTTCAGTATAGTGTCGACCGCCGTTCCGAGAGTTCGTCTCCGTTTTACCGTCGCGGTTAGTGTTTTTATTTCGATCGTTTTTTTTTCTATCGAGTGCTTTTCGTTTCCATGTTACTTCTTACGTTTTACTTCACACGCACCCAAGTACGAACGCCGAACCTCGACAGCAGCAACAACCCATCGACAGGCCGCCGTGTAAGTAGTACCGATTATATTTATTTATAGTTTATAGATAGGTAGTCGTGGGCCACGGGCGCCGATAGGGAGTAGCTAATTTTTTTTCTTCGGGTAGTAAATCATATTTTTGCTAAAATAACTATTTTTTCTACCTTATAAAAAAATCGTGATTTTTGCTCCAGAAACTTTTTTTTTTCATGGCGATTCGTAATAATTCGTAAACATCTCGATTATATTTATTTATAGTTTATAGATAGGTAGTCGTGGGCCACGGGCGCCGATAGGGAGTAGCTAATTTTTTTTCTTCGGGTAGTAAATCATATTTTTGCTAAAATAACTATTTTTTCTACCTTATTAAAAAATCGTGATTTTTGCTCCAGTAACTTTTTTTTTTCATCGCGATTCGTAATAATTCGTAAACATCTCGATTATATTTATTTATAGTTTATAGATAGGTAGTCGTGGGCCACGGGCGCCGATAGGGAGTAGCTAATTTTTTTTCTTCGGGTAGTAAATCATATTTTTGATAAAATAACTATTTTTTCTACCTTATAAAAAAATCGTGATTTTTGCTCCAGAAACTTTTTTTTTTCATCGCGATTCGTAATAATTCGTAAACATCTCGATTATATTTATTTATAGTTTATAGATAGGTAGTCGTGGGCCACGGGCGCCGATAGGGAGTAGCTAATTTTTTTTCTTCGGGTAGCAAAATCATATTTTTGCTAAAATTACTATTTTTTCTACCTTATAAAAAAAATCGTGATTTTTGCACCGGAAACTTGTAACAATCGAACGCTATCGGTTAGGTTAGCTATCGGTTATTACTAACATTGATTATAAATACTATAGTAAATACTATAGTAAATACTATAGTATTTATAATCAATGTTACTAATTAATAATTATATAATGAAATTTATTTTTTTTATCGCCATCGTAATAATTCTTAAACTCAAACTTATTTTTATTTCCTAATACATGTGTGAATCGATTAAATAAAATACGAAAATATCTTTTTATTTTTTTAATTTTGTTTTACTATTATCGATTATTTATCTATAACCATAGTACTTACATTGTTTATATATACATTCATAAATTCCTTAAAATTAAAGTAAATTAATTTAATTATATCTGCAAACGTACGGATACAAAAAAAATACTTGAAATTTCATAATAATTAATAAAATTCTATTTTTTTTTTTTTTATAGTATGATTGTTGAAAAATTCATTAATTTTAATCGAAACTTTCACGCGTTGTCATTTGGTCAATTTTTATTTTAGAGTTATGGATAATTAAATCTAAATAAATTTTAAATTAAATAGTTTTTTTTTTTTTAAAACTAATTATAATTAATTAACTCTAGCCGTTTTATAGTTTTATTTTTGAAAAGTCACAAATGTTACTCTATAGATGTCCAACGGGGTCGAACTTTCTACGATTCACACAAACATTTCGATTTTATTTTCATTAGCCTATACGCTATAACTGTACAGTGATACTTCGTTGACGTTGATTGGCGAGAAAATAATATTTTCGTTCTAACAGACTTCAAAAAAAATTGTTTGAATAAATAATGACGTAACCTATTTAAAATAATTAATAAACGACGACGTTTTTCTGAAAATCGCAAATTCGACGTAAAATTAGAGTTAACGTAAATTTAGCACTGTTCGAAATTTATGATATTAAAATTAAACGACAAAATCTTATTTAAACTAAAAAAATAAACAAAAACTGAATCTGATTTTAATATTTTTTCATTGCCAGTAATAAAAGTTTGTTAAAAATATATAAAAATCTCTAGCAAAGGACAAATGAAACACACATAGTTTATTTTTAGCATTTATAGCTGGAATTTTCTCGAATGATTATCAACTAACAATTATTTTGATAACAGTGATCCTCAAAACTGCGGAAATGGACAATACATTTACAACATTTAGTTTACCACACTACTATAAGTACCTCGATATTTTATTACGCAGCAGTTTGATCATTTTTCATATAGTTTTTAATAAAGTTATACTCATGCAACGTAATATTTTTGTTGTCAACTAATTAACAGCTAATTATTAGATATTTTTAAAAATGTTAACTGCTCATTGCAGTCAATCTCAATTCATGTCATCGTGTATTGTGCCCTATTTTGTTTCAACATGGAAGAAATTATTTTGAATGCTCCTGTGGTCATCGGAGATATTGAATTTCCAAATAAATCCTGAACATAACTGTAAAAACAGCAATGAAATGAAAGTAAAACTAATTTTTTTTCTATTTACTTTAACTTTGCAGACAAAGGATCAATCAAATAAGGGGAGCCGAGTGTACATAGAACACAAACATTATAGGACATCTATATATGGTAAGCGATACTATTATTTAAAATTCTGTTGATGAAATTAACATAGAATAACATATCATTACTTAACAGTTAACACAGCAATGTAATGAAAGTAAAACTAAATTTCTTTTTTTTTAACTTTGCAGATAATGGATGATCCACAAGTCGTGTAGTATGATAAATGGCACAGCTTTAATAATTAAAAAAAAAAACTGTAACACCCATTACAATCCACCAATTAATTTCAATATCAAACCGTTAAAAACATCAATGTAAATGAAAGTAAAAATACTGTGTTTCATTTTACTCTTAAGCAGCCCATATCTCTTTCTTTTTGTATAAATACAACCCTCCGTTAACACTGTATTCAAATTTTTCTTTTCATTTGTGTGACCTCTCAGCTGTCCTGTAGAGGCACAACACAGTAAATTTCTAGGGTGGATGTAATGATGTGAATATCAATAATGTATTGTGCTTTAAACAGATAAATACGACAAAAATTCCACAATTACTATTGAAACTAATCAACAGAAGGCAGCTCCTTACGGTTCTTGCACAGACAAGAATCATACAAATATTGCAGACGTTACTGTACTTTCACATACAACACCTTTGTTGCAAGGGGATCTGGGAGACATAAAAAGTAATATTCAAACGCGGAAAACCTCAGAACAAGGCCAAACATCATAGGACACGGCTATACGGTAAGAGAAACTATAATTTTAATTTCTTTTGATGAAATTAAACTTAGAATAACATATCATAAACAGTAAACTCAGCAATGTAAAGACAGTAAAGCTAAATTTCTTATCTTTTTAATTTTAACTTTGCAGCCCATGGATGGTCCACAAATCGTTGAATGATTAATGACACAGATTTAATTAAACCCATAAAATCTCACAACACTTCCAAACCAATCAAATAAGGGGAGCCGAGTGTACATAGAACACAAACATTATAGGACATCTATATATGGTAAGAGATACTATTATTTAAAATTCTGTTGATGAAATTAAACTTAGAATAACATATCATAAACAGTAAACTCAGCAATGTAAAGACAGTAAAGCTAAATTTCTTATCTTTTTAATATTAACTTTGCAGCCCATGGATGGTCCACAAATCGTTGAATGATTAATGACACAGATTTAATTAAACCCATAAAATCTCACAACACTTCCAAACCAATTAAATAAGGGGAGCCGAGTGTACATAGAACACAAACATTATAGGACATCTATATATGGTAAGCGATACTATTATTTAAAATTCTGTTGATGAAATTAACATAGAATAACATATCATTACTTAACAGTTAACACAGCAATGTAATGAAAGTAAAACTAAATTTCTTTTTTTTTAACTTTGCAGATAATGGATGATCCACAAGTCGTGTAGTATGATAAATGGCACAGCTTTAATAATTAAAAAAAAAAACTGTTACACCCATTACAATCCACCAATTAATTTCAATATCAAACCGTTAAAAACATCAATGTAAATGAAAGTAAAAATACTGTGTTTCATTTTACTCTTAAGCAGCCCATATCTCTTTCTTTTTGTATAAATACAACCCTCCGTTAACACTGTATTCAAATTTTTCTTTTCATTTGTGTGACCTCTCAGCTGTCCTGTAGAGGCACAACACAGTAAATTTCTAGGGTGGATGTAATGATGTGAATATCAATAATGTATTGTGCTTTAAACAAATAAATACGACAAAAATTCCACAATTACTATTGAAACTAATCAACAGAAGGCAGCTCCTTACGGTTCTTGCACAGACAAGAATCATACAAATATTGCAGACGTTACTGTACTTTCACATACAACACCTTTGTTGCAAGGGGATCTGGGAGACATAAAAAGTAATATTCAAACGCGGAAAACCTCAGAACAAGGCCAAACATCATAGGACACGTCTATACGGTAAGAGAAACTATAATTTTAATTTCTTTTGATGAAAATTAACTTAGATTGACATATCATAACTTAACAGTAAACACAGGAACGTAATGAAACTAAAACTAAATTTCTTATCTTTTTAATTTTAACTTTGCAGCCCATGGATGGTCCACAAATCGTTGAATGATTAATGACACAGATTTAATTAAACCCATAAAATCTCACAACACTTCCAAACCAATCAAATAAGGGGAGCCGAGTGTACATAGAACACAAACATTATAGGACATCTATATATGGTAAGCGATACTATTATTTAAAATTCTGTTGATGAAATTAACATAGAATAACATATCATTACTTAACAGTTAACACAGCAATGTAATGAAAGTAAAACTAAATTTCTTTTTTTTTAACTTTGCAGATAATGGATGATCCACAAGTCGTGTAGTATGATAAATGGCACAGCTTTAATAATTAAAAAAAAAAACTGTAACACCCATTACAATCCACCAATTAATTTCAATATCAAACCGTTAAAAACATCAATGTAAATGAAAGTAAAAATACTGTGTTTCATTTTACTCTTAAGCAGCCCATATCTCTTTCTTTTTGTATAAATACAACCCTCCGTTAACACTGTATTCAAATTTTTCTTTTCATTTGTGTGACCTCTCAGCTGTCCTGTAGAGGCACAACACAGTAAATTTCTAGGGTGGATGTAATGATGTGAATATCAATAATGTATTGTGCTTTAAACAAATAAATACGACAAAAATTCCACAATTACTATTGAAACTAATCAACAGAAGGCAGCTCCTTACGGTTCTTGCACAGACAAGAATCATACAAATATTGCAGACGTTACTGTACTTTCACATACAACACCTTTGTTGCAAGGGGATCTGGGAGACATAAAAAGTAATATTCAAACGCGGAAAACCTCAGAACAAGGCCAAACATCATAGGACACGTCTATACGGTAAGAGAAACTATAATTTTAATTTCTTTTGATGAAATTAAACTTAGAATAACATATCATAAACAGTAAACTCAGCAATGTAAAGACAGTAAAGCTAAATTTCTTATCTTTTTAATTTTAACTTTGCAGCCCATGGATGGTCCACAAATCGTTGAATGATTAATGACACAGATTTAATTAAACCTGTAAAATCTCACAACACTTCCAAACCAATCAAATAAGGGGAGCCGAGTGTACATAGAACACAAACATTATAGGACATCTATATATGGTAAGAGATACTATTATTTAAAATTCTGTTGATGAAATTAAACTTAGAATAACATATCATAAACAGTAAACTCAGCAATGTAAAGACAGTAAAGCTAAATTTCTTATCTTTTTAATATTAACTTTGCAGCCCATGGATGGTCCACAAATCGTTGAATGATTAATGACACAGATTTAATTAAACCCATAAAATCTCACAACACTTCCAAACCAATTAAATAAGGGGAGCCGAGTGTACATAGAACACAAACATTATAGGACATCTATATATGGTAAGCGATACTATTATTTAAAATTCTGTTGATGAAATTAACATAGAATAACATATCATTACTTAACAGTTAACACAGCAATGTAATGAAAGTAAAACTAAATTTCTTTTTTTTTAACTTTGCAGATAATGGATGATCCACAAGTCGTGTAGTATGATAAATGGCACAGCTTTAATAATTAAAAAAAAAAACTGTTACACCCATTACAATCCACCAATTAATTTCAATATCAAACCGTTAAAAACATCAATGTAAATGAAAGTAAAAATACTGTGTTTCATTTTACTCTTAAGCAGCCCATATCTCTTTCTTTTTGTATAAATACAACCCTCCGTTAACACTGTATTCAAATTTTTCTTTTCATTTGTGTGACCTCTCAGCTGTCCTGTAGAGGCACAACACAGTAAATTTCTAGGGTGGATGTAATGATGTGAATATCAATAATGTATTGTGCTTTAAACAAATAAATACGACAAAAATTCCACAATTACTATTGAAACTAATCAACAGAAGGCAGCTCCTTACGGTTCTTGCACAGACAAGAATCATACAAATATTGCAGACGTTACTGTACTTTCACATACAACACCTTTGTTGCAAGGGGATCTGGGAGACATAAAAAGTAATATTCAAACGCGGAAAACCTCAGAACAAGGCCAAACATCATAGGACACGTCTATACGGTAAGAGAAACTATAATTTTAATTTCTTTTGATGAAAATTAACTTAGATTGACATATCATAACTTAACAGTAAACACAGGAACGTAATGAAACTAAAACTAAATTTCTTATCTTTTTAATTTTAACTTTGCAGCCCATGGATGGTCCACAAATCGTTGAATGATTAATGACACAGATTTAATTAAACCCATAAAATCTCACAACACTTCCAAACCAATCAAATAAGGGGAGCCGAGTGTACATAGAACACAAACATTATAGGACATCTATATATGGTAAGCGATACTATTATTTAAAATTCTGTTGATGAAATTAACATAGAATAACATATCATTACTTAACAGTTAACACAGCAATGTAATGAAAGTAAAACTAAATTTCTTTTTTTTTAACTTTGCAGATAATGGATGATCCACAAGTCGTGTAGTATGATAAATGGCACAGCTTTAATAATTAAAAAAAAAAACTGTAACACCCATTACAATCCACCAATTAATTTCAATATCAAACCGTTAAAAACATCAATGTAAATGAAAGTAAAAATACTGTGTTTCATTTTACTCTTAAGCAGCCCATATCTCTTTCTTTTTGTATAAATACAACCCTCCGTTAACACTGTATTCAAATTTTTCTTTTCATTTGTGTGACCTCTCAGCTGTCCTGTAGAGGCACAACACAGTAAATTTCTAGGGTGGATGTAATGATGTGAATATCAATAATGTATTGTGCTTTAAACAAATAAATACGACTAAAATTCCACAATTACTATTGAAACTAATCAACAGAAGGCAGCTCCTTACGGTTCTTGCACAGACAAGAATCATACAAATATTGCAGACGTTACTGTACTTTCACATACAACACCTTTGTTGCAAGGGGATCTGGGAGACATAAAAAGTAATATTCAAACGCGGAAAACCTCAGAACAAGGCCAAACATCATAGGACACGTCTATACGGTAAGAGAAACTATAATTTTAATTTCTTTTGATGAAATTAAACTTAGAATAACATATCATAAACAGTAAACTCAGCAATGTAAAGACAGTAAAGCTAAATTTCTTATCTTTTTAATTTTAACTTTGCAGCCCATGGATGGTCCACAAATCGTTGAATGATTAATGACACAGATTTAATTAAACCCATAAAATCTCACAACACTTCCAAACCAATCAAATAAGGGGAGCCGAGTGTACATAGAACACAAACATTATAGGACATCTATATATGGTAAGCGATACTATTATTTAAAATTCTGTTGATGAAATTAACATAGAATAACATAAAATTACTTAACAGTTAACACAGCAATGTAATGAAAGTAAAACTGAATTTCTTTTTTTTTAACTTTGCAGATAATGGATGATCCAGAAGTCGTGTAGTATGATAAATGGCACAGCTTTAATAATTAAAAAAAAAAACTGTAACACCCATTACAATCCACCAATTAATTTCAATATCAAACCGTTAAAAACATCAATGTAAATGAAAGTAAAAATACTGTGTTTCATTTTACTCTTAAGCAGCCCATATCTCTTTCTTTTTGTATAAATACAACCCTCCGTTAACACTGTATTCAAATTTTTCTTTTCATTTGTGTGACCTCTCAGCTGTCCTGTAGAGGCACAACACAGTAAATTTCTAGGGTGGATGTAATGATGTGAATATCAATAATGTATTGTGCTTTAAACAAATAAATACGACAAAAATTCCACAATTACTATTGAAACTAATCAACAGAAGGCAGCTCCTTACGGTTCTTGCACAGACAAGAATCATACAAATATTGCAGACGTTACTGTACTTTCACATACAACACCTTTGTTGCAAGGGGATCTGGGAGACATAAAAAGTAATATTCAAACGCGGAAAACCTCAGAACAAGGCCAAACATCATAGGACACGTCTATACGGTAAGAGAAACTATAATTTTAATTTCTTTTGATGAAATTAAACTTAGAATAACATATCATAAACAGTAAACTCAGCAATGTAAAGACAGTAAAGCTAAATTTCTTATCTTTTTAATATTAACTTTGCAGCCCATGGATGGTCCACAAATCGTTGAATGATTAATGACACAGATTTAATTAAACCCATAAAATCTCACAACACTTCCAAACCAATCAAATAAGGGGAGCCGAGTGTACATAGAACACAAACATTATAGGACATCTATATATGGTAAGCGATACTATTATTTAAAATTCTGTTGATGAAATTAACATAGAATAACATATCATTACTTAACAGTTAACACAGCAATGTAATGAAAGTAAAACTAAATTTCTTTTTTTTTAACTTTGCAGATAATGGATGATCCACAAGTCGTGTAGTATGATAAATGGCACAGCTTTAATAATTAAAAAAAAAAACTGTAACACCCATTACAATCCACCAATTAATTTCAATATCAAACCGTTAAAAACATCAATGTAAATGAAAGTAAAAATACTGTGTTTCATTTTACTCTTAAGCAGCCCATATCTCTTTCTTTTTGTATAAATACAACCCTCCGTTAACACTGTATTCAAATTTTTCTTTTCATTTGTGTGACCTCTCAGCTGTCCTGTAGAGGCACAACACAGTAAATTTCTAGGGTGGATGTAATGATGTGAATATCAATAATGTATTGTGCTTTAAACAAATAAATACGACAAAAATTCCACAATTACTATTGAAACTAATCAACAGAAGGCAGCTCCTTACGGTTCTTGCACAGACAAGAATCATACAAATATTGCAGACGTTACTGTACTTTCACATACAACACCTTTGTTGCAAGGGGATCTGGGAGACATAAAAAGTAATATTCAAACGCGGAAAACCTCAGAACAAGGCCAAACATCATAGGACACGTCTATACGGTAAGAGAAACTATAATTTTAATTTCTTTTGATGAAATTAAACTTAGAATAACATATCATAAACAGTAAACTCAGCAATGTAAAGACAGTAAAGCTAAATTTCTTATCTTTTTAATATTAACTTTGCAGCCCATGGATGGTCCACAAATCGTTGAATGATTAATGACACAGATTTAATTAAACCCATAAAATCTCACAACACTTCCAAACCAATCAAATAAGGGGAGCCGAGTGTACATAGAACACAAACATTATAGGACATCTATATATGGTAAGCGATACTATTATTTAAAATTCTGTTGATGAAATTAACATAGAATAACATATCATTACTTAACAGTTAACACAGCAATGTAATGAAAGTAAAACTAAATTTCTTTTTTTTTAACTTTGCAGATAATGGATGATCCACAAGTCGTGTAGTATGATAAATGGCACAGCTTTAATAATTAAAAAAAAAAACTGTAACACCCATTACAATCCACCAATTAATTTCAATATCAAACCGTTAAAAACATCAATGTAAATGAAAGTAAAAATACTGTGTTTCATTTTACTCTTAAGCAGCCCATATCTCTTTCTTTTTGTATAAATACAACCCTCCGTTAACACTGTATTCAAATTTTTCTTTTCATTTGTGTGACCTCTCAGCTGTCCTGTAGAGGCACAACACAGTAAATTTCTAGGGTGGATGTAATGATGTGAATATCAATAATGTATTGTGCTTTAAACAAATAAATACGACAAAAATTCCACAATTACTATTGAAACTAATCAACAGAAGGCAGCTCCTTACGGTTCTTGCACAGACAAGAATCATACAAATATTGCAGACGTTACTGTACTTTCACATACAACACCTTTGTTGCAAGGGGATCTGGGAGACATAAAAAGTAATATTCAAACGCGGAAAACCTCAGAACAAGGCCAAACATCATAGGACACGGCTATACGGTAAGAGAAACTATAATTTTAATTTCTTTTGATGAAATTAAACTTAGAATAACATATCATAAACAGTAAACTCAGCAATGTAAAGACAGTAAAGCTAAATTTCTTATCTTTTTAATTTTAACTTTGCAGCCCATGGATGGTCCACAAATCGTTGAATGATTAATGACACAGATTTAATTAAACCCATAAAATCTCACAACACTTCCAAACCAATCAAATAAGGGGAGCCGAGTGTACATAGAACACAAACATTATAGGACATCTATATATGGTAAGAGATACTATTATTTAAAATTCTGTTGATGAAATTAAACTTAGAATAACATATCATAAACAGTAAACTCAGCAATGTAAAGACAGTAAAGCTAAATTTCTTATCTTTTTAATATTAACTTTGCAGCCCATGGATGGTCCACAAATCGTTGAATGATTAATGACACAGATTTAATTAAACCCATAAAATCTCACAACACTTCCAAACCAATTAAATAAGGGGAGCCGAGTGTACATAGAACACAAACATTATAGGACATCTATATATGGTAAGCGATACTATTATTTAAAATTCTGTTGATGAAATTAACATAGAATAACATATCATTACTTAACAGTTAACACAGCAATGTAATGAAAGTAAAACTAAATTTCTTTTTTTTTAACTTTGCAGATAATGGATGATCCACAAGTCGTGTAGTATGATAAATGGCACAGCTTTAATAATTAAAAAAAAAAACTGTTACACCCATTACAATCCACCAATTAATTTCAATATCAAACCGTTAAAAACATCAATGTAAATGAAAGTAAAAATACTGTGTTTCATTTTACTCTTAAGCAGCCCATATCTCTTTCTTTTTGTATAAATACAACCCTCCGTTAACACTGTATTCAAATTTTTCTTTTCATTTGTGTGACCTCTCAGCTGTCCTGTAGAGGCACAACACAGTAAATTTCTAGGGTGGATGTAATGATGTGAATATCAATAATGTATTGTGCTTTAAACAAATAAATACGACAAAAATTCCACAATTACTATTGAAACTAATCAACAGAAGGCAGCTCCTTACGGTTCTTGCACAGACAAGAATCATACAAATATTGCAGACGTTACTGTACTTTCACATACAACACCTTTGTTGCAAGGGGATCTGGGAGACATAAAAAGTAATATTCAAACGCGGAAAACCTCAGAACAAGGCCAAACATCATAGGACACGTCTATACGGTAAGAGAAACTATAATTTTAATTTCTTTTGATGAAAATTAACTTAGATTGACATATCATAACTTAACAGTAAACACAGGAACGTAATGAAACTAAAACTAAATTTCTTATCTTTTTAATTTTAACTTTGCAGCCCATGGATGGTCCACAAATCGTTGAATGATTAATGACACAGATTTAATTAAACCCATAAAATCTCACAACACTTCCAAACCAATCAAATAAGGGGAGCCGAGTGTACATAGAACACAAACATTATAGGACATCTATATATGGTAAGCGATACTATTATTTAAAATTCTGTTGATGAAATTAACATAGAATAACATATCATTACTTAACAGTTAACACAGCAATGTAATGAAAGTAAAACTAAATTTCTTTTTTTTTAACTTTGCAGATAATGGATGATCCACAAGTCGTGTAGTATGATAAATGGCACAGCTTTAATAATTAAAAAAAAAAACTGTAACACCCATTACAATCCACCAATTAATTTCAATATCAAACCGTTAAAAACATCAATGTAAATGAAAGTAAAAATACTGTGTTTCATTTTACTCTTAAGCAGCCCATATCTCTTTCTTTTTGTATAAATACAACCCTCCGTTAACACTGTATTCAAATTTTTCTTTTCATTTGTGTGACCTCTCAGCTGTCCTGTAGAGGCACAACACAGTAAATTTCTAGGGTGGATGTAATGATGTGAATATCAATAATGTATTGTGCTTTAAACAAATAAATACGACAAAAATTCCACAATTACTATTGAAACTAATCAACAGAAGGCAGCTCCTTACGGTTCTTGCACAGACAAGAATCATACAAATATTGCAGACGTTACTGTACTTTCACATACAACACCTTTGTTGCAAGGGGATCTGGGAGACATAAAAAGTAATATTCAAACGCGGAAAACCTCAGAACAAGGCCAAACATCATAGGACACGTCTATACGGTAAGAGAAACTATAATTTTAATTTCTTTTGATGAAATTAAACTTAGAATAACATATCATAAACAGTAAACTCAGCAATGTAAAGACAGTAAAGCTAAATTTCTTATCTTTTTAATTTTAACTTTGCAGCCCATGGATGGTCCACAAATCGTTGAATGATTAATGACACAGATTTAATTAAACCTGTAAAATCTCACAACACTTCCAAACCAATCAAATAAGGGGAGCCGAGTGTACATAGAACACAAACATTATAGGACATCTATATATGGTAAGAGATACTATTATTTAAAATTCTGTTGATGAAATTAACATAGAATAACATATCATTACTTAACAGTTAACACAGCAATGTAATGAAAGTAAAACTAAATTTCTTTTTTTTTAACTTTGCAGATAATGGATGATCCACAAGTCGTGTAGTATGATAAATGGCACAGCTTTAATAATTAAAAAAAAAAACTGTAACACCCATTACAATCCACCAATTAATTTCAATATCAAACCGTTAAAAACATCAATGTAAATGAAAGTAAAAATACTGTGTTTCATTTTACTCTTAAGCAGCCCATATCTCTTTCTTTTTGTATAAATACAACCCTCCGTTAACACTGTATTCAAATTTTTCTTTTCATTTGTGTGACCTCTCAGCTGTCCTGTAGAGGCACAACACAGTAAATTTCTAGGGTGGATGTAATGATGTGAATATCAATAATGTATTGTGCTTTAAACAAATAAATACGACTAAAATTCCACAATTAGTATTGAAACTAATCAACAGAAGGCAGCTCCTTACGGTTCTTGCACAGACAAGAATCATACAAATATTGCAGACGTTACTGTACTTTCACATACAACACCTTTGTTGCAAGGGGATCTGGGAGACATAAAAAGTAATATTCAAACGCGGAAAACCTCAGAACAAGGCCAAACATCATAGGACACGTCTATACGGTAAGAGAAACTATAATTTTAATTTCTTTTGATGAAATTAAACTTAGAATAACATATCATAAACAGTAAACTCAGCAATGTAAAGACAGTAAAGCTAAATTTCTTATCTTTTTAATTTTAACTTTGCAGCCCATGGATGGTCCACAAATCGTTGAATGATTAATGACACAGATTTAATTAAACCCATAAAATCTCACAACACTTCCAAACCAATCAAATAAGGGGAGCCGAGTGTACATAGAACACAAACATTATAGGACATCTATATATGGTAAGCGATACTATTATTTAAAATTCTGTTGATGAAATTAACATAGAATAACATATCATTACTTAACAGTTAACACAGCAATGTAATGAAAGTAAAACTGAATTTCTTTTTTTTTAACTTTGCAGATAATGGATGATCCACAAGTCGTGTAGTATGATAAATGGCACAGCTTTAATAATTAAAAAAAAAAACTGTAACACCCATTACAATCCACCAATTAATTTCAATATCAAACCGTTAAAAACATCAATGTAAATGAAAGTAAAAATACTGTGTTTCATTTTACTCTTAAGCAGCCCATATCTCTTTCTTTTTGTATAAATACAACCCTCCGTTAACACTGTATTCAAATTTTTCTTTTCATTTGTGTGACCTCTCAGCTGTCCTGTAGAGGCACAACACAGTAAATTTCTAGGGTGGATGTAATGATGTGAATATCAATAATGTATTGTGCTTTAAACAAATAAATACGACAAAAATTCCACAATTACTATTGAAACTAATCAACAGAAGGCAGCTCCTTACGGTTCTTGCACAGACAAGAATCATACAAATATTGCAGACGTTACTGTACTTTCACATACAACACCTTTGTTGCAAGGGGATCTGGGAGACATAAAAAGTAATATTCAAACGCGGAAAACCTCAGAACAAGGCCAAACATCATAGGACACGTCTATACGGTAAGAGAAACTATAATTTTAATTTCTTTTGATGAAAATTAACTTAGATTGACATATCATAACTTAACAGTAAACACAGGAACGTAATGAAAGTAAAACTAAATTTCTTATCTTTTTAATTTTAACTTTGCAGCCCATGGATGGTCCACAAATCGTTGAATGATTAATGACACAGATTTAATTAAACCCATAAAATCTCACAACACTTCCAAACCAATCAAATAAGGGGAGCCGAGTGTACATAGAACACAAACATTATAGGACATCTATATATGGTAAGAGATACTATTATTTAAAATTCTGTTGATGAAATTAAACTTAGAATAACATATCATAAACAGTAAACTCAGCAATGTAAAGACAGTAAAGCTAAATTTCTTATCTTTTTAATTTTAACTTTGCAGCCCATGGATGGTCCACAAATCGTTGAATGATTAATGACACAGATTTAATTAAACCTGTAAAATCTCACAACACTTCCAAACCAATCAAATAAGGGGAGCCGAGTGTACATAGAACACAAACATTATAGGACATCTATATATGGTAAGAGATACTATTATTTAAAATTCTGTTGATGAAATTAACATAGAATAACATATCATTACTTAACAGTTAACACAGCAATGTAATGAAAGTAAAACTAAATTTCTTTTTTTTTAACTTTGCAGATAATGGATGATCCACAAGTCGTGTAGTATGATAAATGGCACAGCTTTAATAATTAAAAAAAAAAACTGTAACACCCATTACAATCCACCAATTAATTTCAATATCAAACCGTTAAAAACATCAATGTAAATGAAAGTAAAAATACTGTGTTTCATTTTACTCTTAAGCAGCCCATATCTCTTTCTTTTTGTATAAATACAACCCTCCGTTAACACTGTATTCAAATTTTTCTTTTCATTTGTGTGACCTCTCAGCTGTCCTGTAGAGGCACAACACAGTAAATTTCTAGGGTGGATGTAATGATGTGAATATCAATAATGTATTGTGCTTTAAACAAATAAATACGACTAAAATTCCACAATTAGTATTGAAACTAATCAACAGAAGGCAGCTCCTTACGGTTCTTGCACAGACAAGAATCATACAAATATTGCAGACGTTACTGTACTTTCACATACAACACCTTTGTTGCAAGGGGATCTGGGAGACATAAAAAGTAATATTCAAACGCGGAAAACCTCAGAACAAGGCCAAACATCATAGGACACGTCTATACGGTAAGAGAAACTATAATTTTAATTTCTTTTGATGAAATTAAACTTAGAATAACATATCATAAACAGTAAACTCAGCAATGTAAAGACAGTAAAGCTAAATTTCTTATCTTTTTAATTTTAACTTTGCAGCCCATGGATGGTCCACAAATCGTTGAATGATTAATGACACAGATTTAATTAAACCCATAAAATCTCACAACACTTCCAAACCAATCAAATAAGGGGAGCCGAGTGTACATAGAACACAAACATTATAGGACATCTATATATGGTAAGCGATACTATTATTTAAAATTCTGTTGATGAAATTAACATAGAATAACATATCATTACTTAACAGTTAACACAGCAATGTAATGAAAGTAAAACTGAATTTCTTTTTTTTTAACTTTGCAGATAATGGATGATCCACAAGTCGTGTAGTATGATAAATGGCACAGCTTTAATAATTAAAAAAAAAAACTGTAACACCCATTACAATCCACCAATTAATTTCAATATCAAACCGTTAAAAACATCAATGTAAATGAAAGTAAAAATACTGTGTTTCATTTTACTCTTAAGCAGCCCATATCTCTTTCTTTTTGTATAAATACAACCCTCCGTTAACACTGTATTCAAATTTTTCTTTTCATTTGTGTGACCTCTCAGCTGTCCTGTAGAGGCACAACACAGTAAATTTCTAGGGTGGATGTAATGATGTGAATATCAATAATGTATTGTGCTTTAAACAAATAAATACGACAAAAATTCCACAATTACTATTGAAACTAATCAACAGAAGGCAGCTCCTTACGGTTCTTGCACAGACAAGAATCATACAAATATTGCAGACGTTACTGTACTTTCACATACAACACCTTTGTTGCAAGGGGATCTGGGAGACATAAAAAGTAATATTCAAACGCGGAAAACCTCAGAACAAGGCCAAACATCATAGGACACGTCTATACGGTAAGAGAAACTATAATTTTAATTTCTTTTGATGAAAATTAACTTAGATTGACATATCATAACTTAACAGTAAACACAGGAACGTAATGAAAGTAAAACTAAATTTCTTATCTTTTTAATTTTAACTTTGCAGCCCATGGATGGTCCACAAATCGTTGAATGATTAATGACACAGATTTAATTAAACCCATAAAATCTCACAACACTTCCAAACCAATCAAATAAGGGGAGCCGAGTGTACATAGAACACAAACATTATAGGACATCTATATATGGTAAGAGATACTATTATTTAAAATTCTGTTGATGAAATTAAACTTAGAATAACATATCATAAACAGTAAACTCAGCAATGTAAAGACAGTAAAGCTAAATTTCTTATCTTTTTAATATTAACTTTGCAGCCCATGGATGGTCCACAAATCGTTGAATGATTAATGACACAGATTTAATTAAACCTGTAAAATCTCACAACACTTCCAAACCAATCAAATAAGGGGAGCCGAGTGTACATAGAACACAAACATTATAGGACATCTATATATGGTAAGAGATACTATTATTTAAAATTCTGTTGATGAAATTAACATAGAATAACATATCATTACTTAACAGTTAACACAGCAATGTAATGAAAGTAAAACTGAATTTCTTTTTTTTTAACTTTGCAGATAATGGATGATCCACAAGTCGTGTAGTATGATAAATGGCACAGCTTTAATAATTAAAAAAAAAAACTGTAACACCCATTACAATCCACCAATTAATTTCAATATCAAACCGTTAAAAACATCAATGTAAATGAAAGTAAAAATACTGTGTTTCATTTTACTCTTAAGCAGCCCATATCTCTTTCTTTTTGTATAAATACAACCCTCCGTTAACACTGTATTCAAATTTTTCTTTTCATTTGTGTGACCTCTCAGCTGTCCTGTAGAGGCACAACACAGTAAATTTCTAGGGTGGATGTAATGATGTGAATATCAATAATGTATTGTGCTTTAAACAAATAAATACGACTAAAATTCCACAATTACTATTGAAACTAATCAACAGAAGGCAGCTCCTTACGGTTCTTGCACAGACAAGAATCATACAAATATTGCAGACGTTACTGTACTTTCACATACAACACCTTTGTTGCAAGGGGATCTGGGAGACATAAAAAGTAATATTCAAACGCGGAAAACCTCAGAACAAGGCCAAACATCATAGGACACGTCTATACGGTAAGAGAAACTATAATTTTAATTTCTTTTGATGAAATTAAACTTAGAATAACATATCATAAACAGTAAACTCAGCAATGTAAAGACAGTAAAGCTAAATTTCTTATCTTTTTAATTTTAACTTTGCAGCCCATGGATGGTCCACAAATCGTTGAATGATTAATGACACAGATTTAATTAAACCCATAAAATCTCACAACACTTCCAAACCAATCAAATAAGGGGAGCCGAGTGTACATAGAACACAAACATTATAGGACATCTATATATGGTAAGCGATACTATTATTTAAAATTCTGTTGATGAAATTAACATAGAATAACATATCATTACTTAACAGTTAACACAGCAATGTAATGAAAGTAAAACTGAATTTCTTTTTTTTTAACTTTGCAGATAATGGATGATCCACAAGTCGTGTAGTATGATAAATGGCACAGCTTTAATAATTAAAAAAAAAAACTGTAACACCCATTACAATCCACCAATTAATTTCAATATCAAACCGTTAAAAACATCAATGTAAATGAAAGTAAAAATACTGTGTTTCATTTTACTCTTAAGCAGCCCATATCTCTTTCTTTTTGTATAAATACAACCCTCCGTTAACACTGTATTCAAATTTTTCTTTTCATTTGTGTGACCTCTCAGCTGTCCTGTAGAGGCACAACACAGTAAATTTCTAGGGTGGATGTAATGATGTGAATATCAATAATGTATTGTGCTTTAAACAAATAAATACGACAAAAATTCCACAATTACTATTGAAACTAATCAACAGAAGGCAGCTCCTTACGGTTCTTGCACAGACAAGAATCATACAAATATTGCAGACGTTACTGTACTTTCACATACAACACCTTTGTTGCAAGGGGATCTGGGAGACATAAAAAGTAATATTCAAACGCGGAAAACCTCAGAACAAGGCCAAACATCATAGGACACGGCTATACGGTAAGAGAAACTATAATTTTAATTTCTTTTGATGAAAATTAACTTAGATTGACATATCATAACTTAACAGTAAACACAGGAACGTAATGAAAGTAAAACTAAATTTCTTATCTTTTTAATTTTAACTTTGCAGCCCATGGATGGTCCACAAATCGTTGAATGATTAATGACACAGATTTAATTAAACCCATAAAATCTCACAACACTTCCAAACCAATCAAATAAGGGGAGCCGAGTGTACATAGAACACAAACATTATAGGACATCTATATATGGTAAGAGATACTATTATTTAAAATTCTGTTGATGAAATTAAACTTAGAATAACATATCATAAACAGTAAACTCAGCAATGTAAAGACAGTAAAGCTAAATTTCTTATCTTTTTAATATTAACTTTGCAGCCCATGGATGGTCCACAAATCGTTGAATGATTAATGACACAGATTTAATTAAACCCATAAAATCTCACAACACTTCCAAACCAATCAAATAAGGGGAGCCGAGTGTACATAGAACACAAACATTATAGGACATCTATATATGGTAAGCGATACTATTATTTAAAATTCTGTTGATGAAATTAACATAGAATAACATATCATTACTTAACAGTTAACACAGCAATGTAATGAAAGTAAAACTAAATTTCTTTTTTTTTAACTTTGCAGATAATGGATGATCCACAAGTCGTGTAGTATGATAAATGGCACAGCTTTAATAATTAAAAAAAAAAACTGTAACACCCATTACAATCCACCAATTAATTTCAATATCAAACCGTTAAAAACATCAATGTAAATGAAAGTAAAAATACTGTGTTTCATTTTACTCTTAAGCAGCCCATATCTCTTTCTTTTTGTATAAATACAACCCTCCGTTAACACTGTATTCAAATTTTTCTTTTCATTTGTGTGACCTCTCAGCTGTCCTGTAGAGGCACAACACAGTAAATTTCTAGGGTGGATGTAATGATGTGAATATCAATAATGTATTGTGCTTTAAACAGATAAATACGACAAAAATTCCACAATTACTATTGAAACTAATCAACAGAAGGCAGCTCCTTACGGTTCTTGCACAGACAAGAATCATACAAATATTGCAGACGTTACTGTACTTTCACATACAACACCTTTGTTGCAAGGGGATCTGGGAGACATAAAAAGTAATATTCAAACGCGGAAAACCTCAGAACAAGGCCAAACATCATAGGACACGTCTATACGGTAAGAGAAACTATAATTTTAATTTCTTTTGATGAAAATTAACTTAGATTGACATATCATAACTTAACAGTAAACACAGGAACGTAATGAAAGTAAAACTAAATTTCTTATCTTTTTAATTTTAACTTTGCAGCCCATGGATGGTCCACAAATCGTTGAATGATTAATGACACAGATTTAATTAAACCCATAAAATCTCACAACACTTCCAAACCAATCAAATAAGGGGAGCCGAGTGTACATAGAACACAAACATTATAGGACATCTATATATGGTAAGAGATACTATTATTTAAAATTCTGTTGATGAAATTAAACTTAGAATAACATATCATAAACAGTAAACTCAGCAATGTAAAGACAGTAAAGCTAAATTTCTTATCTTTTTAATTTTAACTTTGCAGCCCATGGATGGTCCACAAATCGTTGAATGATTAATGACACAGATTTAATTAAACCTGTAAAATCTCACAACACTTCCAAACCAATCAAATAAGGGGAGCCGAGTGTACATAGAACACAAACATTATAGGACATCTATATATGGTAAGAGATACTATTATTTAAAATTCTGTTGATGAAATTAACATAGAATAACATATCATTACTTAACAGTTAACACAGCAATGTAATGAAAGTAAAACTAAATTTCTTTTTTTTTAACTTTGCAGATAATGGATGATCCACAAGTCGTGTAGTATGATAAATGGCACAGCTTTAATAATTAAAAAAAAAAACTGTAACACCCATTACAATCCACCAATTAATTTCAATATCAAACCGTTAAAAACATCAATGTAAATGAAAGTAAAAATACTGTGTTTCATTTTACTCTTAAGCAGCCCATATCTCTTTCTTTTTGTATAAATACAACCCTCCGTTAACACTGTATTCAAATTTTTCTTTTCATTTGTGTGACCTCTCAGCTGTCCTGTAGAGGCACAACACAGTAAATTTCTAGGGTGGATGTAATGATGTGAATATCAATAATGTATTGTGCTTTAAACAGATAAATACGACAAAAATTCCACAATTACTATTGAAACTAATCAACAGAAGGCAGCTCCTTACGGTTCTTGCACAGACAAGAATCATACAAATATTGCAGACGTTACTGTACTTTCACATACAACACCTTTGTTGCAAGGGGATCTGGGAGACATAAAAAGTAATATTCAAACGCGGAAAACCTCAGAACAAGGCCAAACATCATAGGACACGTCTATACGGTAAGAGAAACTATAATTTTAATTTCTTTTGATGAAAATTAACTTAGATTGACATATCATAACTTAACAGTAAACACAGGAACGTAATGAAAGTAAAACTAAATTTCTTATCTTTTTAATTTTAACTTTGCAGCCCATGGATGGTCCACAAATCGTTGAATGATTAATGACACAGATTTAATTAAACCCGTAAAATCTCACAACACTTCCAAACCAATCAAATAAGGGGAGCCGAGTGTACATAGAACACAAACATTATAGGACATCTTTATATGGTAAGAGATACTATAATTGTAATTTCTTTTGATGAAATTTAACTTCGATTGACATATCATAACTTAACAGTAAACACAGGAACGTAATGAAAGTAAAACTAAATTTCTTTTCTTTTAACTTTGCAGATAATGGATGATCCACAAGTCGTAGTATGATATATGTCACATATTTAATGAAAAAAAAAAAAAAGAACTGTTACACCCATTACAATCCATCAAATAAATATCAATAAAAAAAGGTTAAAAACATCAATGTAAATGAAAGTAATATTAAATGTATTTCATTTACTCTTAAGCAGCCCATATCTCCTTCTTATTGTATAAATAACTACCCTCCCTTAACATTGTATTCTTTTATATATCACCTTTATTATAATTTATAACAGCGAATCTATTGGCCAAAACTAATAACAAGATCTCATGCGTCTTTTAAGTATGGAATGCGTTGATGTATAAAACATTAATATTTTGAGATTGGTAATGATGGTTACTCAGTAGGTGATGGTATGTGCTGTACATCATGGAAAAAATTAATATAAATTATAAGCATTCTAGACTGCTTTTTCGAATTTGGTGCATATTCTTACCTCGGTTTATGGGCTGGTACTCGACGAAATGTATGTTACCTTTGTATCGAACAGACATTTCCGGTTGAAACCACAGTCAATGGTTACGATTTTTTTTTCGATGACCGTTGCCCGTGGGCCGTTTAGTCTCTGGCCGTTGTCGTTGTCGTCGTTATCGTCGCGTAATGGTGCTGTGTTTTCCGCGAATTCTTCATCGTTAGTTTATTTAAAGATCGAAATAGTGCGCGAACGTTTTTTTCGATTGTCGCCGATTGCCACCGCCGCGGTGTGACGGGAGTAAAATCGTACGCGAGTGAAATGCTCGAAATGTCGAAAATAGCGGCGTAAATCAAACGCGAAATAGGGCCGAGAAAAAAAAGATGGCGGGCGTTCCCCGGGTTTCGCACCACGGTTTGATATTATATTCGCGAATAATTATCGTTTTTCGCTTATTTTTCTTTTGTCGACAACGGTAATGTTGGTTTGACAGATTAATACATTAGATAGGGATTGTATTGCAATGGTTTCCCGTTGCCTTTTGCACAGGGGAGATGGTGGCATATCTCTCTCTCTCTCTCTCTCTCTCCAGATTCTAGATAGTTGCAAGGCCCCCGGGAGAAGCTGCCGTGGCTGAGCTCGGCCACTTTAATTCCCGGTCTAGGACCAATGAAAAACGATTATTTTTCTTCTGCAGCCGATGCAGAAAGCCCGTAGGCCGTTTAATCTCTCGCCGTTGTCGCCGTCGTCGTGTTATAGTGCCGTGTTTTCGAGAATTCGTCGTCGTTAGTTAATCGCTTAAACTTTAAACGATCGGAATAGTGCGCGACCGTTGCTCTTTCGATTGTCGCCGATTGCCACCGCCGCGGTGTGACGGGAATAAAATCGTACGCGGGTGAAGTGCTCGAAGTGTCGAAAACAGCGGCGTAGATCAAACGCGAAATGTGGCCGAGAAAAAAAGATGGCGGACGTTCCGTGAGTACCTATACCTATACTTATTTATCTTATTATCGTTTACGTCTCTCGTATTGTTCGAACAGTCATTATAGTTTGTCATCGAATAAAAATCCCACAAAGCCGGGATGATTGTTAACGTTCTGTGTAAATATATTTAATTATATAACATAAAAATATCGTATATAGCGAGTGTTACCGGGCTTCGCCCCCCCCCCCCCCGGTTTGATGTTAAATTTGTAAATAATTATCATTATTCGTTTTTATTTTTTTAAAGTCTACAACGGTAATGTTGGTTTGACAGAATTATAGCCTGTTTACATTGGTAGTGGGTTCGTTGGGCAATGGTTTCCCGTTTCCTTGTGCACAGGGTATATGGTGGTATCTCTCTCTCTAGAGTCTTTTTTTTTTTCTTCTTTTTTTTTTGAACCGGGAACTGGGGGTGGCACTGACTTTCGTCACTTCACCCCCCAGTCCCCATCGTTTATTTGATAAGTCACATCACAGTTGCCTGTACACAGAGAGGCCGCCGTGGCCGAGCCTGACCGCCGTGGCCGAGCTCGACTGCCGTGGCCGAGCTTGATCGCTGTGGTACACGGGCTGAGACCACGGTCAATAGCTATGATTATTTTTCTTCGGCGGCCGTTGCCCGTAGGCCGTTTAGTCTCTCGCCGTTGTCACCGTTTAGTCTTCCGCCGTTGTCACCGCTTAGTCTTCCGCCGTTGTCACCGTTTGGTCTCTCGCCGTCGTCACCGTTTGGTCTCTCACCGTCGTCACCGTTTGGTCTCTCGCCGTTGTCACCGTTTAGTCTTCCGCCGTTGTCACCGCTTAGTCTTCCGCCGTTGTCACCGTTTAGTCTTCCGCCGTTGTCACCGTTTGGTCTCACGCCGTCGTCACCGTTTGGTCTCTCGCCGTCGTCACCGTTTGGTCTCTCGCCGTCGTCACCGTTTGGTCTCTCGCCGTCGTTACCGTTTAGTCTCTCGCCGTTGTCACCGTTTAGTCTTCCGCCGTTGTCACCGCTTAGTCTTCCGCCGTTGTCACCGTTTAGTCTTCCGCTGTTGTCACCGTTAAGTCTCTCGCCGTCGTCACCGTTAAGTCTCTCGCCGTCGTCACCGTTTGGTCTCTCGCCGTTGTCGTTTAATGGTGCCGTGTTTTTCGCGAATTTGTTGTAACGACATCTGATTATCGTGTACATCTCCCCCGTATCGTACGGGCGATAATCATAGTTTTACGTTGAACAAAAATCCCACGAAGTTGGGATAATTGTTAACGTCCTATGCTATTATTAGCTAAATTACCCGGCTTCGCCCGTGAACAGTTTTTCCTGGTATGAAGGGGTGTGGGGGTTAAGGCGACAAGTGCTGAATGTTATTAGTTATATAGTTATTATATTTCTAGATTTCTGTATATTCCTATTTACCCCAGGGGTAGCCTTGCTATTTAGTATTGAATTCATAGTTAATCATATTAATTAGGAGATAGGTATGCCGTTATATTATTATTATTTACATATATTATTATTGTTTATAATATAATGTATTTAGATATGGCTTTCGTTATCCAGCGTTGTCAAACATATTTTATTCAATTGTTTTTGTAGTGTGCTGATTTAAATTTTGATTTTTCCTTTAAATCTCGCTATAAAGAATTGTGTTTGTTTATGCTATCGATATAACGAATTTCGATTCTACGAACTTTCGGTATACCGAACTATTGAAATTCGTTATATCGCGAGAGAAAAAACCTTTGTTAGTGGTTACCTATTATGCTATATGACAGAGGTGGCAAATCCATGGCACGAATGCCCGAGGTGGCACGCGAAAAGATTTCGAGTAAATACCTACTTTCAAATTACAAATATATATTTGTTCTAACTATCGTGTTGAAAATGCATAAATACTTTTAAATTACATTTAAGTACACTTTTATCCCCACTAATAAATGCGTATGATAAGTATTTCGTTGTCTATCATTGTATGGATAACTAATGTGTTAAAAAAAAAAATTACAAAAACTTCTGGTCTTTTAAGGGGTAAAATGTATTAGCTTTACACGATAGACACTACGATCGGAGTGCGGAAGCGACGCGAACCACGCGGGAAAATCAAACGGACACTTGTAAAACCACACCATGTAACACCACCAACTCTGTCCCTAGGTTTTGTGAGGTCCGGGGCAAGATTTGGATCGAGGCCTCTAAATTCATAACATTTTGAACACATACATCAGTAGAAACTAGAATGTAGGTATTGAAAGTTGTGATAATACTGCTACAACTACTACAATTTAAGTCGTGGACACGTGGACTCAGGGTGACTCAATCGTTATTCATTTACATTCCATTACGTCGCGGTTAGGAGCACGACAACACATTTTGTGTGTGTGTGTGTTTTTTTTTTTTAATCTAAGAAGTAGTCGTCGGCTGTAGTAGACGTAGATAACGCAATAACAATAAAGGTCTTTATTATTATCGGACACGACGACGTCTGTCGTCTACTGACCGCCGCGGCTCTATCGGTTCACGCGTAGGTGTAAACTGTAAATAACAATATAATCGTCGATTATCACCTGCCCACCGCCACGGGCGAAATTATACCCGTAGACGTTTTTTTCCATTAGGTCTGCCCGAAATCGTATACCTACCTACGTCCACCGTGTACATTATCAAAATCGTCTCCCACTCGTAAACCAAACAAATAGGTATATTGAATAAAATATAATACTGTACCTACACGCCTGTTATTCAAATTCATGACATATTTCAATGCGGATGCTCATCGGAAGAGCTCGACAATGAAATATGACAGTATATTGTGATTTACGGGTCGATTAATTTTATTTAAAATTAAAACAATAATTTTATCAATGTGATTTCTGGAGGCGTATATCGGTATATTAAACAGACAAAGATTAAACGGTAGACACCGATTTTTTACTATAATTATTATTCCTGTGTACGTATAGAAGGAAATTATTTAACAATTTTAATACAATTTTATTTTATTAAACGACACGCTTTTAAGCGTTGTGAACTAATAATAAAATAATAACTTGTACGTTACCCAAAATCAACGACGAACGTGGCCGAGCGAGAGATTTTGGATTTCCATTTCGTCGTGTTATGAAACTTCTAACTAACTGGGTGTAGTAATAATTATAATTGTTTTACATTTTCGCTTCAGTCATAGATAACACGCGAAAAAAATAGGGCATGAACTTTGATCGGTATACAATAATTAGAGGGAAAAAAACAATAATAAATTATTATAGTATATAATTCGTGGACGAGAGGCATGCAATGACGTATTATTAGTGTCGTGATGACGTTTAGGATGCAATATTATAGGTACGTGGACACGGGCAGACGTGCGACGGTTACGATGTTATGTTATAATTAATTATGTAAGTCCATATTTTATTCGTATAGAGTTTGACTACCTACGTTTGATTACGTTTTAATAAACTTTACAATTATTTTCTACGAAATATAAACTCATTCACTTCTCAGTTATGCAGTAGTAAAAATTGTATTTAGTGTATCTACACGTTTCAAGCGATTTGATGACGTAACGTGCACCCACCGACCATGGTTTCGATTTCATTTTTAGCCTTGTAAGATATACGAACACAGATTATAAATTATACTTCAATAAATTAAATTTTGATTAAATATATTATATACACTTGAGTACATTTTTCGATTTTTTTTTTTTACACAAGTAGTATGAATGCGAAATAAAAAAAAAACAACGAAAATAAAAATAGCCGATACCTCTTTATTGTTATTATATATATGTATTTTGTATCATATTTGTTATCCATTTACACAAGCGCATAAACCCGCGTTATGCCTCTGTTTTAGATCAATGTCGTGATGTCTGCGTTTACCCGAGTAGTGAGACGTACCTACATTATGGATTGGCGCCACTGATTTAGATCATATTTCATATAGGTATATTATTGAGGTCTAAAGTGTTGCGCGTTCGCGTAGGAATTTATATACATTAAATACATGTAAGAAAGCAAGTCACCATTACAATTATTGTAGATTGAATCGGTCGATTCTTTGGAGTTAGGGAGTGAACATTTTGAAATCCACAAAATATACTGAGTTTGTCGATATCAAGAGCGATATAGTTCTCTTAATACACACATATAAGTATTTATTATTTGTGTTTATATGTATCTATTATTTTTGTTTTCAAACATTTACAGTATAGGTGCACACTATAATATTATTTCGTTTATTATGAAAACAAAAATAACAGCACTTACCATGTACGACCGGTATCAAGGACGATAATCCATCGTTCAGTCAAAACAAATTTGAAGTTTAATTTCTTGTCTTCGTATACTGTATTCGCTCGTCCACGTGTGAAAAATACGTAATATTTCATTCGACTAAACCTACGCTCGATCAAAACGGTTTATCCTATTCGTTTTCAGCAGTTTCCCATAATTATTATTTCTGATTGATTTATTCTTCTTCTAGAGGACCGTAAACGTTCACGGATATTTGACACAAGTATCTATTACTAAATTACTTGATGAATATATTCATAATATTAATTTACAATAATAATAAAATCATTTTATTTATATAAACATTAGTAAAATAGATCAATGTAATAAAAATTAAATAACAATTTAGCACAAGTCAGGCAAGTCAACGTTTAAATCAAATAATTGTTAATAAATATTCTAGTCTTAATCACGTATCAATGTATAATAAACTGAAGCAAAATTTCAATTGTAGAATATTTAAATAAAAAATATTGCTAACCAATTTTTATTTTCAGGTTCAATTTTGTAAAGCTTATAATTACTTTACCTTACAAATTACAACAAAAGTAGTTTAATACACAATTTAAAACTAATATAATTAATAATAATGTTCCTAATACGAGTATTTTATCAATTATTTTAATAGTATACCGTTCTTTTTATACAAATGTGTAGTGTAATAGTGTGTATACGATATTTTATTAATAATTAAAATGAAGTAAATAATAATACACACTATCGTTGAATGATATATTCATATTACACATATAATTAATTTCCAAACCTGACGGAAAAAGGTGGAAGGTGTTCTTTTGAGGGAATCGACGTTTTTTTGTTTTGACGTAAAAGGGTGTCCCGCTCAGGAACATTATTAATTACTATTTAATTTCCAAGTGTTTAATTACGGAGTGTTTTATTTTAATTTCCATATCAAGGGTGTTACGATTCTGCAATCAAGTACTTGGGAATTTCGCAGGGGTTCGGGACCACTCCATGGATCTCCATTCTAAATACGTTCCTACGCGCCTGTTTGCAATAAAAAAGTATGTATAAAAAGAAAACAATTTATTTTATATTACGAGGGGGGGGGGGGCGCGAATCGTCAACTTTTTTATCAACACGTCACCCAGTAAAACGTTCTCGAAATACCTAATCACTTGCCGCGCACACAGTTTACAGTCGTAACACGGCTATCTATAGATAGATTACTGTCTGTGCGTTGTAGTGAGTGGTGTAGTGATAATAGCTACCGGCCTTATCATTGCTCACGTTATATATTTTTTTTTTTCGTGCGCACACGCAGTTACCGTCACGCCAGTAGCTCAGTTGTCACTCGTCACTCGTCGTCGCTGTATTGTTGGTGGTGGCGGCGTCGGCGGCGGAATCGTTGTCTCTGATAGTGTTTTTTTCTTTTTTTTTTTCTGGTCCGTGAACAAGTAGGCAGTAGTCGTAATCGTCGGGCCATCAGCCGCCGACCGATAATCGTACGTTTATTATTATTATTATTATTTTTTTTTTTTCACTCCGACGTTGATAAATCGGGCACCAGCTACTTGGTAAATAGCACTCGGCAGTTCACACCGCAATTCGTCGCCGTAACGTAGTCAACTTAATCGTAACGATAATGCATTCGTACGGTAATATTAATAGTTCGATCTTCTTATGCCAGCGCTGTTTGGCTTAACACGTCGAACAGAGTCAATCGCGACTGAGCTGTAAGTTCACACCACTCGCAGGACAATTGCATTTTCTTTTCATTATTCATTTCCTCTAAAACTTTATATACGTCGACATTATATTTTTCGTCGCGTTCTTGTTTCGACCGATGTATCGTTCAAACATCGATTCATAATGAGCTTCTAACGGCTAACACTGACCTTCTTGTCTACTTGTAATTTAACGACAAGTTTTTTTTTTTTCTATTCAAGTGTTGAGCAACGTATCAAAACTAACAAACGATCAACATGAGAACAATCACTATTATTAGTGTTAAATTTACCTGTGGTGCGACTAATGTTGAGAACTGAGCGTTGTCACATTCGACCGGTGTTGGGCGAGCTTGGTCATGGCTGCCCGCACGGTATCGTTTCTTTTGTGGATAGTTTCGTTGCAATGGACTTCAGCTCAAGATTATTCATCTCAATGGGCTGCTCACATCGAAGGCGGACTCGAAACGGCAAAAATTACATCGGAAAAACATGGATTCGTTTTGCTAGGCGAGGTAAATAATATTGTTTTTCTCTAAATAATAAAATTAAACAGGAAATATTTTCATCGAACGTATATTTAAAAAAAAAAAAATTTTCACAGTTATACACTTGATAGTTTAGTTCTATTGTACTTTAAAATAAATTTATTTATTGCATTCTGAATTCAATTCTACTAGAAGTTATGTATTTAATTTCACTTGACTAGTAATGCCAAACAATAATCAATTGTATAAATGTGGATATTATTTATTAGTTAATACTTACACCCTATATATTTACTAGTATTTATATTTTATTTTCCTATTTAATATCAATGACTTAATTTCTATTATTCACATATAATTGTTTTAAAACAATTAATTATAACTCCTCTAGGTAGGTACCTATTTTAGATTATATTATAATAAATACTTTTATAATAATTGTTAAAAATATATAAAATATTGCATATTAGGCGAGACATTAGGTATAGATCTTTTTAAAGTTATGGTTGAAAAAAATGTATACCTATCTCTATCAATTATAAATTATGAAACATATATTTTGTATTGTTTTTATCATTTAAATTATTAAAATCACATATTTAAATTAAATACAAATACTGTACAAATGTTTCTATTCAATTTTCTACATACAAATTAGTATTTTAAATGAATTAAAATAGCAAATAAAATTTGATTAATTTTCAAAAAATATTATAAATAATGAATATTAATGAATTAGGTGAAAATTAAATGTACAAGTTTCATAATAAATATTTAGTTTTGTTTATATACTTATGCCCTACAACCTACTTAAAAATATATCTAGTTATTTAAATTGTCTACATAAAGCAATTCAAATGTTATGAAATAAAATTTCATCATGAAAAAAATATCTTACATGGCGTTTAATATTATTATTGTTAGTACCTATTTAAACAATGTATAATTCACAAATAAAACATTAATTTAAGTATGACATAAATAAAATTATGCAAAAAATAAACATTCAAAGAGAGATATATCTGACAAGTTTTAATTATTTTGAATTTTAAGTTCTGAGTGAAGCAAGAAATGTATTGATTTTAGTATGATATTTTTTTCCATTGTTATTAAAAAAGGAATAGTTGTATGTACTTAAAATTTTCACTAAATACTTTTATTGTCATTCTCTCGAGAAAACAAAAAACTTTTCTTAGAAATGTAAAACTATTTATCTATTATACTTTAAATCATTCATTTTTATTTCATTTTTAAAAACTGATTAATTAATGTTTGATTGGTTTTATACAATTGTATAATTATACAAGGACATTTTTTATATTATCGCTTTTGTTGACAAAATTATAATAAGGTGCAACAAGTAATAATTAGAGAAATAATTATAATTCATGTTATTAATTACTTAATTAATTTTTAATGTTAAATATTTATAAATAATTATATTTATTATTGATAATTTTATTTACATATAATATTATTGTTATACATAACATCACTAATAATATTGATAAAATGATTTTAATAAAAAAAACTATTTGATTGTTTCAGATTTTTCCAGACTATTATCATCTAGAACACAAACATGTATCAAAGCGATCAGTTAACCCAGGTCTTGAACATCATGAAAAATTAATATCTGAACAAAATGTAAATATATGAATCATATTTATTAAATATTATCAATAAGTTATAAAAACATTTCTTTTTATCATCTAATGTTTATTGATAACTTTATATAAAGAATAGTTTAATCTTGATTTTGATGGTATCATATTAGAAGATGTACGAGGTAGTAATATTTTGTTTCTTCGTAGAAATTTTGGTTTTACTGTTGTTGGTTCTTCTTTTATTGTTTTATTTTCCATCTTGAGTATATCTATTGGAATTGTGGTATTCGTGACAATTGAAGAGATTGGATTGGTGAGACCAACATTGTTAGGATGATTTATGTTTTGATGATTTATAATAAAATTTTGTTGATTTAAATAATTAAAGTAACTTAATAAATACTGTTCTAACATTTGATTATATTGGTTTACATTTTGGTCAGTTGATTTCCATTGTTCTGTAACTGCAGTAGACTAAAAGAGAAAAAATACAAACATTTTTATCACATTATATTTTATTTGTTTTACAATAAAGGCCTAAAGCAGAGTAAACGATAGAATAGAAATTAATTAAATGAATTAATTAAATAACAGAATAATAATACCACATGATATTGATTAATTGGTTAAAATATAATTTAATTTGCACATAAATACCATTTAAAATGTGAGTTTTAATTTGACGAACTGAATAATATCAATTTGATTGTCATCACATCATATCTACATTGTCAAATATTTAACATTTTAATGTTAATTATAAAATAATTAAAAAGTAGACATGATGATCTTAAATTAAAAATTAAACTGAATTCGATATCATTTTAACAAAAAAAGTTGTTTGTATTTAAAAAAATAAAATAATTATATTTTAATAAACCTAATGTTTTAAGAAATAACTGATAGTTAATAAATTAGTAGTTTCACTTTATATATTTATAATATACTATTATATTTAGATGGTATATATGTATAAACAATTATTTAAATGTTTCATTGGTATGTCTGTTGTAATTATAATTACAATAGTACTAGTTAGTAATCACTATACCTGGTAAAATGAATGTACTGCTACTACACAATTTAACAACACAAATTGAATGGGATTCATGTTAACTGTTACTAGTGTAGATCATAAATGAAAAACAAAATATAAACTTTTTATACATACACGTTTTCAATGTAAATAATCTTTAAAGATAGACAACGTACTTATCTTTTTGATTATTTATCACACCATCTTTTTTAAACAAATATTTAAAAAAAGATAAATCATGATATTTATCACGTATTTTTTTAAAATTATTAATTATTTATCTGTTCCAGGTGAAATGGGCAAAACAACAACAAATATTAAGTCGATCAAAAAGAGATTACCTAACTTATGTTAGAGATGGCAGAAATTCTAAAAGATTTGCAATTAAAGGCGGATTAAACGATCCAAAATGGCCAAAAATGTGGTATTTGGTTAGTAGTTTATAATCTAATTTTAATTTTAAACTATTTTTTTAAATCTGCTAAAATCATCATTTATTTAAGAAAACCATTTATATACTAAACAATAATACTAAACTTATTGTACCCCCCAGCACAGATTGTATTATGTCGAAATTAAAAACATAAAAAAAATAAATATACTAAACAATAATATTGTACTATTTAAATATTATTTATAATTTGTTTGTAACATACATTTTATGTTTCCTTACATAATTTGATATTGTTTGATATTTTGCCTAATTTTCCGTGATCATTTTTTTCACAGTTAATTGGTTATTTTCTTATATTTTATACCTTATGTATACTCCTAGGACTTCTTTAAAATTAATATTTTACATAATAAATAAAGAAACGTCTATGTTTTAATGTAATTTAGAACCGAGGCAGAGATATGGATATGAATGTTCAAGGTGCTTGGGAAGAAGGAATTACTGGAAAAGGTTCAGTCGTTACAATATTAGATGACGGCTTGGAAAAAGACCATCCAGACTTAATAAAAAATTATGTAAGTTTTTATTTATATTATTTATACTTGGATATAAAAAAATAATATAAACATTTTTTTATTTATAATATTTGCTTGAATAGGATCCTTCGGCTAGTTATGATATGAACAGTAGAGACGAAGACCCAATGCCTAGGTATGATCAAATGGATACAAATCGCCATGGTACTAGATGTGCAGGAGAAGTAGCAGCGTCCGCCAATAATTCTCTTTGTTCAGTGGGTATTGCCTTTGGAGCAAGTATCGGTGGTGTTCGAATGTTAGATGGGGATGTGACTGATGCAGTTGAAGCAAGATCTCTTAGCTTGAATCCTCAGCACATTCATATATATAGCGCATCGTGGGGTCCAGATGATGATGGAAAAACCGTGGATGGGCCTGGTGAATTAGCCACTCGAGCTTTTCTCGAAGGTATATCAAAAGGTCGCGGTGGTAAAGGTTCAATATTTATTTGGGCATCCGGTAATGGTGGCCGGGAACATGATAATTGTAACTGTGACGGTTATACAAATGCTATTTGGACATTAAGTATAAGTAGCGCTACACAAAATGGTCATGTTCCTTGGTATTCAGAAGCTTGTAGTTCAACTTTGGCAACCACTTATAGCAGTGGAAATAATTATGAGAGTCAGGTAATTATCAAAATCTTTACAACCCAAAAATATTGAAAGATTTCCAGCTTACCTATTTAATGAAATTTTTTTTTATAATATAGATTATCACAACAGATCTTCATCACGATTGTACTAGTAATCATACAGGTACATCTGCATCTGCACCATTGGCGGCTGGAATTGTAGCTTTAACATTAGAAGCTAACAATAAGCTGACTTGGAGAGATATGCAACATATTGTTGTATTGACAGCCAGACCAACTCATTTATTAGCATCTGATTGGGTTGTAAATGGTGTTGGACGAAAAGGTACGTATTTTTAATAGTCTTGTAATATTTATATTAAATATTGAAAGCATCAAAGGACATTTCAAACTTAAAAAAAAATGTATGGTGATTACTTAATTAATTTACAAAAAATTTAAGAACAAACTATTTTTAAATAATTTAAAAAATGGTGAAAATTGCTATTGGCCTGGATGCCAGTTTTATTCATCATAGTTATAATGTAAAGTCAATTTTACTTTCATATTTTGATAATATTCTTTTTTTTTTTTTAGTGAGTCATTCTTTTGGTTATGGCTTAATGGATGCCACTGAAATGGTAAGATTAGCTCGTAGATGGAAGACTGTCCCAGCTCAACATATTTGCAATGTCACTGCTCCTGTTTATGAAAAGTAAGTTCAAATCGAATGAATACATGTTTTATATTTGATTTAAATGTTTATAACTCAATTTCTGTTATCCTCGATTTGTGTTATAGATTAGTGCCTGCACGTAGTTCGGTTACGATTCCACTCCTAGTAAACGAATGCAACAGTGTAAATTTTTTAGAACACGTTCAAGCTAAAATATCATTATCAGCTTATCGACGTGGTGATATCAAAATTGATTTGACTTCTCCCAGTGGTACAAAATCAACACTTCTTGCTCCAAGAACTCATGACAATTCACACACAGGATTTCACGTTTGGCCATTTATGACTGTACATATGTGGGGAGAACGACCTTTCGGCATGTGGCAGTTGACTATTCATAATGAAGGCAAACTATTAGGTAAAGTACCCAAATTGTATTTGATTTCTAACATATTAACTGTAATTTTTCTAAATAATACGTCTGATACCAATCATTATTTCTAAATGCTTGGGTTAAGGGTGTCGGAATAATTATTTTGTATATTTATATTTAATTTTCAGAATATTTTTATATCTACTTTAATAAAAGTTTTTAATTGACTAACCACATCTTGTTACTACTAACAAATTAATGTGCTTTAGGTCGATCTTCTTTACACGAGTGGTGTTTGATATTATACGGTACTAAGTATTCCCCAAGGACATTGTCTCCTCCAATCTATCCTGTTGAACAGCCACCCAAAAAAATTCCCCGAAGAAATTCTAAAAATAAAAAAAAAAATTCAAAAAAAGGTAAAGTGAAAAAACAGTCTACCACTCCAGTTAGTACCTTCGTGAAACAAAGTGTTTCTGGTTATAAACCAAATGTCCATTTCGTTTTGTTTCCAATCAAAAATTCTTCTAAATTATCTCCTACCTTAACAGACAATGTCCAAACATATCCTACCAGCCATAGACTCTACAGTTTACAAAATGTGGATGGCAGGCCGGCAAAAAAAAATTTGTCGCCTGAAAGAAACATATCACCTACAACTACAGGCAAGAATGTCTGCATGGAAATCGCCATTTTTTTTGCATGTCATGCTATAATTTTACCTAAATAAAATAGGTACCTATCATCTATATTTTGCTTATTTTAGTAAAATACATTTTTTACATTTTTCGTGCACCATAGGCTAATTAAATTTGATTTAATTGTGTATTATTTTTTAGTTATTGTATTAGTTGATATTATGTTTTTCACTTTATAATATTTATTGCACTTTTGTCTTGAGTTAAATTAAATAAATAATTTGCAAACATTTGCATAGACTGATAAACTTGCACATAAATGATATTTTTAGTCATTTTTTAAATTAATTATTTAAATATTATATTTAAAGTTGGGTTAAAACGAGATTTTTCTTCTAAGTAGTATCAATATAAAATGTGGGTCTTTTAAAATTAAATTATTGACACAACTTTTTATAAGCATAGTATTAATTATATAATTACACAGTTATTTTTTTTGTTCATTAACTATTCATATTTTAGATTCTGTGCAAAGCAAATAATGCAAATGTTTTACACGTATATTGGTTTTTTTTTGAAAAGATTTTCTAATACCGACTATATAAAACCAATAAATATTTAGCGCCATTAAATATAATACATAATATTATACTTGGATAATTTGTTAAGAATTATATTTTGAAAGCTTATATGTTTAGTACAAAATAACACATCAATGAACTTGCACTTGGAATCAGCAATACTCTACTTCAGTAGCTTATTTTTTTTTACTTCAATCAGTTTTTTCTTTATCTGACCAAAATCCGTACTTCAGTGAAATTCTACAAGGAAAATTGTATGTATATAATGTGTCCCAGAAGGAATTACTCATTTTAAGTAGCTCTACTACATTTGGTTAATTATTTCTCGTGAGATACACTATTTGTATTGGAATGTGCTGCTTCTTATGATCTACACACTTTTGATTAAGTAATATTGTATTGTATCCTAAATTTACAATGGGTGATACATGGTTAATCGATATTATTGACATTTGTATTAAAATTCTTATAGTACTACAGATAATATTTCTATTGTTTATTTTCTTCTCATTAAAGACACTTGGACATTATTGACAAGTTGAATTCTAATCTTAAAACTGCTATATTGCATAATGTTAGATAAATTCATAGTAATAAATAAATAAATTCCTTATTTCATATCCACAAAACAAAAGAAGCAAACATTTATGAAATTAGGAGAATAAAAAAACAGATATCATTTGTATATCGAGTACCTCGTTTTACCTTGGATTCTTTTAGCAAGTTCAAAGTTATTGTACTATATTTTTTTACAAAAAAGTTTTAAAGGATATCATAAATCATGGTAGCATTGTTTAATTATTTTATTACTTATTATTTATTTTAAAATGTGTTTTCAATTTTGAAATTTGTTTTCAACATTTGAATCTATGTAGAAATGTGAATGTAGAATACAATTATAGTAAAGTTTTGCGATTTTAAGTACATCTAGTCACTATAGAAAATGTAAACAGACCAAATTATGATCGCATCGTCAATGAATAATACAAAAATTTTAATTTCATTTTATTTATTTATGCTTTTAGCCAACATGACTGCCTGGGAGATGGTTTTTTATGGAACAATATTACCTCCAGATCAAACGCACACACTTCCTACAATCATAAACATAAATCAAAATCAAACTTTAGGAAAAACATCAGAAATTGTTGTCAAATCTGGAGAATGTCGTGTGACCACTACTAAATGTTTAGGTTTGTTATTAATATTAAGTGCAATATTAATCCCTGGCAGTTTTTAACAGGGTAAACAAGATATAACTTTATTAAGTCTTCCCATAAAAGTGCCATATAAATTGCTTCAGATCTTGAAATGTTAAGGTTTATAGATGCCTAATACAAATCGTTTTATGACTTATATTAATGACTTTAGGTACGTTTTTCATTTTATCAGTAATTACAAAAGTACTATTTTTTTTCTTTGATAAAACATTTTACCACTGAACTATTCTTCAAGTGAATTAAAATTGTACTCAAATATTCGATTATAATTTTTTTAAATGCACTTTCTTGAATATTATTTTTGATATGAATACCATAGAATCATTTAATTTTTCAATTTTTAGTCATTGTGCCCAGTTAAATATAGAAATTTCATTCATCTATGAGCCTTAACATTTTGAATATTAAAGCTTTCATTATTCAGTTTAAATGTTTATTTCATTTTATGATAATTTTTTGTTATTTTGACCACTTTAATTTAAATCATACTTTTGTTCTTACTAGGGGTCTCTATTTCTCGTGTATTTAATTACACAAATACACTTATTTTTATGGAAACCATGTAAAGAAGTTAATTAAATAAATTAAGTTTAGTAAATTAAATCTCAGTGCATATAGAGATTGGAAATTCAATACATCACAATTTATCGAGAAATAAGTACAAATTACATAATCATTATTTAATTACATTTTTCTGTGGTTACACCATGCAGAATAATATATTTAATCAACACAACAATTAATTTTATTCTAGTTATTATTCATTTGTTTGGCTAGTATTGTGGTGGTCAGGATAGCAATTAATTAAACATTTATATTGATTGTGGTATGTTTTGTCATAACATATATGGGCTGTTCATTATTAATTGTAATCAATATAGATTGAAGGAAATGGATTTTTACATTCTTCGTGTTTACAATTTTAAACAAGTTATATTTTTCGTTAAGAAATATTACTGTTTTAATTCTAAGAATTAATACGATTCATTCAATAATTTTTTTAATTTAAATTTCTTAATTGAATAGTTATAAATTAAAGGATTTAAATAATACTGCCAAAGTGTTTATTTTTACATGATGTCTTTTACAGAAAGTAAATTGTACCCCTGGCCCTATTAAATTTAATGCCCATTATTGTACTCTAAGTCAATTTTATTTCTCTGAAAATAATTAATCATAATGTCTACAGTTGGTGATATACTGTGTATTAATCATAGAACTTTTTAATTATAATAGTTCTAGTTTGATAGGAATAATTCAAAAGCTGTGCTTGCTTATAACAATGTAAATAAAAACACTAAGGTGGGCAAAGCAATGTTTTGTTGGCATTTACACTAGGTGCTGTTGCAGTATCCGATTTTTAATTATATTGTTTCGTTTGAGTAGTCAACTCATCTTCCATGCCCCAAAATTATTCGAGTTCCTATTTGTATGGTTTATCAGATAATTTTTCGATCAAATCAGATGCACCATCAGTGCTTTCAATTTCTAAAGGATGCAATTGAATTTGTTCAGTGCCTTTGACTGTATTAACAATGCAATTTTTGACGTAAAAAGCTGAAACCCATATAAATAATGGCTTTAAATTATTTTATTTCCTTCACCAATCTTAACAAAATTCGAGGCTTGCTGAATACTTTCTTTATTACTAACTCATTATGAAATTTTAACTCCTTATTGATAAAATTGCCATGTTCAGTATTGCATAATATTATAAATGTTGTTATCATGCTCTCATGCTTTTCAGTTCTAAGTGAATGATAATACCCTAATATACCTACAGTCTCAGTCTATCTAACAACTGATATTGCAAAAATAGGTTTTGCAGAACTTAAAAAAAAAGTTTCATCTATTAAAAAAGAAAACTCAAAAAGTATAATTCACCTGTTACACAATGTTTCACAAAATAAACATGTCATTATCTTGAATATAATTCTTCTTTTTAAATTTAATAATAGGTATTTAAGCTCTAAATTCTTCCTATAGTACGGCCAGCGAAACTAGGCGGGTGACCGTTGTGCCCCAGGTGGCCGTTTTCATGTAAACCAGGGGTTCTAAAAGTATTATTTATTAAATGAATAGCTGGTGCAGCTGTGTTTCAGATCTGAAAAAACCCTCACATTACAAATATTTTATTATCGTATAAGGTATATCGTATATACAATATGTATAATGTAAATATACGTACTACAAACAGCTGCAGGTGAGGGTAACCATCGTGCTTTTAAAATTATTTTACGCGGGAATGTAGATTTGGAATCACTGCCGGAAATTTGCCACCAGGCGCGCGACGGTCACCCGCCTAGTTTCGCTGGCCGCACTATAATAGGCTTATTTTAAGTTTTGCGTAACATAATTTTGCTTTATCAGCTGTTAGACAGACAGAGACAGTATATGTAGATACCACTTAACATTCTTAAATAATGCACTAATATTGCAATCACATTATTGGTTTAAACCGGTTTTAATCTTTGAAAGATTTTGTTACTCTTTAATTCACTCAATACTTATATTAGGAATCCTCTTCTACCTCTACTAATTATAATATTATACTAAGATATTTTATTTTTGCATTTGCACTTTACGTTATTCTAGACCTCATGTACTTACCAATTGATAACTGCGTCTTAGGGATTTATTTGAAAACTTTGAAAGCATGTTATATTATGTGAATAATATATGTCATTCAATAGCTCTTAATTAATTAAATAAGATACTGCAATTTTTTTTTTTTATTCACAAAACGGTCAGTTTTGTGTATACTTGATTGAGAATTTAAATTTTCCATCATAAACTCAATCGAACAATCAATCGGTATGTTAGTCCAAGAAAATCATGTCTAAATTAATGAGCGTGGTAAAATATACTGCAAATCATAGTATTCATATTACTTAATGACATTTTTTTCTTAATGAGTTCTAGTTTTGAACATCAAAAATCATTGATCTATCTTTAAAATATTTACGATCTTAAAAAATAAACTTATATTTTTAACTTTTAAACAAACTTAAAGAATTCTTTATAGTTCAAAATTTATTATAGTTTCCTCTACTTAACACAATTTTTTTACTTAATATGTGACATTTTTATTTTTCATGTAGTAATATATAAATTTAGTTTTTTTTCGCTTTTATTAGTAATTTTGAACAATTTAAAAGGTCCTCTATTAATTTTATATCAATATTTAAATTTATGGCAGCTGATGTGTACTTAATAATTGATATATTTCAATTTTGACTATCTTTCACAAATTATATCTTTAGTTTAAAGTTATTCTTAATATTTTAATTTAAAATATTTAAAATTAGAATTAACTTTGTTTTAAAATTTCTTACAATAATTATTAAGGCATGATATTTGTTTGATTTTTAAAACTATCCTGATAGTTTGTATTTCTATCTTGTTTCCTTAATTATTATTGAACCATCTGTGATACAACAACAAACAAAAAAACACTAGTACATTATCAACTCTTTCCTATTATTTTAATACATCACTTTACAATATTAGGTATTTTTTTAGTTTAGCTTATTGCTTTAAAAATAAGATAATCATGTTTTATCAATGTGTTGTGTTATTATAATTAACAATATAACAATGGTGCTCTTGTTATTGAAATTTAGAATAGTTTAATAATTGATAAAAAATCAAGTAAATAAACAATTTTTTTATAATTATAATAATAGTTTAAAATATTTGTTTTATAAATACTAAAAATATCATAATCGTCTGTAAGATAACTTGGAAAAATTGTGTATTTCTCCTTGATCCCTTAACTTTTTAATATAATTAATCAATAGTCATATTATATCTTTAAAATATAATTAAGTTACTTTTATCATATGTACAGTATATCAATTATCAATATTTAAAATGTAATTTTTTAATCGAATATATAATTAAAAACCTAATAATACATAATTTGTTCAATTCAATGAAGGTTCTTTCTTAAAATAATTGCAAACAAAGGAAACTATAATAATAGCTACATATATATATATAGAATAAAAGGAAATTAAATGTATGTGGATGACAAATTATAATAATAAGTTATTTTAAATTGAACATTATAGCAATATTTTGTTTCACAAATTAAATTTATATGAATACATTTTAATTTTATTCTAATAAGAAAAGAACATTATGAAACAACAATATTTAACGTCCAATTCTGTTAAATTTGTTGGTAAATTAATTTGAATTTATATATCCATTTGTATCCATTTTTTTTTTTTTTTACATATTTTTTAAGAATCTATAAATCGTTAAGCAAAATACAATTTGTGCAATTGTCAAAACTAATTAACACCATATTATACATTTTTATAAAATGTGATATTTTGAAACTAAAGAAAAAAAAATTTTCCTGTACAAATGAAATGAAAAAATAATATTTATAAATATTTATATGTGTATGATGTTTATAGCAATTAGAAATACATTTAAGAATCAGTGTGATATATTTTTAATTCTGTATAATAGTATTTTAATGACTGTATTATTTTAATTTTTGAACCCGCAATTTTGCTTTCTGTAAAAGGTTCATGGAATATAAATGTAAATATACTTAAATTGTTTATACGGTTAATGTTTTTTTTTAAACTTATGATTTGGTTTTAGTTAGATATTTATATTAATAATTTTAATATTGAAACATATTTATTGATCTTTTGTTACAAAAAAAAAAAGAAAAATTTATAGATTAATGTTTTAATGTGTCTTAATTTAAATTATATTTTTAAACCTATTACATTAAGGATAAACCAAAAGTATAAAGCTATAAATTATTATTTTATAGAATTGGCGCGGATGTTTATTATTCTGTACTATAAAATGTTAACTATATACACCTTTAAATTTGTCCTAAGATCTTAAAAATTGAACTCTACTTTTTTTCCCCTCATAAAAAAGAAATAAATTAAAAATGGATTACATTTATTATTTATACGACTTTTTGAACACATAAAAAGATTTATATTTTAAAACTAAAAAGTTTTTATTAAATAATAAAAGTTGGAATAAATTTTTTTTTTAAATAGAATAGTCTTTTCTCCAAAATATGACCACTAAGTTATCAAGATATTTCTTCAAAACCATATACCATGTGCCTTTAAAGGTTATATTTATTTTTTTTCAATATGAGTTCCATACTTTTCTAAAATATAATGTTATCAAATTGTGCTGTATATGTGTATTTAAGACAATTTGAAACAATCAATTATTTAAACTGATAAACATCTGCCCTTAAAATTATTAGTGAAAAAACCCAACTTAAAATATGGTAAATTATTGACTCACATCACATACATAATTTAATCTCCTTAAGAAAACAATTTCAAACCATAAAACACTAGTATCAAAGAGGGTTTCTTTATTGGTTAAAGTTTTAATGGAATTCTTTGTTTAAACAATCGAATCTTTCTTCCCATTTTATTAATATTATTATTATAATTATATCTGAATACTAGAAAGAGGTAGAAAAGAATTATAAAAAAAATCTAAAGATTACCGCTGATTAGTTTTTGAGTGAGAAAAAAACTCAATGTGGGTCTGTGGAGAACTTTGTTTACATTTCATTGGACTTTTAATTTTTATTTCATTATCAATTGACATAATATTATGATGTTCTTAATTTTCATTAAACAAAAACCCTCTATTTATAAGTCATAATCGAGTGTTAATTTTTTTGATAGTAGTTCTATAAACTAATTTTAAATGCTCAATAATACTTTAGTTCTATAATACATTTTTACAGTTGGGTAGTTAAAAAAATCTTTACTTATTAGTTATTAGCTATAATTGTTTATTTTTTTATGTTTGTGTTAACGGTAATCTCTACTTATTATCTCGTAGTTTGTATAATGTTGCATTATTTTAAAAATAATTACAGTGTCATCTTATGGACTATAACGGTTTACACGACATAATGAGTTATATTTTATTGTATTATTAGTTAAAATTTTGGGTTTCGGTGTGTATCAACGAGTGATTTTATGATTTATTGTATTTGAGTACATTACTTCTAAGTTTAAATAGTTTTTAATGACAATTTAATTTAATATTAATCACTTTATTATTGCCAGATCAGTATTATAAAAACATAAATAATAATTAGAAAGCTATGTATATATTTTAATTTATATATATGTATAAACACTCAAAAGAGTTTACTGATTTAAAAGCTGCGCGAGGCAATAAAGTTTCATTACTTCTCTCGTCGCTTAAAATTGTAAATTTTTGTGGCAACCCTTTTATAATGATAATACCAATACCAAAGTATGTTACGCTCAAAAATGTGTTTATGTTGTAAATAAAATTATAATTATGCTACAATAATATTATTATTTGTGTTTTGTAGAAATTTGCGTCTTTCGATTCGTGTCGTGTTGTTCAGAATTTTCAAAAAATTTAATCGACTAACACGTTCTCGAATTGCTCGCCTGTAGTAATTTATTATTGTACAGATACATATAAGTACTGCAATCAACTAACATTACACTGTTATATATACATTATATTTTTAACGTAAAAATCATAATTTCACAAAGAAATATTTTTGTTAACTCTATCTAAAACGATATTTACTTTGTGTATGTTGGTTTATTTTTTTTAGTTAGTACCCTTGGGAAACACAGAGTTATATACTTAAATTTGAAAATTAAAAGCTCAAGTTTGATGGGAAAAAAAAATGATCTAAACATAAAACTCTTGAATATTGTCAGGTACTTATCAATTGTGTTTACGACTATTAAAATAACGATCTAAACCAATCGGGAGAAGGGAGAGTAAGACCCCTCCGAATCCTTTAAATCTGCCACTAACAAAACCACTTTTTAATTTGTCAAAACTCATTCTTGTTTCAAATTCGTGTGTACCCATTAGAAATAAAATAAAATCTTCTATGTTTTATAGCAAACAAACGAAATACTTGGTCTAAATCGCGCTTAAGACTTGGGTGGTACCTATCCAGAGAATTTGTTCGTGTACAATTCGTATGAGATTGAATTATATTTGCAACAAACCGAATGGAGACGTTTAAAAAATATACATTTTACACGAGATAAAAATGGTGGTATTTTACGCGGTCGAGAAAAAAAAAACAATGTTACTAACGGACATGTGAAATTATGATTTTATTTATAATACGGTCCTTTGAATGTTTTATTTTATATTGAATACTATTTACTGTCGTTTTATTGTGTGTTTATTTGCTTTTGTGACGAATAACGTTAATCGGTCTCGAACACACTATGGTCTCTAAAGCAAAACAAAAAGTCTAAAACTCAATGTGCTATTTCGTAATAAATCGCAATTGGAATGAAACGGGCTGTATATTGTTCTAACATCAGTCGCGGGCGCTTGGCGGTGAGTGTATTACACACAGCTTTTGCTTCTAATTCGCACTTTCGACAAATCGAACTAATCGTAATCGATTGTTTAGCTTTGTTTATAATTTTGATCATAAACTCGGCGTTGTAAATTAGGTAGGCGCTCGAGTGAAATAGAGTTTGTTCGAATAAAGCGCTGAAATATTATGCCCCGAATGTATATTATTGTGTTTTTTTTTCAATAAATCTAATATTTTTCTGTCGCAGGATACTAACATTCGCGCCCACAATGTTTTCACGGTTTTGTTATCGCTACTGTGTAATAATTTCGCCCACTGCAGATTCAACGATTCGCGATTACACAGAGTCGCAATTCGTGAGAAAACAGAAACGTCGATTTTTTCCAAAATCAAAAAAAAGAAGCATTTCAAATATGCATTTTCTATATCATCGACCTCCACAAACCCCCCGCCCATCCTCAAATAAGACCGTAGTCGAGAGTATATGAATTCAAAATCACCTCATTATGAAAATAATTAAATATTATCATCACCATCGAGTTGGATTCAATTTTCGGAACAATAATCAAATGTCTTTCGTCCGTTATCGTTTTATAATAGTAAATTATACAACGGTCGATTGATTGAGCTTTATCGTCATGTGGAATTCATACATACTACCAACAAATTTTCAGCGAGGCTTTCGACCCCTAAACTCCTGCCCTCACAAAAACGGCCGGATTACCATTCTTATCCTTGAAAAAAGCCGCGGGTAGGGTAACGTATTCGAGAGGAGTTTCATCTTTTTCCAAAAAAAAAAAAAAAAAAACCAACAATCGATTTACCGAGTATCATCGTCATGTGGGATTTATATCGAGCTCAAAACGAACAGGGTTTCGACTCCCAAACCCCCCCCCCCCCATCTTCGATACGACCCGCCTACCGCGCTTACAACGCCGCGCGGACGATGAATTTTTTTTTCGCTTTTCTTTTTTACACGCAAACGAGATATAATATTTATACGACGTTTCGATAATAATAATAATAAGAAGAACCGCTGGGTTTAATCGCGCGTTTATTTGCAGACTGTCTGTCGGGCTATAAACTGTACGGCGGCGAGTGCAAGACCCGTTGCCCGAACGGCACGTTCGAGGAGCCGGGCGAGGTTTGCTCCGCGTGCCATTACACGTGTCTCCGGTGCAACGGGCCGAACGACTATCAGTGCACGTCCTGTTACGGCGACGCGGAGCTGACGCGAGCGCTGGGCCAGACGTTCTGCTATCCCGAGGACATCAACCGGCGGCTGAACGACAAGACGTGGCACTCGGTGTCCGTGGTGCTGCTCACGATCAACATATTCATGTTGCTGGTGTTCTGCAAAGGCAGGATGTACCAGACGGACGGCGCGTCCTCTGCCGGCGCCGGCGCCGCGACCGTCAGAGGAGACTACAGACTGGCCAATCAGTACGAAGGAGGCGATTACGGCTATTGAAAACGGCCGTTGGCGCCGTCGTATATGTTCTCGTCTCTCGCGACGTATTGATTTCACACACGGTCTTCCTCCGCGTCTCGTCTCGGACGTTACGATAATATTTTAATAATATCGTGTGGTCGTCTCGTTTAAGTCTTCGCCGCGTCACGTGACTCGACTTTTTTTTACGTTTTTTTTTTTCGCTCGAACCGGACTCGCCCTTTAATCGGGTTCATTGTTAACAAATTTCATATATTTTATATAATTTATATTCATACATATATATATATATATATATATATATATATATATATAATTTTAGTAGGAATTTTTTTTATTTTATTTTCTACGCATACAAATTAGAGTTTATTTTATTTATTTTATGAATTTAAAGCCATACTTGTATATATTCATGTTATTTATTTGAATTTATTTATTTATTTATTTATATAAAGGTTTTTACGGGTTTTTCGAAATGTCAAAACGCGTTCGAGCTCAATATTTTTGATTTTATTAATAAAATCGTATATAATTGTATATACACAAATATACCTAGAGTTTTGAATATCGTTGTAGATTATTGTTGTGCATTTAATGATAGTCGTGTCCACGTTTGAAAAATTATGCTTGGACTTAACGTTTCACATTGAAATGGGTAATCGCAGGACAATTTTTCAAAACTATCAAGTCTATATAGCGACCAGTAACGTGCCTAGTGGAGTAGGTATGTGGGCCTATCCTGGTTTTGAACAGTCAAATAATTAATAATTTTTTTTTTTTTTGTTTATCTTATTTAGTTTTTAAAGCTTAACTGTGCTCAGTTTGATCAATATCATAGAAAATTCTGTAAACTTGCATAACTCGACAAGTACCCTGTGGATTTTAGTACGGTTTTCACTAATGGATTGGTCTAGGCTCGTGGAATGTTTTAATGTATTGTACGTCCTAGTAAAATAATAAAAATGTAAATTATGTTATAATAAAATGTTATAAATAATTATACGTATTATAGGGAATACAGATCTCATCTTTGTGTTTAATACTGTGCGCGGGGACAGCTAGTTCAGGTATATTTAAAAATACATTTAAACATTATTACCATAAAACGAATAATTTTAATTTTCCAAAAACCTTTCGTGTCCCACCTCAGGTAAACGTGCCGCGACGGGTTCGCGTCCCTTGGTCAATTATAAGCTATACTTTTGTCGGGTTTCTAATTTTCTATACACCTAATAGCAAACACGAAGGTAATCCTATGTTTCACTGAGCTCAGGAGAAAATAATTTTCAGGTTAATTTTTAGGTTTAAAATTATTATCGCTGTTTATCGCTGAATTCATGATACATTTTTTTTCAGACGTTTCGGCTATATCTTCAGTTGATGAATTTGTCATATGAAAAATGTAAATCGACGAATTATTATCAAAAAATGAAAATAAAAGGTGTTTATAGTTTATTAAAATTATTCGTCTGTAAGTTTGAGAGGTCGTTTGACATTAGGCACGTTTAATTGGTCGCATAACTCACATTATTGATCAAGTCTAGATTACGAAAATAATAATATTATTATTATTGTTATTTGTGGTTTTGTATGTATAAATATAAAACAAACCTAACCGTTATCGAAATGTATGTTTATTATAAAAGGTCATCTGTTTCAGTGTTGTAGAACATTCACACGTTCCAGTGTCAGATTAAAAAATCCGCGAAAACAAACTCAACTGTAGCTACGGTTTCTGAAAAGGTATATTAAAATTACTTTGATTTTTTGAAACGCCGTTAAAGTCTATAACGCGGTTCGATATTTATCGTTTCGTTGAATATTTTTGATTTTTCTCGAGATTCTTTCAAATCATAATGAAATCGTCTCTGCTCTAGGTATGCCCAAAAAATTAATCTACGGAATTATTACTTTCTTTATTCCAATATTATCCGATACCCATTGTGTGATGCTCGTTGTTAGACATAATAAATTGGACAAAAAATTACAATTTGATTTCTCGCTGCCTTTTTGATAGGTAGTTAGGTTAATTAGTTAATCGGTCTGGGTCAAAATCCCTACAGCTAGCATAATTGACATAAAGTTATTTTATCGATTTTATTATAGTCAGTAGTTAACCTAAGTGTTTATTGTTCATAATCCATCGATTCAAAATCATAATCCTAGCCTAGCTGACGAGATGAAATTGTATTATTCAGTATTCGGTTACCTTTAAGTATGACTATTGGTTTTCAATGTTTTCACGATATAAATTGTTATTTAATAATGATTTTCAATCGATTCGCGACCAATAGAATGAACGAGTACGTCATTATTTTCGAGTTTTTTTCGTTGGAAACAAATAATTGTAGTTAATAGTTATAATAATATATGGTATCCGATCGATTTATTGTGAACTGCGGTTAGGTTAACTATATAACACGTCTTTTAACATAAATAATCGCATTTATACGTTTGTCATTGACCGATCAATTTTCAGTTTAGTTTGTTTTCTTATTCGTAGAAGTGTCTTAATAAAATTAAAAAAAAAAAGAACAAAAAAAATAAAGCTAATGAATTAATTCAGTGTCCTAACGACAATTAAATTACGATCGTTTTTCATCGTATATTCAATGATAAACTAAAATAATTCTTTCCGCCTGCAGCCTGCGGGTCCTTGGTCCTTATATCTTAGTTATAACCTGTATAAACATATAATTTTATTTCCGGCAGTAAAACTTTCAATATTTTTCGTCTATTTAAACTTTTTTACGTTTCGTAAACTCTTCCACCTACGTTGGTTGGGTAACGTTGTTAAGCGTAGACGCGCAAACTCAACACGCCGTTTAGAAACCTGTCTAAAAAATACAACGACAATAATTTACGCGATGAATGATGATATTAGGCCAACCGAGCGGATTGATGATAACACGTCCTACCGATCGTGAGGTCATTAAAAGCAATCCGTGTAAATGAGAATAAATAATAGATGCGGGATAATATCGTTCGCTTTTCGTTTTTACCGCATCCTGTTCCTGTTTACGGTCAACCACATTTCCATACGGTCGACAGATATTTTAATATAACATATTTTCACACGATGTAGAAATCGACGTTAAATAACGTTTATGGAGTTTTTTTTCGTTGTTTTTTTTTTTCGTTTAATCTAACATAAAAACCAAAGGTCAATAGTCACGTTTTAATATATTCGACACGTGTTGCGTAGGCGGAAAAGAAGCCAAATTTTAAGAGGGTTTCGTTTTTTTTTCAACTAAAATTTCCATTTTAATTGACCAACATTTGCATAACCGTTCCTTCTGACAATGTTTTAAATACCCCGACTTCTGTTCCCTTTATTACCTATTGTTCAACGCAATCGTATACATAAAGATGTCAGTTGGGCGATAATATAATTTCTGTAACAGCGGAAAATCAAAAATATGTTCCGAAATTTAATCTAACACCTTTTTAAATATAAATATTTTTAAACGTAACAGTAAACATTAAAGCCATTTTAAAGCTATGTAAGCCAAGTATTAAATGAAAACATTTTTAACGATTTTATACATCTGGGTCAATGTTTTTTTGTTATTTAAATTTTTACTAATACTTATATAGAATCGCTATTGCTAATTTGGAAAAGCGATTTTTTTTTTTTTTAAACATTTTAGTAAGTCTTTATCCCTATTTTAATCCTTTACGTGGTCGCAATAGCGTAGTTACAGTTTTGTCACCCTGGGTAAAAACCTAATAATATTATAATTTGATTGTTTTTTTCCATCACAAAATTCAAATATATTTTATAACATTAATAAGCTACCTAGCTCATCGACAGTCCAAATATTAATAATTCTTTATCTATTCGTAATTTTATTATTTTTTTTAACTATACTGTTATAATAGTGTATCGCTGAATAAAGTGGTATGAAATTAAAGACATAATAATCGCAAAAACTTTATTCGTCGTCTGTGATGATGATACAGACGCAGTCGTGTTCAAAGTTCAAACAAACTAACGAATCCGGTTGTTTTAATGACACGTCGCTTATTACCTGACAAAACAATGGGATTAAGCGAAATCGATTTGGACGAAAACCGTCGGCTTCCTCTATTTGATCCGAAATTCGTTTTTAGTTTGTTCGCCGTCACACGCCTTTGCCGTAATTGCCATTTAATGTGATCGATTGATTTCGATTGTTTTAAAAACGTTAAACATGTGTGATTATATGAACTAATATAGATTGTCATTATATGAATCCAGTTGTGATGTGATGGACGCCGCATGTGGTTACGCTTCAAATGCCGTTTCAAAGTTGTAAGTCCCGAGATGGAAATGTTACACTTATCTAATCGAGGTAAACGAGGTAATTGGTAAACTCATACTTATTTCGTTGTTTTACTATATGTTATATAAAAAAAATAATATGATCGTATGATGTATTATTATGATTAAATTGTAGATTAAATAATCAAGTCGTATTTTTTTACAAAATAATCAACACAAAACACGTATTAAATTAAATTTGTAAATAATTAATAACTCTGAGACATAAATTATAACAATCGGTAGTGGATTTGAATGAAAATTTAATATATTTTTTATTTGGAAGAGCTCTGAAACAATAATGCTTTTCAATCACAAAATTCGTTTTATATTCCATAAAATCAAAAAAAAAAAAACTACTTTACAATTTTAAATTTTATTGTTTTATTTTTGTGAGCATTTATTTATTTTTTTGATACATTATTACAGTCTGCGCTCTATAATTATAACATTAAACTTTTGTGAATTAAAGTAAACCACTCAAACAAAACACAAATTATTGCCTTTTCAAATTTTCGGTATCTAATACTAATGTTTTTCTGAATTTATAAAAAAAAACCAATGTTCTTTTAAATTTTTACTGAGGGTAGTTTTCCTGCCACGTAGTTTCTACTACGGTAGTGGTAATAATATCCTCTATTTACAATCAGTTTCAAAGACTGATAAAGTTTACGCTGTCACTGCAAAAGTGAATATACCTTTCCTTTTTTCATCAATACCTGTTTTCACCGAAACAATGTCTATACAATTACAGGTTAGGTAATGTAGATATTATGATTTGAACCAATAAAAAAAAAAAACCAATAACATTTTCAGTTATCAATAAAAAATAAATCAGTTTTTTATTGTTAATTTAAAATACGTATTATACAATTACGTCAAACTAATATTTTCATATTGCATTAATTTGTATACTTGTCGTTGGGAAAATAAATAAATTGGTGCGATATTTTTCATTGAATTTCAAGTATACAATTTTGTCAAATATGTGTCTTAATACTCTTAATCACAAAAACTGGTGACGAACCTAATCAATTTAGTTGAAATTTATTTTTAAAAAAAACTCTCTTATATTTTAATACATCCGTGGCTTGCGTTTAACAAAATTACACATGAAAATTAAAACAAAATTTCGTTTCAATAATTGTTTAGTAAATTATGTAGAAATTATTTTGGTGGAAACGAGTATTAGGGGAAAAGGGAAAGGTACATTTTTGATGGAATCGGATGTTAGTGGAAAAGGGAAAGGTATACTTTTGGTGGAAACGTGTAGGTCTCAATAGAATGCCCTTCCAACTATAGTGTTTTTTTTTTAAATGAAAGAAATAATGTATCAATAATTGTTTTTGAAAATCTCAACGCTCATAAATTATAGTAAATATTATTATATTAACACCTATGTAATCATACATATTATGATATTCGCTTAGGCGTGGTCGGGAATTATTTTATCGAAGTGTTTTATATTTTCACGGTCATAAGGATCTGTGTTTCTCAACCATTTTTACAGATATACACCATTAAAATATATCATACTTTGTTGCACACCATAAAAAATAAGGGTAACGACTGAAAAAAAAAACCTTTAAATAATGTACTCTCGTATACGTGTATATTAATATTTAATCTCAATTTTCAATGTTTGAATTTAATTAGAATTTAAAATTGAAAAAGGAACGTAGGACAGGGGTAAACACTGCGGCACGTATAACACTCAATCATAGGTGTGCGCAGACTTGAATTGCAAGTAGTGCCGACAATATGTTTGGGCTATTTTCTTTATTTGGATCCCTTTTTTTAACAAGACAAGTAACTTATAAATTATTCTGTATGGATGTGAGTACTTTATCTTAATTTTGTTTTATGATATTTTAACGAAAATTTCAAATTTTTATAATCTCTTACTACTATTACACTATAGTGTATAATATATACACTAATAGTAAACTCGTGAATAACTAAATCTTAATCGAAATTTTAAGCCATTTTTTGTCCTATAAATAGTTAAATGAATTATTCCAGACGGTCTAAGACCGTTAGTACTAACTTTTTTTTTTTTAAACAATATTTAACTTTGAAAAGACTCGTTCACGCGAGCAGCTAGTAATAGTCAAAATGTTAAACACCTGTAAGTTCTTTTTAAACAAATATAGAACCTATAATATGAGTGTATTTAATGCAACTTTTTGACTGTCTATAGTAGACGTTTTTTTCAATTTTATAATTCTATAATCAACAATTTGCGTTGCGAATAAAATACAAATTTTTAACTATATTTTGTAACCTTTTTATAGCCCCCTCCTATATTATGTGTTGATATAATCTCAACAACATAAAACATATACATTTTTTTTAACACATAATTCAAAAAATACATTATTATTTACATTATATTTAGTATCATTAGATAAAATACGGTTCCCCGATTTCCGGACTTAAATGTTAGGGCCTCGGTTACAAAATATGTGCCCCGGCACACGTCGCACCTAGTCCCTCCGTTGGTAGGCCCATGCCCTGAATACTTATGCCTCGATGCCATGCATGCATACGGGTTGTCGACAGTATTTTATTAAACAAAGGCTTCGAAAGGGCCGTGATAAAAAATGACGATATATTTTATCAACGACTATGATTACTAAATTGTTTTTAATCTTCATTAAAATTATGTCACATTTTTATTAATAATATTATGTCATTAAATGTATCTTGTGACACATTTGGACGCGTCCCGTGATTCACCATATTTAAAATGTAGAATACAAATTAAGTGTACATTTTATTGCATTTGACAGGTCTCCGTGATGGGTGTCTCGTTTATGTAATAGCGTTGTCTATACATTTCAAAATCATCAATACCACTTGTTTCGGAACTGCATTATTTATTAGGTGACCGCGGTGCACTGGTGCAGCGGAAAGGGGCTGCAAGAACGATCGACCCGGGAAAATCGCGTGATTTAAAAGTCTTTAAATATAATATTAATATAGGACATAGGTTGTATAACGGGGTCACCGTACTTAATCGCTATATAATTTTTTTATGTAAGGGTGTCTCGTAAAATGTTTTTTTTTTTTTTTTATCTTTATAAATTTAATACAAACCTCGACTAAATAATAATAAGTGTCTAAAACTATCTATTTAATAGTCGCACACCTGAAGCAGGAAAACTTTATACGTCCATAACGATAATAATAATAATAATATTAATAATAATTCGATCCGAGTATAGATAATAACGTGTAAATATTGGCAGATCGTGCCACACGCCCGTCATCTCGTTCGAACCGATAAAATATAATTTTTTATTATTATATTATATACGATTTTATCGAGGTAATATCGTGTTATTATTAGGTATTTATTGCGCGACGAATCGGGCGGATGTTCATTATACGATACACATAATATATCTATACCTACATGAACATAATTATTACAATATACATATTTAATATATTGGGTATTAATTATTAGTTTGTTATTATATATTTAACATAAATCGCCTCATTAAATATTGGTATATGTCGACATAAAATAAAACATTTATACAATCGTACGTAAACATGCATGTTACTTCAATGTAACCACGTAGCCATTAACTTTCGCGTTCTATACGATTTAATTTATAAACAATTAAATACAAAACAAACACCCAACTGTTGTGACTAATTAAAACGAATAAAGTGTAATTGTAACGATTTAAAATCTTGTCTATAAAACAAATATTTAACAGGATTGCGTTTAAATCGTGTTTACAATAATATTAATATAAGATTATTTAAATAAGTTATGCGATTATTTTGTGAGCGTTTATTTGTAAGATTTTATAATTTTCAATTACTAAATTTAAATTTAATCGTTGCTAAGACGATTCGAATAATTTAAAGGCACATGCCCCGTTCAAATAAAATAAATAAATAAATACACATATTGTGACTATGGTTAATTAATATAGGTTTTGAAAGTAATAAACTAATAACAAAAATAAAAACTGGGAGATATAGAAAGTCTCGAATGAGATACAGCTGAGACGAGCGACTGATATTGATGAATATTGTTCTTAAAAATTTGAAACTAATGTTCCATTGCTCTAAAAAAAAACGATTCTGAGTGGGCAGGCGGATTGTTTGAAAATTATTTGAAATATTCTGTTTCGTTAAAATTTAATTTTCAACTGCTTATAAAATTTGTTAGCTATTTGTCCGGTAATTTTTTATTTTATAGTCTAAAAAAAAAAAACAACTAGTGAAAAATCAGGGTCTAAGAATGAGCACATTAGCACCCTAAACAGGACACATAGTAAAATCAAGACGTTCTCAACTTCATTCAAACAAAACAGTTATTATTGATTTTTATATGAATTCTTGTTATTATTAAATTGATCGTCTGTTAAATGTGTCGCAGCAGCGTTAAATATTATTGCCACAGTGTAAGAAACCGATGATAATGATTTAAAAAAAATAGTTTCGAAAATAGTCGTAACCCAATAACTCGATCTAGTTCTACTGTAACCGCAGCACCCGCACTGATATTACACACTGGAATTAGACGTAATCTTATGTCATCTGATTATGCATTTTTACTCGGTGGTTTTGAAAAAAAGGTAATTTTATTTCAAGCTGCAATTACGCAGCGGTTTTTTTTAATATTGTTTCCAATACAATCATCGGAACTATGACGTTATTAAAAAAAAATAAAAATAAAAAAATTGTTCATCCTGATTAACGCGATAATATTATTGTAAATTTTCATTATGAACGTTTTTCGTAATGAGCCGCCCTTATATTTTTATATTTTTGACGTTTTAGCATTACAATACCGAAGAAAAACACCCCTCTACATAAGAAGGGACCGACGATTTTGATTGGGAAAAAAAAAACATTTCGAGAAGGGTCACGACTTACCGACAGTCGGGTCCGACCCCAATCAGAGTTGCCCCACTCCAGAACAGTAAAATCGTGTGCTGAGATCTTTTGAAACACCGTACGGCCGTGTGCGAGATTCAAACGATTCTAAATAAATTAGGGCTCGCGGCAAGGACAAGATGAATTGAACACACCCCTAACTTCTCGGGCCTGCTACAAAAACACCTGGACGCGCGCACGCCGGCCGTTGAACCCCCTTTCACGAGAGGATGGGGGAAAAAAAAACGATCGTGGATTATGTTATTGTTTTGACGCGCGGGATCTTCCGGTGACGTAGGTACTCCGTCATCGATAACAGTGATCGAACGCCGTTTATTTGTAATACAATTACGGATGTTCGACAACTGTTTATCGGAAATATGACGTAAACGACTGAAAACGATAGAAGTCGTCTCCCATATAGTTTCAATATTGATTTTAAATGTGACTTTTATTCGTCTGTATTCTGAACTAGTTATGGACAGTACTGTATCTAGATTTTTTTCGGGAGGGGGGCGGGGAGGTCCGAAAATATATTTATTAAATTTGAAAAGTGGAAAAATGTCGAAAAAAAAACAAGATTTATTAATATTTAATAAATATAATTAAAAATCAAAATATATACCTTGACAGTTCGTGTAATTATAACATTTGGGTTGTAAAACGCAACATGTACGATTAAATTAGTCCCCACGAACACACTTGTACTTGATTTTTATATTTTATATAATATTATTAAGAATATGTTTGATGCCGATATAATACACAGCGCGATCCAAGCATAATCGTCGCCGAACATTCTACTGTCAGAATCCATAATAATACACCGCAGTCAATAGAGGAAATTTGTAAACGATCATTTATGTCGTTGTCAAAAATCGTTTAACAATTTGTAAAATATCGAAGAGATTTCGGAGGGGGTCCGGAGCCCGTGGGCCCCTCAGATATGGCTCTGCGTACGTATAAGTCCAATAACACCCTCTGCTAATTTTTTCAAGGTAAATATGACGGCAGAGTATGATTTTTATTTTTAGGTCGGCAAATCCGTAATACTACCCCAAAGATCGAACGATCGACTTCTCTCGGGACACCCGTCTTGCGGTTGATCAACAATCATACGAGACTGGGAAAAATTTCACGATGAACCGTAAAAGACTTGTGTAAGGTGATCTATTGAAATTTAATCCTCTGGAACGCCCCGGTATTTCGAGCGTTCGGTAAAACGTTCGAGCCCCCCCCCCTTACGATAACGATTGCTTTTCGAAAAAAAATCAAGTCCGTTTTCGTCCGGAGACACCCGTGGCCCCCCTCCGCGCAACGACAGTCGAAACGCGTGGCGATGGATTTCCAAAAAAAAAAAAAAAAAAACTCGATAATTTTTTCAAAAAAACAATCGACCCCCGCGGACCGGTGACCGATTAAATTACGACGAGCAGAGCAGCAGCGGGCCAGCTGTTGTCGTCGTCGTCGTTATCGGGTGCCCCGGAGTGTGATAAGGCCGCGCGGAGTGCGATGTTCAATAAAATATTATTGTACGGAAATCGCATAATCCGCGGGCGCCGCGGTATCAGTCGTCCACGGACAGCCTGCGCCGCAGCTGCCGCCGCCGGCCTGTTACTGATAACGGGCGGGAAAACGGTGTTGCACGGGTGTCTCGGGCACGTGACGTCACAACTGCGCGGGAGTCCCCCCAGGTGTGTGCGCGCACACGTACTACGCACACCTGGTATCTCGTTCACCATTCCT